>WOXC01000419.1:600000-991087 GCA_011680675.1 Gymnobelideus leadbeateri | reverse complement strand
CATCCAAGCTGTCTGAAAATGGAATGGGCTACTTCCCAATGGATGTTAATCATGTTGGATCAGATATTCTCAAAGTTCCCTCCCACTTGAATTTCCAATTTATTCAATCTCAACATGGTGTCCAGTAGACATCTCAAACTCAGTAAGTCAAAACAGGACTCATTATCTTTCCCCCACTCGTACCTTCCCTATCACTGTGGAGGGCAACACTATTCTCTCAGTCACTTAGGCTCACACATACTTCTGCCCTCTGTGAATCTCTCTTAACTATGTTGGTTGGAGATTCCTTTTGAGTATGGATTGGATTGTAAAGCTGCTGAGATAACTTCTGGCTCAGAGATTCCATGGTCTGGCACAAATATATATATATATAGTTAGGATTGTCCCAGTTCTTCTGGTCTAGTTAAAGAAAGAGAAAAGAAAAACCATTTGGTTAATTGGCCTCATGATCAAGGGTTCTTAATCTCGGTTCTATGACCTTGCTTTTGAAAAGCTATTTTGATAATATTTCAGTATAATTGGATTCCTTTGTAATTCTGTGTATTTTATGTTATGCATTCAATTCAGCTCAACTCAGTAAGCATTTGTTAACTGCCTTTTATGTGCCAGACACTGTGCTAAGTGTTGGGGATACAAATAAGAAAAAGAAAGCCAGACATTCCCTCCTTTCTCTCCCTCCACCTGATACTGTGACTCTCTCTGGGTAGTTCTTTCCATGGAGCTGACTGCAGGCAGAGTGGAGAATCTTGAAAGGCGGGTTCTGCCTTCTCTAAAGGAAGGCTTTGGATGGAGTTTAGTCCTGTACCCTCCTGCTTGTCCAGTTGGAAAAGAGAGATCAGGAGACTGGGGGCAGGCTCAAGTTAGCAGCCTGGAGATGAGAGTAGAAGTGAGGAGCTTATTATGGGAGACATATCTTATTCTGTGAAGCTGAAATCAGCCCCAGCTGCACACACGAAACAGAGAGATTAACACGATAAGATGAGCGCAATGTAGGCATTTAAATGGGGTGGCTAGGTGGGGATGGGCCTGGAGTCAGGAAGACTCATATTCCTGAGTTCAAATCTGGCCTCAGACACTTGGTAAGACCCTGAGCAAATCCCTTGCCCCTGTTTACCCCAGGTTCTTCATCTGTCAAATGAGCTGGAGAAGGAAATGGCAAAGCACTCCCATATCTTTGCCAAGAAAACTCTAAAAGGGGTCAAGAAGAGGCAGACATGACTGAAATGATTGAACAACAATAATAACAACATGCATATAAGTGCATTCTTTTGAAAAGGGCTTCACCAGCCTTCCAAGGGGGCTATGGCATGAGGAAGATGATGTTGGCCGGCTTCAGAGGGAAGAAACACATTTTAAGGTTCTTAAAAAAATTTTTTTGCAAGGATTTCTGTTAAATAGCATAAAGGAACACAGGACTGAGTGGAATCCTTGAGGTATTGATCATGAAGCTAAGTCTGACTTGTGATATATGGTATATACAAGAAATCATTGGATCACTTGGAAAGAAATTGTGGGCATTAGAAAGCAAGCACCCAGGGGCAGCTAGGTGGTGCAGTGAGTAGAGCGTCGGCCCTGGAGTCAGAAGGACCTGAGTTCGGAGCCGGCCTCAGACACTTAACCCACACAAACAAAAACCTAGCCGTGTAACCTTGGGCAAGTTACTTAACCCCAATTGCCCTAAAGGGGCGGCTAGGTGGCGCAGTGAGTAAGAGCGCCCGGCCTCGGAGTTTGGATGACCCGAGATCAGATCCGGCCTCAGAAAATGAGCACCCACACATAAATCAAATGAATAGCCGTGTAACCTTGAGCAAGTTACTTAACCCCAATTGCTTTAAAAAAAAAAAAAAGAAAAAAAAATAAAGCAAGCACCCAAAGAATCCATCACAATGGACTTCCATTTTGGTCTGTCTCTCAGCACTGTCAAAATATCTGAATGATAAATAAAAACCCGTTAATAATCTGACTGCCAAGCCAACCCAATTAATGGAATGAATCCAGAGGAAGCAATACTATACAAACACGGCTGGGTGTTTCCTAAATGTTTGCATAATCGAATTAAGCTAAATCTGGAGGAAAAGGAATAGAATGTGAACTCAATGAGGGCAAGTTTTATAGTGAATTTACCAGGCCCAGCACAAACCCTGGCACAGAGGAGGAGCTCCTTTGATGTTTCTGGTTAGATTGCATTGGATAGAGTTTTGGAGGTTATTGGAAGTTTGAAGTTCTTCTAACTCGTGGTGATATCATGACTTTTGGATGCTGAAGGAAATGGGGAAAAATCCAAGCTCTCCCAAGGCAAAGGAAATTAACAACAAAAACATGGGCCTTGTCATCACTAGACCAAAACATTCTCTGCAGAATCCAAGATAGATGGTCCTCAGAAACCTCTGGGGGGTGCTATAAATTCAATACCCCATAGCAGCTAGAAGGAGGATTGGCAATGTCAGAGTTCCAAAATACTTCTATCATCTGTCACACAAAAGAGTTAAAAGAAATACTGGCAAAAAAAAAAATCAAAAAACAAAAAACCTTGCCCTTGTGCATGATGAAAGAATCATTTGAAAGAATATTATGGTCTCGAAATATGAGCTGTAGGTAATTACCCCCACCTGCTGGGTAAAGATTTTATTACATGTTACATCAAATAACTTAGCAAGAGGTGAGGAGGACGTATGGCTGGACCGCCCTGCTGGATTATTTTTCTTCCACAGACACTCAACATCTTCCATGCAGCTTCCAAATGTAAAGATCACATCTGTAAGACAGAATTGTGCTTAACTAAAAGAAAACAAAAGAAAGGCAGAGAGAGAAGAGTAAGTCTTTAGGGAGTGGCCCACTGTCCATATGGCTGAGGAGCCAAGAGCCTGAGGCCAGAAGTCCCCTTTGGCTACAAGGTGTCCCCAGCTCTAGCAGAAGAATGGGAAGGGGATGTCTGAAGCTTCTGGTCCAAGATCTTCAGGGCTTTCTTGTAGATGTGTTGGGAGTGGGAGGACACTAAATGAACAGTGCTGGCTCCCAGGGCTTTGTGATCTGAATGAATGGCAGGGAAGGAAAGGGTTTCTGGGAAGTCATCAGGGAGTTGAAAGTCTAAATCAAAACAGGCTTTGATTGTAGCATCCATCCATCAGATTAATCTTTCTGACTAGTCAAGAGCATCTGTGGCACTATATTACAACAGTGAAATCTCCAATCTTTGAGAGCAGGGCTGTTGTATTTTTGTCTTTGAAGAATGAATGAATGAATGAATGAAAAGGCTTTGATTAAGTGCTGACTATATGCTCAAGCCTGTGCTAAATCCTGGGAATACAAACACAAGATGACAGAGAATTCTTAAAGTTAGAGAGTTTACATCCTAGTGGGAGACAACACATACAGGATAGTGGTGGTCAGGCTGGAGAGGTTTGGTTTGGAAAGTTATTGGACTGGTGAATGGAGCCACGGGGACTCTAGGGGGCAGTAGAAGAATAGACTTGATTACTGTTCCAGAATTAGGTAGCAGGGGAGCTGGTGAGAATTGGCAGGAGGTGCCAGGTACAGTGACAAAGACATGGTTGGAGAACATAGTAAAGTTAGAGCCAGGTCTAGATAAGGGGAAGCTGAGGTAAGTACCAGTAGAGAGCCCAGGATGGGCACAGAAGGGCTAGCATTTGGACAAGCAAAGACTAAGATACTAGTCTTAGGTCCTCAAACCCGACCTAGCATGGTGTCTTGTGCATGGTGGTCACTCAATAAATGCTTATTGATTGAATGAACTGTTTTTCATCCTTGGCAGGGATCAAAGTGAGTGGGCGAAGGCATGAGGAGGAGCGATAGCTGCGGAGCATGAACTTCCCAAATTGGAACCTGTTGTTTCACTAATGGCCCCTGGGGCATAGCTATAGGATCACAGTAGAGCTCAGTGGGTCCTTAGGGGTCATTCAGTCCAACTTTCTCCTAGACAGATTATGCATTCTCCCCCACATCCAGCGCTCTGCATTCCAACCACAGTGGGCTATTCACTCTCCCTCCAGCGGGATGGAGCATCTTCTGTCTTTGTGTCTGCTCCATCCATCTATCTCCCCCATTCCTGGCACATGCCACCTCCTCATCTCCACTCGGTAGAATCCCTGGCTCCCTTCCCACTTCTGTTCAGGTGATGCCACCACCCCCAGCATGTATCTCCTGATCAAAAAAGCCAAGTGAGGGGCACTTTGGTTGGGAAAGTCACAGGGATGATTGGCAAAGCCTAGTGCCCTCCCCCGACTCTAAAAACTATCCCAATCTTCTTTATCTGTGTCCTTTATGGAATGGAAGCTTTCTGAGGGTGCAATCTGAATAATTTTTGGCTTTCTATACCCGTCTCCTAGCCCAGAGCCTGGCACTGGAGAGGAACCAGCCAAATAACGGTTGCTTTTTTTGTTATGGGGAGCTAGTTAGCTAAGGAATCCCTCTTGGCAGTTGTCTGGATTAGCTTCCCCCTCCCTGATATGGGCTTCCTGCCACATTTTCGTATTTCTGCCATCTCCTTTCTTAAGTTTTCAGCTCACTTCCCTGTTTTCAATCATGGTGTCACCCCTTGAAGGCAGGCACAGTCTTCTTTCTGTATCCCAAGACCCCAAATGCCTCGTTCATTGGAAGGGCTTAATAAGTGCTGATCGGGTTGCATTGATTGAGACTGAATACATTGGGTCCAAATGGACGGTAATTTTGAGAGTATCCGATCCAAACCTCTCACTCTACAGCAGAGAGGGAAGTTGCTGAGTTACAGAGCTGGCAGGCAGCAGGGCTTGGTCTGGAGGCCAAGTCTGACTCCACCACATGGCCCTGCCTTGGGAAGCAGGCGTGACGCCCTCATTCAGCAATGAACAAGAGGACACGATGTTTTATTTAAAATGGCCTCTTAATTCAATACAGAGTCAGTCTTGGCTGTTTTCGGGCTGGGAATTTGTGATCTGTTTATTTTTTTCCCTTCTGGATGGAAGCCTTAGGTTTCACTTCCTTCACTTGCCTTGAACAACTTAAAACAAAAACAAAAACAAAACCTCTGTCTCCTCCTTTCCTTTTCCTGCTCCTACTATTCTTCTCTTCCTTCTCTTCCTCCTTTCCCCCATGTCCTTCTACTTCTCCTCCTGACTCCCAAGTCACCTCTCCACCCCATTGATGGTAAAGCCAAAGCCAGGTTTAGGCTGGACGAAGGCCTCTTGGCAGAGACTTTCTGTAGCATGGATATGGCATCTCCGAGCACAGACTCTGGCCTCTTCCTGTTCCTTGCTCTCAGCCAGAGTAGAACATGAGAAAATGAAATTGGAAGCTGCGTCTAGAGGAGGGGTCTGCAATCTAGGAATCATGCAAATGTTTCCAGTGAAGCTTCTTGGGAGGAGGGATGGCTTCCATTGGATGAATCCATTAGCTCTGTCCCATGCAAAGCGTTGAGCTCGTTACATACATTCCCTCACTTTCTGTGCCTCAGCGAGGGCAAGGCTCTGGGCCAACATCACTCAGTGAGCCAGTGTCCAAAGTGGGATCTGAACCCAGATCCTGCCGACCCCAAGTCCTGCCCTCTTTCTTTTCTCAGTTCTTGTCCCAGTGAGTTATTTCCTTGGTATCGTGTGGCCCTCCTTCACTTACATGAATGAATCAGGGAGTTTGCCTGAAATCCTGATGGAAGAAAAGCCAGAGCCTGTCGTCGGATCCTTTCTCGGGGCCTTCCGGACACGAGCAGAACAAAGCACACTTATACAGCAACTCAGGGGGCAACTCCAACTTTATTTCCTGCTCTTCTACATATAGAGC
The DNA here is from genome assembly GCA_011680675.1 of Gymnobelideus leadbeateri. Taxonomy (NCBI): domain Eukaryota; kingdom Metazoa; phylum Chordata; class Mammalia; order Diprotodontia; family Petauridae; genus Gymnobelideus; species Gymnobelideus leadbeateri. The sequence continues at coordinate 985,315 of WOXC01000419.1, read as the reverse complement.
CTATCCTACGCAAGCACTTTCCATTTTGGCTCTTGGCCAATTACAACACCTTTTGCCTTTTAAGGTCAAGCACACCTTAACCCCTGGGACTCTTATCTCGTGATTTCTACCTGGAGCAAGGATATTCCTTGTGGACCCGGATGTGCCTCACTCCTTAGAACAAGGTGGGGTCAGCTGGGGGCCTAGCAGTCCCTCAAGTGCCTAGAGGGTTAATAGGGGCGAGAGGCCTTGCCATCATCGCCTAAGTCCGGAGGCAGTGCCTTCACAGGTCTAGGGACCTCTCAAGGGCACTGAGGTAAATCCACGTTGGCTCTCCCACAAGAGCCATCTCCTTTGAACCTTCTGATAATGAAGAAGGTTTTACAGCCTTTGTTTACAAGGAAATTCCTCTGCACTACCTCATAGAGATTCATGCTCTGGTCCTCCCTTGGTGGGAATTGTCATACCTTGGGACCCACTCACCCCCATCTCTCTCTTTAGGAGGGAATTGTTGCCCGGCCTGGTTTCAGGCCAGGAGGATAAAAGGAGAGGTCAGGGCTGAATGTCCTGAGTCACCCCTGGTCCCACTAGAAGAATGTTGTATAGAGTAGTTGGGGATCATTAGGTCCAAGGCCCAAGTGTTCCTGAGCCCAGGAGTAAACGTGGGAACCTCTGGCTGCTGGGCTCCCCCACAGAGCATACCTTTATTTAGACATTTATGATGCCTCTGGTCACAAGTCATGTGGCAAAAGGACTTGTTGCTGCCTCCACACACTCACAGTACATCCTCTTCTCTCCTTTCCCATCCTCTCCTTTGTTGTTCTTAGTGAGAGCTGTTTTCCAGTTTCTCTCCAAGGTCCACCATGATGGCTGAGAATGCTAGGAACCCCATTAAATCTTGTTAATATGACCTTTTGTAGTAGGCCTGGGCTCAGCATTATCCTGGAGGCTTAAATAACCCACAATTTCCTGCTTCAGGATGGTCACCAAGATGACCCCCAGACCTGGACTAATGAGGGCACCAGGTGGCGGCTTGTCACTCCTGCTCCATTGGTGTCTGTGGTCTCTGTGGCTTCTCGGCAGCCCTTTACCCATGCCGAGAGCACAAGCCCTGCCCTCAGATGGCAGTGGTGTTCCTTCACCCTCCGGATCTCATTGCAGATAGAATTTCAATATTCCTTCTCTTCCTCCCCCCTCATTGGCCTTGTTGTGTTGTTGGCACATATCTTGTATATGTTTCTATGTCAGTTTGACTCCCCTGAACATCTTTGAGAGATATAGGTTGAATGACTAATGTAGAAATATGTTTAATATGATTGCACATGTATAACCCATATCAAATTGTTTGCTGTCTTGGGGAGGAGGGAGATAAGGAAAGGAGGGAGAAAAATTTGGAACTCAAAATCTTATAAAAGCTAATATTGAAAACTATCTTTACAGGCAATTGGAAAAAATAAAATACTATTAAATAATAATACTATTACTCCTATAATAAAAAAGAAATTATTCCAAAATATAAATATTATATTACATATTATTATATTAATATTATTAAATATTATATATGTATAAAGAAAAGCATCCTGGACATAAACACTCATGTTTTTATACACAATTTTCTTTTTGTTTTCTCCTGTGTATTGTTTTATTTGTTGTTTGGTAAATTCAGAATGTAAATTATGAACAAATTCATATCTTACCTCATTGGGTGGGAGCATCTTGAGGACAGCATCTAGCACAGTGCCTGGTGCATAATTAATGTTGGTTGGTTGCTTGGACAAGCATTTGTTAAGTACCTACTGAATGCCAGGCACTAGAGATGCTGTTGTTTGTTGTTCAGTCCTTTTAGTCAGGACCAATACTTTATGGCTCCCTTTGGGGCTTTCTTGGCAAAGATACTGGAGTGGTTTGCTATTTCCTTCTCTGGTTCATTTTACAAATGAGGAAACTGAGGTAAACAGGGTTAAGGACTTGCCTAGGGTCACATAGCTAGTAAGTGACTGAGACCACATTTCAACTCAGGTCTGGCACTCTATCCCCTGCCCCACCTGATGAGCTAATAAAACAGTTATGTTTTATCTCTGAATGAATGAATGAAAGCATTTCTTTCTTTTTTCCTTTTTTTTGTTGGGGGGAATGCAGGGTAATTGGGGTTAAGTGACTTGCCCAAGGTCTCACAGCTAGTAAGTGTTAAGTGTCTGAGGCAGGATTTGAACCCAGGTCCTCCTGACTCCAGGGCCAGTGCTCTATTCACCATGCCACCTAGCCAGCCGCCCCAATGAAAGCATTTCTTAAGCAGCAGAGCTCAATGGACGTGGCCAGGGTCACATTCCAAAAGTCCTCAAGGAATGCAATCCCCACTGATCCTCCTCCCCACCCCCAATTCTTTTCTCATGCTGGAGGAGATATTTCCCAACATCCGCTGTCCTGACTTCTTCCACTTGAAATACCTTATCTGCTTCACAAACTGCATGGAGACTTGATTCATTAAGTCAACATTTATTTAGTCCCTGCTGTATACAGAGCTGGAGGCTTGGTGCTGGAGAGAAGCAGTTTAATTGAGCAGTAATCCTGCCCACGGGGAGTTTCCTGTCTGGTCAGTCCACCTGGAGGAGCCTCTAAGAAGTGCTGGCAGATGAGACGTGCGTCTTTCTCCTCCCTCGAGTGGTGACTGTAAGGTAAAGAAGTAGAAAGAGCCTTGAGGATCATCAACGGCCACCCCCCCTCATTTTAGAGAAGAGGAAGAGGAGGCCCGGCAGGAAGGAGTGGGACTGGGCTCCAATCCAGAGTTCCCTCCTCTATCTACTTCACAGGCAGCCTGCTTCCGGGGTTCCTTCCTCCAGCCCCAGCCGCCTCTTCCCATGTCTTTCATGTGTTACTGGACTCTACGGTGTGGAGGGCAGGGGGGCAGGCTCTGCCGGCTGCTTGGGGGCCTCCTCAGTGTTCTCAGCCGTAGTCTCCATTAAATTCCGGTTGGTTTGGTGGGCACTGGGGGAGATGGGCTGTAAGGGGACTCTACTCTCTGCCCAGTGCTTAAGCCCCCCTTCAGCAGCCCACCTCTGGACAGGGGCAGACCCTCCCCTCCTGCATCTGGCCCGCAGAACCCACCCCCGGGGGGCATTTTCACGTATCTGGAGTCCCCCCACCCGGCCTCCCTGAAGAGCTGATTCCGACAGCCCCCTCGGAGCTGGCCTTCAGGCACGTTTTCCATTTTCTGAAAATAGCTTAAGGAACCTTTCTAAATGGCTGGGAGATCAATCCATTAGTGTCTCAGTCTTTTCCTTACGTACATATTCAGGAAGCCGGGGGTGCTCTGGTGTTCTTAATCTGGGGATATGACCAGAGGCATCTTTGACTGACCCCCTCCTGCCTAGCTCGCCTCAAGCCCTGGCGTGGGGCCAGCCCAGGTCTAAGGCAGGAGACCCCGGGTACCTCCGAAGCCGTGATTGGCCAGGGCTTAGGGAGAAAGATGGTCAGAAAAGCTGGATCACTTTGGGGAGTCTGACTTGTCATAGAACTGGGCTGAGGAGCAGGGAGAGCCCCAGCTTTGGAAAAGAGACCAATGCATACTTGGCCCATAGGGAAACATTTGAGGTGCTGTCTATGTGTGTGTGTGTGAGTGTGCATGTGTGTATGTGTATGTGTGAGTGTGTGTGTATGTATGCGTGTGTGACTGTGTGTGTGGCTGTGTGTGTGTGTGAGTGTGTATGTGTGAGTGTTTGTCCTTGTTTATGAGTGACTGTGTCTGTGTGTGCATGTATGTGAGTGTGTGTGACTTTGTGTGAGTGTATGTGTGTGTGAATGTGAGTGTGTGCATGTGTGTTTGCGCTTGTGTATGAGTGTGTGACTTTGTGACTGTGTCTGTGTGTGTCTGTGTGAGTGTGTGTGAGTGTGTGTTTGTGCATGTGTATGAATGTGTGGCTGTGTGTTCGAGTGTGAATGTGTGTGTGTGTGTGTGTGTGTGCTTGCTAAAGTGTCCAAGTGTGTTTGGATGCATTAGAGAGGAGAGACTGTAGAGAACAAGGGTGTTATCTGTTCCTCCCTTAGGGCAGCAACCTTGTCCCCAGTAGGGGTGACACGGGTGTGAGTTCAGTGACAATGGTTTCCTTTCAGATACCCTGCAATCCTGGAGAGCATGCCCTGCCATTGGGAAGCTGTGTTTATTTGCACATATGCAGGGCAGACCCCATCTCTAAGATTTCAGGGGCTCTTAATCTGGGGTCCTTGAAATTTTTTTAATATTGTGATAAACGTTTCAATAGTTTTTCTTTTGTAATCCTCTACAGTTTAGACATGTTCAAGCATTATTGGGAGGGGGGGCGGGGCAGGACAGGGACACAGCAGAGCTCTGATCCTAGTCAGGAAGACCCGAGTTCCTGTCTGTCCTCAGACACATTAGACCTGGCTGCCTCATTTTCCTTAACTGTAAAATGGGCATAACAGCACCTACGCCCTCCCAAGATTGTTGTGAGGATACAGTGAGATAATTTATAAGTCACTTAGCACCACACCTGGCATATCGCTGCTGCCTAAGGAATGTTCCCTCGCTCTCTCCCTCTGTCCTCCCTTTGTTCCTTCCTTTTTTCCTCCCACCATTATATCTTTCCTTTCTCATTTCTCCTTTCCTTTCCTTTCCTTTCCTTTCCTTTCCTTTCCTTTCCTTTCCTTTCCTTTCCTTTCCTTTCCTTTCCTTTCCTTTCCTTTCCTTTCCTTTCCTTTCCTTTCCTTTCCTTTCCCTTTCCCTCCTTTCTTTGTTCCCTCCTTCCCTTTACCAGAGCACCAAAGGGATCTATAACATAAAAAAATGAAGAACCCAAAGATCTATGGCCAAAGTTCTAGCTTCTCTAGTTTTGGACAGTAGATTTGGAGCTGGGGGAAAGTGAGGATCATTGGCTATGGAATCAAAGGTCTTGGATTCAAATCCTGCCTCTGATGCTTACTACCTGTGTGACCTTGGGAAAGTCACTTAACTTCCTTGCCTTCCATTTCCTCTTCTCTGAAATGTTGGGCTCTGTGGCTTCTGAGGTCTCTTCCAGGTACAAACCTAGGCAACTACTACCTTGGGCAAGTCACTTAAGCTCCCTCGACTTGTTTTCTTTTTGTAAAATGAAGGGAGCTAGCCTGGATGGCCTCTGTGGCCCCTTCTGGATCTAGGGTGGGATCCATCCTGAACATCATGCAGCCCTCCACACAGAGACACATTCCCCCCCATCTCCTGCCCCCAACCATATTACTTGCTCTCACCTGTAAGGTCAGGGCATCTATTAGCTAGGATTCTTCTGGCTGATATTGCTTTGGATTTTCATGAGAAACCCTAACATTGTCTAAAATAAGCTTCCTCCTGTCTCTGAGTCAGCAGAGTGTTCCCATGACTTGATTCCATCTGGGCTAGGCAATGAGGCTGAGTCCTGCTCATTCCAGCCTCCAGGAGTCCTGAGAAGCCTCACTTCCTGCCAGATCCACAGTGGGGGGCAGTGTTGACAGTTGGGGCTTGGCACGGCCCTCAGCAGGGGTTCCCAAGGAGTAAGTGGCAGAGCTGAGACTCCTCCCCGGCTCCAGACACCTAGGCTCCATTTTATACTGCCTCGTCCTTTCCATGTCCTTGCTCCTTGAGGGCAAGGGTTTGCCTCCTTTCTTTGTATCCACAGTGCTTGGCACATAGCAGGTGCTTAATAAATCCTTGTTGATTCATGGCTTGACTGTCCAGCCTAGTTTTAAGTGCCAATCACAGATGTTCAGTCATTGCTGATGACCCTGTGGTAATGGGGCATATAATTATAGGTGGCAAAAAGTTCCCACTCCTAGGGAATTGTTGGGGGAAGAAGGCTGAGTCAGGGACATCTGTATTCTTGTCCTGCCTCTGACTGACACCTGTCTGAGACCCTGGGCAAGTCCTTTGGCCTCTCTGCACACCAGGTGACTCTAAGACTGAACATTGCATAGTGGGTGGGTTTCAGCATGGCTAGTATGATTACCTGACTGGGACTTCCCTGTGCTAATAGCCTTACAAGTGTCTGGGCCCTTATACAAAGAGCCCCTGCTTCCATGTTGGATTCCTTTCTAAGCCCCCATCATGATAGGGGAGGAAGATTGAGGAGAAGCCCAGGGACTCTGGACACACATCTAGCCCCTTCTGAGTTCATGTGGTCATTTTAATTAGCTTCCAATGCAGTCCCAGCTGACTCAATTCAGGTCTGAAATCCACACTCACTTCTTGATTTAATTAGAACAACAGCTGCGGGACCTCAGTTCATCTTTTCATCTCCCTTCCCCCTCCCCCAACAGCTGGCTGGGGGGGGGGGGGATTAGGAGGATATAAAACTTAAAAAGCTTTCAACTTCATTCATGTCAAATACTAAATGAGTATTTATATGTCTGTATTTAATATCTGTAAAGCCCTTTGCAAAACTTAAAGTGCTGTATAAATGTTAGCAGCTCTTATCTGGAAGGACGGCCAGTCGGCCCAATCCCTGTAACTAATACTCATGGCCTAGGCAGCTGGAAGAAATAAGATTTCTCTTTAAAAAGCAGTTTGGTGTAGTGGATAGAGCACTGCTCTTGGAGAGAGTGGAGTCAAGACGAAGGCATGAGAGGTCACCACTGCCAGAGCTCCCCCACAGCTCTTTTATAATGACCATAGAAAATGCACCAAAATGAACTATGAATGAGAAAGTGAAGAAAAGTCACAGTGAGTATTTTTCCAACACAGGGTACCTTAGGAAGACAAAGGCACTGTGGACATTGGGATGGGGGCTGGCCAGGAGCGCAGCACAGCAGAAGCTACAATAGGTGGTGGTAGTACTAGTGTATGGCTGTGGCATCACTGGTGGGGAGCAACCTAGTGCACAGGAATAGTAAGGAGACTGAAAGCCTGGGCAGAAAGTGATCCTAGGGAGCCTCTGTGCTAGCACTGGGTGCAGGATGGGGTGTCATTTGGCAGATCTGTTACCCATTGCCTAGTTCTGGGTCATAGTTCCAGGGAAAGCAGGAGTTGTCATGAGGGAGCAGGATCCCTACTTATATAAGGACCAGAGAACAGATCAAGAAGGCAGTGAATAGACCTCTCCCTAGATCACACTATATTGGAAGCACCAAAAATTTACAGACCCCTACTAAGCTGTGAAAGTAGTAGCAGAGAAGGGATCCAGACAAAATACTCCAGGAACATTTGAGGAGAGAGCGACCATTTCCAGTTGGATACATCAGGGGAGTTTCATGGACAGGACAGCCCCTGAGCTGGGCTTTAAAGAGGCAAAGATTTGGGTGGCTAGGTGATGCAGTGAATAGAGCACCTGCCCTGGAGTCAGGAGGACTTGAATTCAAACCTGGCCTCAGACACTTAACATAAAAACTAGCTATGTGACTTTGGGCAAGTCACTTAACCCCAACTGCCCTCCAAAAAGAAAAAACAAAAACAAAAAGAGAGACAAAGATTTCAGCTGGTGGGGAGATGAGAGAAAGCATTGCAGGCATAAGCTGACAACTCATGATAATACTATGCAATACAATATGGTGTACAACTCAGGATGATATGCCACACAACACCGTATTGTGTTTATTGTTAGAGTCTATTTTACTATATTGCATTCCAAGCACAGTATAATGACTAATGCTCGTGAAAGAAAGGTAACACACGGTTATTTGAATGTTGTCTTCCCCATTAGAATGTAGTCACCTTCAGAGCAAGGACTATGCTTTTGTATTTTTTTGTATCCCTCAGTGTTTAGCGTAACACTAGGCACATAGTAGCATTGAAGAAAAAAATGTTAATATTAATAGTTTTCTGTGTTTTAATCTTAAACCTGACAGGAACATTTTATTGAATACATATCCAATTCATTAATCCATATCCAAACCATTTCTAGTTTGGAAAGACCTGTCCAGATTGTCAGTGTCCCTCATGACTCCCAAAATGACTCTGTTCCAGGAAAATTTCATAAGACATTTATAGGGATCTTGATCAGGGAAATGATTACAATATGTTACAATGCATTTGGGATTACTATTCCAGAAACAGTCACCACTGAGTTCCTTCCTGGACCCCTTCCTCTTAAGAGTTCTTTGCTGTGATGGAAATCTTAACCTTTGGACTTGGAAAGGGAAGCTTCCATCCCCAAGGGAGTCATGGCACCAATGTATTCAGGTGAATGGGAAGGCAATAGCTTGGTTATCCCTCTTACTCCAAAGACTCTAACCTTTGTTCTCTTATTCCCAAGGGAAAATTCTAGACAGGATTTTAGGCTGGAGAAAGAGAATTTCTAAGTATTTCTAGAAAAATTTAAAAAAAGATTTAAATTATGTCTTCACAGTAGGACATTAATAAATGTTTCTTGACCCACTGTAGGTGCCACACATCTGCATTCACAGATTCCAGATATGTTTTATGGACACTGTCTTATACCCCCTATTTTCAGATGATGAGACAGGCTCACAAATTTACCTGTCATGGCTGAGCTCCGGTCTTCTGCCTATACTCTCCTTAGGCCACTTGGCTGCCTCTTCCTACCCACCCTAGGATGTTTGCTGACCCCTTGTTTTGGTGGGCAGGAGATGAAGTAGTGCATTTTAGAATGCAACATAGTCAGAATTCTAGATTATCTTGGTGCTCTGAAAGGAAGGGAACCAACATTACTTGAATGCCTACTATGTGTCAGGCACTAGGCTAGGTGTTTTACAATATTATCTCATTTGATCTTCACAAGAAACCTCAATGTGCTATTATTATCCCCATTTTATCATTGAGGAAAATGAAGCAGACAGCCAGGAAGGATCTGGGGCTGGATTTGAACTCAAGTCTTCCTTACTCCAGGCCCTGACCTTTAGGCATTGCAGTGCCCTCTAAATGACCTTCACTGAGTCACCTGAAAAACTGTTACTGTTGAAAGAAGCCCACCAAAGCTCAATATTCTTACAGGGAAATATAATCTTTGCAGAAAGTTTCTATGAAAAAGGTCTCATTCCTAAATAAATAGGGAACTGAGTCAAACTTAGAAGAATAAGAGTCATTTCCCAGTGAATAAATGATCAGGAGATATGAACAGGCAGTTTTCAGAGGAAAAAAATCCAAGTTATCAATAGCCATATTTTTTTAAAGTGCCACAAATCCCTAATCAGCAGGGAAATACAAATGAAAACAGCCCCTAGGTGCCACTTCTTACCCTTAGACTGGCTGAGATGGAAGCAAAGGGTGAATGCCAACTTCTTAGAGGGTCTGTAGGAATACTAATGTAGATTGATGTGCTGTTGGTGAAACTGAGCCGGACTAAGACTTTGGGAAAGCAATGTGGAGCGAGGTGGCTTCCTGACCAGGTCAGCTTATAGAAGAGGCAGTGGCAGAGGAAAGCTAGAGCCGAGGGGGTCAGCCCTGCTTAGCATGTGATACTCCAGTTACTGAGAGGCAGACAGAGGGGCAGAGATAGAGACACAGAGAGAAAGCAAGAGAGACAAGGACAGAGGGAAAGAGAGAGAGAGAGACAGAAATGGAAGCAGAGACAGAGTGAACAAGACAGAGAAAGCAAGAGAGAGACAGAGAAAACAAGAGAGATAGAGACAGACAGCAGAGATAGAGATGGTGACAGGAGCAGAGGCAGAGTGACAGAGACAGAAAAAGTGAGAGAGAAACAAAGCTAGAAAGACAGAGAGAGATTGAGGGGGAATCGTGGGAAGCCAATATACAAATAGCTTGGTGCTGCTAACTATACCATGGGATGGGAGCAGAGAAAGAGGCAATTGCTGTGTAGGCAGGGTTTGGGGCTGGGTTTCCAAAGCAAAGCCATTGGGAAAGTAGCTTTAGAAGCTACTGGAAACTACTGCTCCTAATGAGTAGCTGGAGCAGCCACTTTCAAAACAGCTGGGTGAGTTTTGCAGCATGTCTGTGAATAAACAGGATTTCTTGTGGAGACCTTAGAAATCACCAAGTCTTCCCACCTCATCCCTCAGAGGAAGGGACCAAACAAGATTGGGGCATTGACTTGAAAATGTCACAACTGAACCAGGATTTGAACTAATGACAGACTCCCAAGGCATCCCTCTTTCCACATGTCCAAGTGGAGCTGAGATGGTCTGGAGGTGGACTGGAGTTCTGTTCTCTGTCATTGGTAGAAAAGCTGGCAAGCAGCAGTAGCCGATGCTTGTCTTGCACTTCAAGGTTCGCAAAGCTCTTTATGGAGATGATTTCCTTTGATCCTCACAAATCTGTGTGGTAGATGCTCCTTTCTCATTTTACAGATGGGGAAACTGAGGCTGAGATATATTGGGGGCCTTTCTTAGGGTCACCCAGTTGGTAAATGTCTCAGGAAGCCCCTGTCACTTCTGGCAGGGTTCTGCCAACTTTCATGGTTTGTTCTTGGGCAGGAGATTTTCCAAAGGAGAATTCCCATGGCCTGCCTCCCTTATTCCAGATCAACTAGAGCTAGAAGGCACCTCAGAGTCCCTTTAATTGAACAAGGAGAAAACTGAGACCAGTGGAGGTGAGGGACTTGCTTAAAGTCACTCAAACATTTGTCACCAGAGACTTTCTTGTGCATGCCTTGCTGTTTTCTGATTCGGTGAGCCTTTCAGTGGAGTCTGTCTTATTCCACCTTGAGTTTCTTCTTCTTCTTTTTTCCGTAGGGGATAAAGGGAGCAATCACATTGTTCTCTTTGTCTCTGTCTCAGTCTCTACCACTATGTCAATGCAATAGGCAAACATTTATTGAATACTTACTTTGTTCAGAGAACTATGTTAGGAAAGTTCATGGGCTCTGCCTTCAAGGAGCTTACAATCTTATTGGGGATTCAGTGTAGGAAAGGGATAACTGCAAAGAAGTTATGACATCTAAGTGATAATGACAAGTACAAAGGAGAGCCCAAAGGAAGGGCCATTGAGCTAAGGCCTTCAAGGAAAGCCATGTGGTCGAGGCTGTAATCCAAGGTAGAGGGGGGGAGCATTCGAGAAGACAGAACAAAGTGGACAAAAGTCTAGGGCCAGGAAGACACAAGGCATGTGTTTGCAACAGTGAGTAGACCAGCAGAGAGTCCAAACTGGAAAATCGATCTGGAGAGGTGGGCTGTGACCCCATGTAAAAATCCTTGAATCCCAGTCTGAGGAGTCTAGAACTGGCTCTGGGGACCATGGGAAGTCATTCAAGGTTTTAGGAAGGAGAGCAATATGATGAAAGGAATATTGTGGGGAGAAGAATCTGGCTGTAAATTGAGGATAGATTGGAAGGGGAAAAACTCTAAGGCAGAGAGATCCTTTGGGGGTTATTGCAATAATCCAAGCAGGAAGTGATGGTGACCAGGAGAAAGCCTCTAGGGAAGAAAGGGAGGGAAGGGATGTATCCTGAGGTCATTAGGACCCTGCTTTCAAATAGTTAGGGCACAAATGGCTTGTGGACAGAATATAAGCTCCCTGAAGGCAGGACTCATTTTTTGTCCTTTTTTTTTTTTTATCCCTAGCAAACGGCACAGCACCTTGGACATAATTAGTGTTCAGAGATAGATGTTTGTTGATCTGGGTTGTTTTGGTTTTGATTTATTTTTATTTTCACGTTCCTCCCACAATTGATTAAAAACAACACGAGAACAGCAATAGTAAATGTCTCTACCTGGAATGTATACAGTGCTTTAAGGTCTGTGAAGGGTTTTATCGATACATTTCATTGGATCTAGGAGGAGGCAACCTCACTGATAAGCGTGTTTGAGTTGGACAGAGCCTTAGAGATTATGGAGCCCACCTCTTCACTGCAGAGATGCTGGGAGAGCAGAAGGGAATTTTCCAAGTACCTGCAATACAATGTGCAGGCCACCTCTAGCTCATTCTTGTTGGGTTACCTGGGACCCCCCATCTGAACATAGCTCTCTAGGGAACAGGGTCAAGAAGTCCCCAACAGGGGTTACCTTCCTTGTGGCTGCTGCCTCCAGCTTTCTCCTGCTTTCTTTCCCTGCTGTTTGACCCCTGAGTATTGCTGCTGTAAGTTCCCAGACTATTTTGAATCTGTGCTCCATTCCTGAATTGTCCTTGGGTGTCCTTGACCCTCAGCATGTAGTTGCTGGGCCATGAGGACATGCACTGACAAGAGCATGGCTGAAAACCCTCTAGGGATGAGTGACTATTGCTCATGCCAATATTGAGAGAGCAGGAATCCTGGACTCATAGCAGAAACCCTGGCTCCATACCCCAGCTCTCCTATCTACAAGCAATGTCTTGCTGGGCAAGCAGCTTCATCTAACTTTGTGCCTCAGTTTCCCCAGCTGGAAAATGTGAATCATGTTCACTTCTGGCAGACTTGTTGGGAGGAAGGGGATTTGGAGAGGGGTGAAGCACTCCAGAAATGAGCGGGAATATTTGGGCAGTATTTTTGTTTGGCTAAACAGCATGGAGATTTCATGCTCCTTGGCAAAGGCATCATTTGATTTCCCATCCTTAGCCAAAGGAATTATTTCCCAATCAAGCCGACTCTGTTCTCCTGAGGGCAACATTTTCCACAACACTTGCTTGGAAAGGTCATGTTTCCTCACTGAGCCTTCCTCCCCCTCTCTCCTGCCTCCAGAGCTTCAGGTAAGGTGGAAAGTAGTTGGTGGCTAGGCCCCTCTCGAACATGTCAGGGCCTCTGGAAGGGTCCCAGCCCACCCAGGAGGACCTTAGGCTGATTTCCCATTGAGAAAGAGCAGGTAGCCTTCAAGGCCAACTTCAGGTTTGACCATAATAGGTCTAGAGAGTGTCAGGGAAGGATGGAGCTCCTGACGAAATGCTTAGAGAATAGCACCTGGAGAGCAACCAGGCCAGGGAAGGGCTCAGAAATGGGCCAGGAAAGGCTAGAGGAAAGGAGCTTATGTAACTTAGGAAGAAGAGGCCTGTGGGACAGCTGACGGACTCATCAAGTGTGCCAAAAGGGCAACGTGTGAGGGGCAGATGGGAAGCAGAGCGGGGCTGCTGATTGTCTGTTGGGAGACAACGAAGGCCTGCTTAGCCACCAATCATTCCCATTCTCCTTTGGGCCGATAGTCCTGAACAAAGCATAAGAGAAATAGACGGACATTGTCCAGAAGTGTCAGTGGGGATGGCCAGGGAAGAAGGGAGGACCATGGGACAGAGAGCCCTGGGTGATCAGCCTCACTGCTGATGGGATCTTGGTCTGGTCACTTAAGTGGACCCACTGCTCTTGGCTTCAGTTTCCTCAACTGTAAAATGAGGGGGTTACACTAGATGCCTTCTAAAACCCATTCCAGCCCCCAGTCCATGATCCTTTAGATGGGAGGATCTTCAGACTCCTCTCCTTGCCTATTCTGTTGGGCACCTTGTATCCATCGTCACCAGCCTACTAGCTTTTCTCAATGAGACTCACAACCCCTCAGAAGGGAGCAGGCCAGCAATCCCCACAGGTGAAGGTGGGGCTGCCTGATGGGCATGAAGGTTCATGTACTGCCAGAGCCCATCACCCAGAGGAAGGCTGCCTGCATACCAGCCTGACTCCCTATTTAAGTGAGATCTTAGACAAGAGTCACGTGGGATGAGATGTGCTGCAAGCAGCACCATTGGAGGGGGCACCCACCTTGAGGAGACCATAGATCTATGCTGAAGAGCAGCTCTGAGTTTGCTTGGCAAGTTTGCTTTCTGCTTCTGTACATCCCAGCTGGAAAAAGCTGCTGGTGTCCTGGAGGCCGTGCAGAGACAGCTGTCAGCCCACCCTCCCCGGCATGAGGCCAGGCTGCAGAAGAGTGAGCCTGTCTCTTCTCACTTCTTGCTGGGCCTCATTTGGCTCAATCAGCCTGTCACATCCAGCCTGAGAAGGGCCAGCTCCTGGAAAGGTAGAGGGGTTGGGAGAGGGGGATGAGGGGAGGAGGGGATGAAGGTGGAGTCTGGGACTTATCTCTGATTTACAGATTTCAAAAAGAAAACCAAATGATGAGCTGAGGTTGGGCCTGAGGAGGGCTGGTGTCTGGTTCCTGGATTTCTGTCAGCCAGCCATGCTTTCCTTTCCTCTGTTAAGCTCCATATGAGCATGTGAATGAATAAATGCACAGCGATAATACGTCCTCTGGGAACGAGAGATTTTCCTTTAGTTGGCCTGGGCATGAAAGCTAGGGGAAAGTCCTGATAACCTCAGAATCAAAGAGCCTTAGATTGGGGGAGGCTAACCCACCCCATCCCTGAGAAATATCCCTGACAAATAGTCAACCAACATTGGACTGAAAACTGTCAACAATGGAGAACCCACTAGCTCTAGAAGCAGCCTGTTCCCAGTTTTAGACAGTATTAATTATTCCTAATTGAGGCAGCTAGATAGCTCAGTGAATAACTGAAGTCTTCCTAAAGTCAGGAAGGCCTGAGTTCAAATCCAGCCTCAGACACTTATTATCTGGGTGACCGTGGATAGGTCACTTCACCATGTTTGCCTTAATTTCCTCATCTGTAAAATGAGCTGGAGAAGGAAGTGGCAAAGCCCTCCAGTATCTTTACCAAAAAAGCCCCAAATGAGATCACAGAGCACGACAGATTGTCAGTATATTTTCCTTTACATTTAGCCCAAATCTGCCTCTCTCCAACTTTTTATTTGTTAATCTTAGTTCTGTCTTCTGGGGACAAGCAGGTCAGGTCTAATCCTTCCTTCACAGGAGTATCCTTCAGCTCCTTGCAAACAGTCTTCTTTTCCACAGCCCAACCATCTCCCTCCTTCACAGTCCTTGCATAGCAGAATCCTGGGCTTCGCTCCATCTGTCATGGATGCTTTTCAGCTCATTGACATCTTTCCCAGAATGTGGATCCCATCTTGAGATGACTCTCTGGACAGTGAGATAATCACCTCCAGGGCCCTCTTGATCTAGCCTCATGTTGCTTTTGCCTTTTTTTTTGACTATCATAGCATACCATTGACTTCTTTTGAAGTCAATTTAGAGCCCATTAAATGTCAATATCCTTCTCTTACAAGGGCCCATCCAGTCACACCTTCCTCCATTTTTTGCTAGTGAGGCTGACCATATGAACACAACTATAGATTCCATGATGATGGTAGTTGAGAAGATTAATACTATGTATTTCACCCCCCCAACCCCAATGCCATCCAATAAATTCCAGTGATTTCCTATTGCCTCCACTATTAAGGATAAAGTCCTTTGTTTGGTTTTTCAATCCTTTTAAAATGTCATAATAATAATAATTAGTCATTTTTCAGTCATTGTATGACTCTGTGACCCCATTTCAGGTTTTCTTGGCAGAAATACTGGAGCAGTTTGCCATCTCCTTCTCCAGTTCATTTTACAAATGAGGAAACTGAGGCAAAGAAGGTGAAGTGACTTGCCCAGGGTCACATAGTTAGTGAGTGTCCCAGCACTCTAACCACTGAGCTGCCTAGCCCCTCTTGCCCTTTCCAGTCTTCTCCTCTGTGCTTCCCCCACCCTACCTCATGTACTCTGATCCAATGACACTGGCCTCCTTTTCCTCCTACAAGACAATCCATTTCTTGCCTTCTTGACATCTTCACTGGATGTCCCCCATGCCTGAAATGCTCTTCCCCTCATTTCTACCTCCTGGATTCCCTGGTGGCTTCCTCAAGACTCAGAAAAATCTTACCTTCTGCAGGAAAACCTTTCAAATCCCCTTTAAAGCTAGTGCCTTCAATCTATTAATTAGCTCTAATTTATCCTAATTACAGGCTCTTTGTATACATTGTTTGCTCTTTGTCTGCCCCATTAGACTGTGAGCCCCATGAGGGAAGGGGCTGTCCTGCCTTCTTTTAAATCCCCAGTGCTGGCACAGTAGGTGCTTAATGAAAGTTTACTGACCTACAGAGCACCTTGAAATTTGCAGAGCACTTATTTTGAAACCACCATAAAGGAAGGTGGTATGTGTGAACATGATTGCCTCCATTTCACAGATGTGGAAACTGAGACTTAGAAATGAAAATGACCTTACCATGTACAGTCATGGGTGGGGCCAAGATTCCAATCTCATCCTCTCGAGTCTTTCCACTAAACTGTGAGGAATGGCTGACCTCTCTCAGGTTAGTCAAAGTCAGGGTTTCAGGGCCTGGATTCCTCCTCTTTTCAGCCCATAAGTATATTTGACCTCTGCATCATTTAGGGCAGCCAGGTGGCAAAGTAGTGAGAGCACCAGGCCAGAAGTCAGCAGGATTGGACATACTTCCTAGCTGTGTGAACCTGGGCAAGTCATCTAACCCTGTTTGCCTCAGTCTCCTCATCTGTAAAATGAGCAGGAGAAGGAAATGAAAAACCACTCCTGTATCTCTGCCAAGGAAACCCCAGAAGGGGTCATGAGGAGTCACAAAAGACAGAATGACCCCCCTCATTAAGGGGGTGGCAGGGATGGGCATTCTCCTGGAGGGAAGCCCCCCTTCTCCAGAGTCTAGGACTGGGGAGTTGGAGTTACCTTGGCTATAGCAGGGGTGAAGGAATTGCCAATCACCTTCATGTTGACAGATCTGGATGCCTCCAGGAACTTCTGTCACAGAGGGTTTTCAGGGGGTCCCTGGGTGAAAACAGCCTCTCCACCTGTGATCTTGGTGGCGGACATGAGTGACCTAGCCGTAGATGTAGCATCTAGGCCTTAGCTGCCTCCTCATACTTTCAGAAACTGTCTGCTGGGGATTCTTGGAGGAAGTCACTTAGTAAATATGCAGGTGTTAGAGACAGGCGCCATCTTATTGCGTTGGGTCTTCACCGGGGCTGCCAACCCTGCTATGGAAAATAAGATCTCATTGCCAATATCATCTGTTTGTCTTTGCATCAGCTCAATCCTAGTGCTCCACTAAAGGATGGGGCAGGGATTGTATGGAGAAGGCTGGGGAGTGAGACCTGGCCTCTCTGTAGGTCATTGGCACTTACAACTGAGGCTCTAGATGCTATGAAGGATGGGTTGTCCAGCCTTTTGCCAGGTTGGCTCCAGTGGTCTGGCATTTATGACTCTTACTCCTCTTTCCCAAACTCATAATGGACTTTGTTCATCTGTCATCAGAACTAGTGGACAGTCCAAGACTGCTGCCTGGGTCCCCACTCTAATGCCTCTGGAGCTTGGCTTAGCTTCTCTGTGGCTCACTCCAGTGGACAATACAGGGAGGCTGCCCAGGTCCAGGTCTGATGCCCCTGGAACTTGGCTTGGTTTCTCCATGGCTTCTCCATCCAGACTGGCTGCAGGACTAATGAGGAGGCCCCTGTTCTTGGATGGAGCAGGTGAGGTGGGAGGGCCTTCTGATAAAGGAAACATACCCCAGAGGACCAAAGACCCTGGAGAGGAACAGAGAAAAGAAGGGCCTGGCAGGACTGTCTGAACCTGTAGGCCATGGTAAGACTGGATTTTGAATGCAGCTCAATCTAACACAACAAGCTTTTATCAAGTTCCAGGAACTGTGGACACAGGAAAACAAATCAAGCAGTTCCTGCCTTCAGGGAGCTTCTGTTCTACTGTGAAGAAACAACACATGTACCCATGAAGTAAATACATAGTGATGTGGGACATGTTAGGGAACTCTCAAAGCTAGAGGGAATGGGAGAGGCACTGATAGCTGAGCCTTGAAAAGAGTGAGGGTTCTGAACACAAAGGTGAAAAGAGGAAGCATTCTGGTAAAGGGAGACATCTTGTGCAAAGGTATGGAGGTGGGAAAAGAGATGTAGATGGCTTGACTTGGACCCGAGAGACTGAGACTTCTGAAGAGGAAAGGAAAAAGGAACTATCCAGTCAGGCTCTCCTGGCATTTTCTTTGAAACCTCTCAGAATTACTCATGGATTTGGGATGTCTTCATTTAAGAATTTCTGTCTAGTGATAGAGAACATGTCTTGCCCATGCTTGGCCATCTGGTGAGGCTCTCATCCATCTGTCACTGCCCCCCCTCCATGGGCTGGAGGCCTGCATCACTTTCTTCCAACATGCTGAGTATAAGAGTGCAAAACACTGGCCATCTTCACCATTGCCATGTGATCATCCCATCTCCTTGTCCTCTCCTCTAATTTCCTGGTGGCAGCTTTTACACCTTTTCTTTTCTCTCATTGGTTCTCAGATGCAGCCCACCCCCTCTCTCAGCACATATCCATTGCCCTTGGTATGAAAATAATTTTTAATTCTGCAGAGATTAATGCTTTCCATGTCTCTGTGCCATACGGCATTACCAGTTGAATGTTAGTATTGGAAAAGATGGAATTAGGTCTTCATGGGAAGCTTGAGGCCAGGGAATGAGTTTTGCAGTTTTCTGAAAGCTAGACAATACATACCCCTCCTCCTCTTCAACTCCTTGCCCATCTGTCTGTTCCAAACGTACACACTGATGGACAAGCTCTGTTGGTTTTCCCTCTAAGCACATGTTGAAATCTGGTCGATAGACATTGTTTATCTATTTGTTCTTTCTGGAGTGGATGGACAGTCAAAGCCCATCTGAGTGGTTACAGATCTCTTCCAAGAGGCTCAGCAATGTACTGGGGCTTGATGCAATTAGTACATTAGCATGAACAAATCAGGGCATGTGGGCAATCGTCTCAGCCACTAGGATGGAATCTTGCCTTCTCTTGGATGCTGCCCTATCCTCCACCAGAGCAGCAAATGGTGGCGGGGGTGGGAATGGGGTGGGAAATACAGCTCTCTGTTTTATTCTTTGTTTGCTATTTATTATCAGTAGGTCAATGAACAACATGATTTCTGTTGTTACATTTTTGAAGGAATAGTGAATGATTTTGATCCATAGATGAATGAGAGATATCTTGTTGAAAAAAAAACATCCATAAGATAACCCTTTGTTTAAGTGAATCAATTTTTTATAGTTGAAAATTATTGAATGGACTTCAATCTCTACATATTTCACTTAATTGTGAGATGGTAAAGATATGATTCCTTAGCGAGTATTGTTTGGGAAAGCCTCTTTTTTCTTGAATAATACTGTCATTGTGGGCACTCTTGGTCTGCACCTAGCTGGCTCTTATTCAATTTTTTATATAGCTGGGAAAGTTCACATAGAGGTCAGTAGTTATTCATGTTCATTGGTCATGTTTTTCAATACTAATAAGGTCGCATGAGTTGTTTTTCCCCATGTCTTTAGTATCTTCCCCTCCCGATACCTTGCATATAAGTACAATAATGCCTTCACAGTCATGTCACCTCTAATATGTATCCCCCTGTTAACTCTGGGGCAAATCTAGCAGCCCTTTTGATCTTTCCTCTCTTTAGTATCATTTTTTGTTTTATGTATGGGTGCCTCTGGAACTGTGATGTCAGAGTCCAAGGGTGGTATTTCTATGGCACTTGCTGGAGCACTTTTGTTATAATGATTTTTTTGTAAATAATTTCCCTTTTTCTTCTGTTTGTAGGCCTCCTTCCACTTTCACGATTGAATACCTCTAACTGAATGCTACTTTGTCTTAGGAGCATATCTTACATGGCTTCTTCTTTTTTGCTTTTCAGAGGGGGGAAGGCAGGGCAATTGGGGTTAAGTGGCTTGCCCAAGGTCACACGGCTAGTTTTGTGTTAAGTGTCTGAGGCCAGATTTGAACTTAGGTCCTCCTGACTCCAGGGTCGGTGCTCTATTCACTTCACCACCTAGCTGCCCCTTACGTGGCTTTCTCTAAACAAGTTTTGCCCCCTCCTCCCTTGAACAAAAGTGAGATGCTATTGCTCATAATCTTCCATTGTCCTTCTCTGTAAGATTTTACAAATGAGTCTAAGCCGCTGTTCTTTCAGCAGCCTCTCCCTCCCCTCCCCCCACACCTTTTTGGAAAATAAGTGGGTTGTTTGTAAACTAGGGTATTTTCAAGGTTCTTTTGAGCTTTCTGTTTGCTAATCAATTTACATTGCATAAATTTCTGAATAAATTATAACCTATATCAACATAATTTCTGTTGTCCATTTCACATTATTTAAATTTTTTAAATTGCTCATTGAATTTTTCATGGTAAAGTTGCTTCCATTATAGATGATATCTTTTTCTTAGAGAAGCAGCATAGAACAGCCAACAATGCATTGACTTTGGAGCCAGGGTGACCTGGCAGAGGATGGCAGGATGAGTTCAAGTCTATGGTATGGTGGTGAAAAGGTCACTTAACCACTCACTATTTTAGACGACTCTCTAAGATTTTAAATTGCTGACCTGTATTGATAGAGGGAATTTCCTTGAATGAAGTTACAAGTATTGTCCTTTTCCCCCCCTCATTATTTCTTCTTCTTTTTTTTCCTCCTCCTTCTCCTCCTCTTCATTAGTACTTTAATGTTTGAGGACCCAATGTCTTGTGAAATACTGCTTTGAGTTGCCTCTGGGTGTATGATAAAACCCATCCTGCCAACTCCTTTCTCTGCTTCTTCAAAGAGTGCCTGAAAGCCCCTGACTCTCTGAGGTTAAACGAGATAATATTTCTAAAGTGCTTAGCACAAGGCCTAGCGTATGATGCTTCCTTTCTCTCCTTTCCTTCCTTCCTTCCTTCCTTCCTTCCTTCCTTCCTTCCTTCCTTCCTTCCTTCCTTCCTTCCTTCCTTCCTTCCTTTCATTTAGTTGCTATATCCTTCAGGGATCATCTCCAGTCATCCTGATCTATATATCTTTCCACTGGACCCAGATGGCTCCAGTGGAGAAAGTGAGGCTGGTGACCTTGCACAGCCCTCCCTCACTTAAAGCCAATTCACTTGCAAGTCACAGCATCATCTTCCTGATGTCATGGTCCTCTTCGGGAATGAAGGACAAACAATACGTCCTTCTAGTTTCATTGAGAGCAAGAATGTTAAGATAGTCTATTCAGCTCCTCCTGTTACACATGTATGCACATATATATTTGTGTGTGTATGCATATATTTATTTATTAGTTATTGGACAATGATCTCCCACTGGCCAATGGGAGACCCCATTGCTCACAGTCAAAATGACAGTTATTGATCTGAAACCTCTGTGATTCTTGTCTGTCTCTGCCCACTTTCCCATCTCTCTCCTGCTGTCTCTGCAGAAACAGAAGAGGGCATACAAGATGAGTACCATTATTTATTTTTTTTGTTTCATGGGTTGCTGTGGTCTAAACAGTGGCATCGATAGATGAACAGGCTGCTGGTGATGTGTCTTTCAACCACTTTGTTTTATAGAGAAAGAAACTGAGACCAAGTTAAGTGATT
Source organism: Gymnobelideus leadbeateri (assembly GCA_011680675.1). NCBI lineage: Eukaryota > Metazoa > Chordata > Mammalia > Diprotodontia > Petauridae > Gymnobelideus > Gymnobelideus leadbeateri. Next base: position 964,263 of record WOXC01000419.1, on the reverse strand, counting down.
TGTCCAAGGTCATACAGGTAGAATGTGCCAAAGACAGGATTGAATCTTGGTATTCTAATTCTGGCAGGACAGCTAGATGACACAGTGGATAGGGTGCTGGGCCAGAAATCAGGAAGGCTTATCTTCCTGAGTTCAAATCTGACCTCAGACACTTACTAGCTGTGTGACCCTGGGCAAGTCACTTCACCCTGTTTGCCTCTGTTCCTCATCTGTAAAATGAGCTGGAAAAGGACATGACAAGCCATTCCAGTATCTCTGCCAAGAAAACCCCAAATGAGGTCACAGACAGTTGGCTATGACTGAAACAACTCAACAACTATGATTCTTGAGCCAGTATTCTTTCCATTGTGCTGTGCTTCCTAATAGTTCACCATCCATCTGTAAACAGATATTTATTAAGCATCTACTGTGTGCCAGGCACTGGGAATTCAAGCAGAAAGAATGAGTGAGTGAGCCTACAGAAAATGAAGGGAAAGGAAATCTGCAAGTGTTACTGCTGAACAAGGTGAGGCCATCGTCAGTCATCCATTAAGTCCCTTCAGTTTGTGGACATGCACTGAAGGGGACCCAGAGGCTAGCTTGGATGTGTTCCCTGCTTTTCTGGAGCCCACAGTCGATGACAGAATACTTCCACCTCTCTCAGCTATAATACATAGCATAACATGACAATTCTTTAGAGAGCAGCAGAGTAGGTGCTTTGTGCTATTAGAGGGAGAAAGTCATTTCCAAGCAGAGGGTCTAAGGAAACTTCCTGCAGGAGGTGACATTGAACCTGGCTTTTCAAGGACAGAGAGAATTAAACAGGAACAAAGAGGTAGGGAAGATAGACATTCTTGGCCCACAGGAAAAGTGTGAGTAAGGTAGTGTGATCTTGGCATCTGTGCATTTGTGCATTCTCACAGAGAATGACCAAGTTTGTCTAGATCAGCTTCCCCACCCCTGGTCTAGAGCAAAGTATCTAGAAGGAAATGATTAAAGATAATTGTAGAAAGTCAGGGTACTACCAGCTGTAATACAGTGGCACAGTTTAGGAGGCTTCTCTGGCAGGGTATGGTGGTGCCCCTGTGTTTTTAGCACCTGGGGCCCACTGTGGCTAGTGCTGGCTCTTCATCTGTTTATTCCTCAATGACTGGTCATGACTGTGACTTTAGATACCCTGACTTTGGCCAAATATCCCCATTTGATCTAAGCTGTACTTTGCTTAGTATCTCCCAGGCATTCCAAGAACCTCTCTTAAAAATTTGAATTTTTTCTTAAATATAAAAAGTTAGAAACCACTAATGCCTGATTAATGTGTGCTATGAAAGCAACTAAATGCATAATAAAAAATAACTTGTTATTCCTCACAATGTTTCCTACTCGGCACCCTGCAATTTATTTCAGCAAATTGGATTTTAACAGCTTTTCAGCTATTTGGTGGTTATGGTGGTCAGATGAATCAGGACAGAGAAGGATGATGATGTGCTCCAGAACCATTGCTTTATGGGTAAAAAAAGCACTTACAATGAAACCTGGGCATGGATACTATCTACTGGCAAAAACTGACCTATGGGGGTGGCCAGGTGGTAGAGTGAATAGAGCACTGGCCCTGGAGTCAGGAAGACATGAGTTCAAATCTGGTCTCAGACACTTAACAAAAAAAAAATAGCTGTGTGACCTTGGACAAGTCACGTAACCCCAACTGCCCTGCCTTCCCTCCCAAAAGCAAAAAAATAAATTAAAAAATAAAAAAAAAATCTGACCTATGATTTCTGGACTAATGGAGTGATCCCCAGCATATCTGTGCCTCAGTTTCCTTTTCTGTAAGATTAAGGAGTTGGATGAAACAATCTCAAAGGATCCTCCCTGCTTCAGAGCCATGCTCCCATAGTCCTAGGATCTAACCTTGTTCTTCACCAGTTGACATGGGAAATTTCTGTTCAGACACTGAAGTGATAGTTGACTCTGCCCCTTTTATGGCCGCCTTTTGTTTCTTGTGTCACATCTATCTCCATCTCCCTTGCCCATCCTTTGATGGACCATGCCCTAATGTCCAGCCTCCATTGAGGTCATTCAGCACCTGCTCAGTCAATCCATTTTGTTACTCTTTTCATTTCTCAGAGAACTCTACACCAAGCTGATCAAAGAACAAAGGAAAAGTCCTTGAAGACTTTCCAGTTTAGGTAGGATAGCATGAAATCAACTGTTGTTCAATGTCAGATTTCAAAGAGCAGACACAAAGAGCCCAAATAAACTTAACAGAATTTCTCCTGTCTTATTCATGCCCACAAGTCCAAACCAATGGGCTTGAAGGTTCAAATCATGAGGTGGTCTATGAGTGCCTAGGGGAAACTGGTTGGCAGAGACAATAACTCCAGCTCCCCCGTCCAGAGCAGAACATTTTCAGTTTTAGCTTCCTATATGGTCTGAGGGACAAAGAAGTACCCTCAATGGGCCTCTCCCCTTCCCTTGGTGGTCCATTGTGTGGCTTCCCACAGCATCATGCTTTCTTGTGCCCTTTTCTTTCCACTGCCCTCAGAAAACTTTTTGTTTTGCCTCAGGACCTGAGGGGGTGACCAGGCACTGGCCAAAGGTTCTTGGGAAAGAATTAGAAATGTCATTTTTAAAACTTTATTTTTAAAGAGTTTTCCCTTGAACATGGGAAAGACATTTTTCCTTTTTCTGTTTCATCTAAATCCCAGCTGCTCTCTACACTTATTTATTTATTTTTTCTATAAGCTTGTATTAATGCCTACCATGCATAAAGTCTTGCTAGTCCCGGAGACCGCAAAGATTGCAGGAAAACAATGGATGCCCTCAAGGAGCTTACACTTTATTGAGGGTGGAGATGCAATATTTACACAGGTAAATAAAAGTAAGACTTTTGAGGAGGGAGAAAGTGTCAAACAATTTAGGAAACAGGGAAAGTTAGGAAGTGGCACCTGAGTTAAGCCTTAAAGGAAACTGAGGATTAAGGAGGAAGGGCATTCCAGGCATGATGAGAGAGCCTATGCAAAGTCATGGAGATGGGAAATGCAATGCTCAGACTAGGGAACAGCAAGTGGGTTGATTTGTCTAATGTTGAGTGTGTTGGGGAGAGGCAGTTTGGATTCAGGTTGTGAAGGCTTTAAATGCCAAGCTGAGTGGAGTTAGTTCTTAGGACCGGACATAGAAGGAGCTTCAGGGGCCTTTGCTGGCCAGGGAAAGTAAGGCCCAGGGAAGTAACTTGATTGTCCCAAAGGCACCTGGGCAGGAAGCATCAGGGGCAGCACTTGAGCCCAGGGCCTCTGACTTCTGACTCTTTCCTTTATCCCATCTTATCAAGAGGAAGAAGGCGCCACTAAAGTGGGCAGAGATGGGCAGTCCTGTGCCTTTGCAGCTTTGGCTGCTGTCTGGAGGATGAATTAGATGGGTGAGCAATTGGGAGTGAGGAGAACAAATAAAAAGTCATTGTTTCACTGATTACATTCACAGCTCTTTGCCTCAGTTTCCTCATCTGTCAAATAACTGGAGGAGATGACAAACTGCTCCAGTACCTTTGTCCAGAAACCCCCAAATGGGACCACAAAAAGTCAAACACACACAACTGAAATGTCTGCACAACAAGCTCCTGTCTACAAGGGCAATGGAATGCTAGTAGAGGCCCCACCTGAAGCTCCCAGTAAATGTCTCTGGTCCAGTCAAATATCCACCCCATCAATTTCCCAAAAGACTGTAGGGCAAGCATATTTGAGGGGGGGGGGGGAGGTGAGGCAGTCTAACTGCTTTCCTCTTCTAAGCTTTACAACGATAATGATGATAAGGGTGGTAAGGGTGCTAAGCATGTATGGAGCGATTTAAGGTTTTCAAAGCAATTTGCCCATCTTATCTCTTTGGGCAGCACAAGGGCCCGGTGAGGTGGGGGCCATTTTTAATCCTCAGCTTACGGATGAGGACACAAAGGCTAAGGTTAAATGATAAGCTTGGGGGCTTACAACGTGAGCTTCTGGGGCAAGAATCCAGCCCAAGTCTTCACCACTCTTCCCCACCAGCATTATATGGAAGATGGGTGCGTATGTGTCTCTGCAGAGAGAAGCAGTTGCCTCAGGCATTAAAGGTGGCATCGTGTCCTCCATGTTTTCATGGGAAACACTTAGTACCCAACCTAGGTCCCATTGACTGTGACCAGAGGAAGGAGGAGGAAGAGAGAGCTAGCCAGCACTGAAGAGCTGTGAATGCTCTTTGTGAAACAAGGACTTTAGAGACCAGAGGGACAGTGGTGAGGAAAGAGGCTCACAAGGGGAAGGGATCTGGCCAAGCTTTATATTAGGTTTTGCAGTAAACATCAGAGGGGACTTTGAACCTGGGTCCTCTGACTCCAAGTCCAGAGTTCCTTCTCCACAGTACCAAACTGCTTCCACAAGACCTTTTCCAATTCTGGCTTTGCCACTTGACCTGAGTTTCATTTTGGGAGAGTCTCAGAGCCTTATTTGTCTAGGGGAACGATGCTGGTCCTGCACACCCCTTCCCTTGCCAATTCCTAACATGTCCTTTGGTGATCCCCTTTCTTCCAGTGTATTAGCACTCTGAGCACGTTGCCTTGTGATGGCTCGGTGCTGCACCATCTGCTCAGGGATGCAGATGAAGGAAATCCCTGGGTGTGAAGGAAACCCTGCCAGCTGGTTCCCTTGGCAGTGTCTGCCTTTGAATCCTCCTCCCTGGGGGAGGGCCAGGCCCTGACAAGGGAGCTGACAGCTGGGGGGTTTGCAGGGCAAGGATAGCAGGGGAGAGTGTGGAATTCCTAACTCCTAGGACCTTTCCCAGGGGAGAGAAATAGCCCCCTTTCTATCCTCCCCTCTCCCAGTGGGAGATCCCTGTGTGGAGAGCTTCCAACTGAAAAATCCACCAATGCAAGGGACCAGTCAGAGAGAGTCAGAGGAAAGAGGGCAGGGATTTCAGAGGAATGATCCAGGCTCTCAATGGGCTGTGAAGGGGCACCTCAAGCCATCTGTGGCAGGGAGCTGCTGCTGCTGTTGCTGCTGGTCATGATGATGATGGTGGTGGTGATGATGATGATGATTGCCAAGCACTTTGCAGATTCATCTCATTTTGTCCTTACAACAACCCTCGGAGGCAGAGGTTATTATTATTCCCAGCTTACAGTGAGGAAATTAGCAAGCAGAAGTTAAGTGACATACCCAGAGTCATACAACTTTTAAGTGCCTGAGGCAAAATCTGCACCGAGGTCTTTCTGACTCTAAGCCCAGTGCTCAATCCACAGCACCAATAGCTACCTAGCTCTAGGAACTAGGCTGCCAGCTTGAGGAAGCTTGTGCACCATTGCCCTCCATACCCTACCTGTCCCATCAAAGTATAAGAAGGGAAATTATGCATGCCTTTGATGGGTTAGCACATGTTTAGGGCCTGACACTGAAGATGCTGGCCCTGGAAGTATTAAGTTCCCTGGGAGATGAAAGACCTAATTCATTCATCCTTCCTGAAGAAATTCAGTCACCCAGTGCCTTGTGGTGGATAGTTCCCACAATCCTCCCCTCTATCCTAGTCTGGCTCAGAGCAGTCTCTTATAAGGGCAGTATGTGAAGTATCACTGAGCTCTGTGGACCCCCCATCCCCTTCCTCCTTTCCAATCTCCTCTCCAACTTTATTCTTGTCTCTGTCCCTCCTTTTATGCATTCCTGCCTTCTTAAGCTACATCCTCCAGGGCATTCCAGACTTCCATTTCTGCATCCTACCCTACCTCATTCCCTGCTTCCATCCCTGCCTTTCTCCTTGCTTCTCTCTGTAGGGAGCTCTGCCCTTGCCTCTATATTTGGGCCACCAACCTTCCAAGAGCATTGGCATCTGGGAAAGTCTGTCTTGTACCACTGATTTTCCCCTCTAATGTAGGGTCATGCAAACCCTTGAGGATTTCTTAGACATTCCAAGGAGACTAGAGGTAGAATTTGTTGTTGTTGTGCTGGCAAAGGAGCGAAAGCTTGACAATCTTAGCTTCCCCATGCCTCTTTTCTCTTTCTAGGTTGGCTCATTCATCCAAGTGTGTGTGTGTGTGTGTGTGTGCGCGCGTGTGTGTGCCGTGTGTGTGTGTGTGTGTGTGTGTGTGTGTGTATAGGGAGTGAGGAGATCCATATTACTACAGCTCACTCTCTCAGGTTCTTTGAAGTAACTCTGGTGTTTGTGGGGGTGGGGAACAGAAAGAAGGGACACAACACACTCCTACTTACTACAACTATAGATCTTAAGCCCCCAGTGGAGTGCTTCCTGTTTCACAAATCACTCAGGATGATCTCTGCAGGTAAGGCAGCAAATAATAACAGCAACAACAATGTAACATTCCACCCCCAAACCCCAAATGCACCTTTCCCCCAGTGCACTCAGTATCCATGGGGAGAGGGGAGAGGAGCACAAGTAGATACCATAGATCCAACAGAACTCAAGCAAGCAACCATATTGCCGGGGAGACTCACAATTTGGACTATGGTCCTTGCGAAGCTTTGTCTCCCCACATACAATGTGTGCCCTAGGTCACTGGCTGGCAGAAGCTCCTTACCCTATTTCTGGTTGGCTTCTCTTCTTCTGGCCTCCTGAAGTAGCATGAAGTCCATTTGGCAAAGCATAGACCCAGCCCCTTGGATCTGGGAAACTTTTCTCTCTAAGGTCTAACACCTTTAATATTCTTTCAGCAAAATCGACCAGATTCAGAGCTGGAAGGGATTCAGAGGCTGCCTAGGCCAACCTTCTCATTTTAAAGATGAGAACATGGAAGGCCATAGTGGTTAAATGACTTTCTTGAGGTCACTGAGCTAACAATTATCCAGCTGGAATTTTAGCCCATATCCTCTGACTCTATCCTGTGATCTGCAAAACTCTTCCCATGTCTGCTCCCTCAGTTAGATTCTGGGAAGTTCCTAATTCTCAGACGACAGGGAAAGAAAAAAACAGAATCTACCCTTTTCTCTCCAGTCATCTCTTCCAAGTAGAACACTTTTTTCTTCCAAGCATCAAAGTTTTTCTTTTCCTCTAAAAAAGTCTTCTAACAAGCAAATCTTTTCCCTCCAATCAGCTCTTACAACCAGAAGATGACTCTGAGATCTGTCTGTGACCTAGCTCTGAGAAATCATCCCAGACTCACTTCGAAGTCAGGTTGTGACCAACACTACTACTTCAAGGCAGGATCTCATGTGTGTAATAATTTATCCCTAGTTTATAGTGAGAAACCAATACCCACATTTCTGTCAGCCAAACCACAAGTAGTCAATATACAATTGTCCTGTAGTAAAGAAAAGAATTGTTCTCGTGCCAGTATTTCTAAGCTATCCTCCAATTCCCATGACAGTTATATCTAAATTAGGTGCTGTGAAGCAGGATGTTTTTGCCATTTTTGCCTTGAGTGCATCTCTTTTCTGTGGGGCTGCTTTGTTCCCCACATAATTTTTTTGCTTCTGTCTCCTTTCAATGAGTAAAAATGTCCCAATCAAGAGGGGGTGTCCCTCATACAGGACTATGAGAAATCTCCTCTCCTTGCCTTTCGTGTAGTCTGTGTCAGAGGGATGGGTTCGGTGGTTAAGGATGAAGTGCATTCCTGACCTAGCTTACTGTCATCTTTCTCTAAAGACAACTCACTAAAACAAGGGACACTTGGCATTTCAGAGTCTTCACCGGCTTACAGAATCTTACTCATAAACCCCACATCTCATACTTATGTAATAATGATAATGCCGGTAGGTCACATTCTGTGGCAAATCTTCAAGGTTTGCAAAGCACTTCACACATAATCCTCGTTAATCACACGATTATTTGAGGTAGGCACTGTTATTGTTCCCATTCTAAAGCTGGGAATAATTGACTTGATTAGCAAGATTAATTGGTCAGGTTTACATGGCTATAGACATAGCCATGTACTATAGCCATGTGATCCTGAGGCAGGATTCAAAGGATACCAGTCCAATATTCTTTTCTAGACCATATTACTTGCTTGATCTTCTACCTCCCTATGAGGCTTTGAGTATCTTAACCATTCCAGTTTCTAACCTTCTTCCATGATGTGCTGTAAGGTGTAATAATACCCTTGGAAGGACCTACTTAGATGAATAGTAAGATATTTTCATAAACCCAGCAGGGAGTCAATAAAATTCATTTTATTCCTCATTCTGCTGGGATTGCAGCCAAGACATAGAAAAAATAGAAATGGGAACTATTTCCATTCCCAGGAAAGTCAGAGAGGCAGTAAGGATAAAAGGATATGCAGGGAAACCCTGGAGTGGAGACTATTAACTATGTTTATCACCCTTGGAAAACCAGAGTATCTAGAGAAAATCAAACAGAATGATATATAACTGTTTTGCTTGGTAAAGCTGTTAAACACACACACACACACACACACACACACACACACACACCCCAGCAGCCCCCCTCTGGACTTCTTCCACTTCTTGGCATTCACTGATTTTGTGTTGGTTTTTTGAAGGTGACTAATACCTTGGATTCAAGGTACTCACTCTGTGGGACCAAACACCAGAAATTATAGCTCAAGAGCCCCTACCAGTGTACTTAATAATCTATCAACAGACACAATTAGAATTAGTCAAAAGCAAAAAAAACCAAACAAACCAAAAAACAAAAACCATTTGTTGATGTGGCTTAGTCAAAAGAATAACTACAAATCATCCTTCCTAAAACTAGAGGAACAGTCTCCCACAAATACATATGGTGTCAGTGGGAAGAGTACAGTAGCTTTGAGTTACATACATACTACAAAGTTTCAATGTCTTTTTTTTTTTCATTGTATCCTTATATTGCTTTCCAATATATACAGTAGCTCTGTTAGGTCACTCAGCTGAGCTCCCTGGGCCTGGTTCTTTCTGCAGCCCAACTCCTGATCATCAAGGCTAATTCTCTCTTGAGTCTACAGCTGATTCCCTCCCCCCACCATTATTAGGGTTACATCTCTCCTTTGTTTTCTTCTTTAGGAAGTGTGTCCTGTCTTATTTAAAGGTCACCAGAGGTATGGCCCATCCTTTGTCAGATAATAGCTGACTCTTTTAATTTGATCAAGATTAATTTTACAATCTTAAAGGGGTAACAAAGTGTAAATCTTTCTTTGGCCTTTGTTTCAGCCAGTTTCTATTATGTGCCCTTTGTGTAATCTCTTCAGTTGGTCTGGAGCTAAATCAATTGTTGTAGTGTCCTAATCAGCTCCTGCCAGCCCTGTAAAGATAACAGTGAGAAACTGCATCATTGCTCTCCAAAGGTAGCCCAGCCTTTAGTGATTGGACAGTAGGACACAATGGAAAGAATGAATGATTTAGAGTCAGAGGTCCCCATATGCTGCTTTTTACCTGGGTGACCTAGAGAGACTTCTACCTTCTCTGAAGATCATGGGATCGGGCTCCCTCTGGCCCCTTCTGTGTTCAGCTCCTCTGATCTAACAGGGTCATTGCCAACTTAGGCCTTTTGCCTTGGGTCTCAAGAAGTCCCAGAGTTAAATGTGTGAAAGGGAATGAGAACATCCTGGAGGGAAGGGATCGATGGCACCACGGAGCTTTGCCATGTTTGGAAATACCTGGGTAACTTTTGTTTTACTCTCGTGGTAACGGGCATAGAGGACTGGCCTCCCCATTGGACATTCAGCATCCTGAGCCAGAGCTAGCTTGTCTCTGGTATTGGGTTTACAGCCTTGAGCTGCTGCTGGACTGACTCTCATGATCATGGGCAAGTCTATGTGGTGCTATTGCCCTCTAGTGACAGTAACTTAGAGAGGCTGGAAACCCTGAGGCAGGCAGGTGTAAAGGGGCAAGGAGGAAGCTGCCAGCTGTCATAGCAGGGAGGGAGGAAAAACACTCCAAAAGCAAACCTGGTGGGAAAGGCAGGGGAGACATGCAAAGGCATAGCAAGGAGGTCTAGGAAGAAAAAGTGCTCTAGAGGGTCTCCAGGGAGGCATGGGCGTGACACATGGGGAGAGGGCTGGACCAGGAGGCAGGAGAGCAGGCTTGGTCCTGACTTTTCTCACTTGGCTCAGTGAAGTTATGAGTTCCCTTTGCTCTCAGGGCCTAATTTTCTCTACCTTCCAAATGAAGGGGGGTGGGGTAAGGACCTACCTGGCACTCCAAGATCCCAAGGATAAGACAGAGGGCGACTCATCAGCAATAATGGAGAGGAAATTCTTGTTTAGCTAAGCCCTGGGCTGCTGACCTCTGAAGTCCTTTCTAACCTGGGAGCAGTGGAACAGATGCTTAGTTTTGAGTTCTACACTTCATGAAGGACTTTGTGAAGATGGTGAGAGGGGTTATGGTGGAGAGCCCAGTCACCTAGATGTCACAGACATCTCTGACACCTTCTGCCTTGCTAACCCTCAGTTTCCCCACCTGTAAAATGATGAGGGCTGTCTTCTAGAGCCATGCTCTTCTGATCCCACGTTCTTCCAATCTACAGCATCTCCCAAAGTATGTTCTAGGGCTTGCTGGTGGTCCCCCGGACTGTTTCAGGGGCACATGTGTTCAAAACCCTTTTCATAATAGCACTAAGCTCTATTAAATGTAGCATACTAAATATCAGTAGATATAACCCACAAAAACAAAAGCTGGTGGGGGGGGGGAAATGTCCCTCGATAATCCCTGAAAGTGCAGAGTCATACTGGGACTGATCTGGGGCAAGGGAACTCATAAGTTGAAGAAACTGGGCTTGTTTGGTTTGGGTTGTTCAGTGTTGTTTCTCAGTCATTTTTTAGTCACACCCAACTCTCCATGACCCCATTTGGGCTTTTCTTGGCAGAGATTCTAGAGTGGTTTGCTGCTTCCTTCTCTAGCTCATTTTACAGATGAGGAAACTGAGGCAAACAGGGTTCAGTGAGTTGCCCAGAGTCACACAGCTAGGAAGTATCTGAGACCAGATTTGAACTGAGGAAGAGGAGTGTCTTCCTGCTTCCAGGCCCAGTGTTTTTATCTACTGTGTCACCTAGCTGCCCCATGTTCACTACCACAGTGCTTTTCCTAAAGGGTTAATCTGGTCATGTTCCTAAACTGCCCCCTACTCCTCCCTCCCCACCACTCAGTAAACTCCAGTGACTTTCATTACCTCTAAGATAAAATAACAAGTCTTCACTCTGCTTGACATTTGAAATTCTCCCAAACTAGCCCTCATCCTACCTCCTGCCTCCCTCTTCCATATTACCATCCTCTTTGGACTCCAGGGCCCAGCCAGAGGCTTCCTCTTGTTCCTACCCGATTGTCTATCTCGCATCCTTTGTATTCCTAATGATGCCCAGACTGACCCTCAAGCCTGCCAGACACCCCTCCTTGCTTCTGGCTTGTGGAATCCCTGGCTCCCTTCCTGACTCAGCCCCAGCACCACCTTCTGAGTGAGGCCATTCCCTCCTTTGCTGATCTCTCCCCTAGGAGATGACTTTGTATCTGCTCCATAGGAGTTCTTGGCATAGCTGGGGATGTGTGTGCATTGTTGTCCCCATTCGGATGGCAGGTCCCTAAAAGTGCAGCTTGTTCTGCCTTTGCCTTTATGCCATCAGCACCTAGAGCAGGTCTGGCATGCTGAGTAACTGCTTAGTAAATGCTTATTAATTAGTGGAGAATAGAAGATTTGAGGGTGGGGAGGACAGCTATCTCCTAGAATTGGAAAGACTCAAGAGGAAGAGAATTCAATTGTTCTAGTTGGTTCCCCAGGACAGAGCTAGGAGGAAATCACAGGAAGGGAGATTAAGGCTTGCTATGCTCCTCGCCTGCACTGGGCTGCTCCTCTGGATCAAAGATCAGCCCTCATCTGAGATCTTAAAGTAAAGGCTGAATGATTGTGTGGTCAAATATATTGGGAGGGGGGGACCTTTTCAGAAGTGGGATTGATATCCCTCATTTTCACATTGAAGTGATTTCCTAATGTATCCCATCACCACAACCATCAAATGGGCCCCTCCTGGTCACAAAGACAGTCAAATAGAACCAACTAATGTGGTCACTGTGTCTGATTGGTGTATGCACCATTCCACACCAGAGGCTCCCACTTCTCTTCTTAAAGGAGGGTGGTTTTTATTCATTTCTTCTTTGGGGACCAAGAAGGTTCACTAGAATTACACAGGGTTCAGCCTTGTCTGTGTCTTTGTTTCATTTACATTTTTATATTCACTGCTTGTATTGTATGGTTGTCTAACACATTACATTATACTATGTTGTATCATCCCACATAATTTATTATATCCTATCATTTCATATGAAATTGAATCATATCATTGTATGGCATTATGCTACAGTCAGTAAATATGGTCTGTTGGATGTAACATAATGAATTTCCTATACTACACCAACATTATGGTCAGCATTCTTCAGGGAGGTTTCTCTTTCCTTGCTCAGCCTCTGCTCATACAAAGAGATGCTTTCTCAGGTCTGACTTCTAAGACCCCTTTGCTCTCTGAAATCTTGTGACCTCTTGAGCTGTTAGTGTGACATTTAATCAAGTACCCCAGCAGCCTATGTGATTCTCTAATGCCACTGATTAATATCTAATAATTTCCTGGAGCTGTGTAAAAAGCCCTGGGATGGAACAGCAGAACTTCCTTCCTTCTTCCTGTCACTTACTGTGGGGGAAGCCTGAGAAAGCCTTTTTTCTTTGGCTCTCCATCTGCCCACTGGCATTGGAGATGGCTCCTGCCATTTTTAATCCATGATCAAATGAGTTGTCTTCTCCAAAGGACCTCTAGAGTCAGGTAGCCCAAGACGGGACAAGCTCAGGATGATGGAGAGACAGCATCTGAGCCAGAGAATATGTCTGCATCCTGGCTTAGTCATTTTCTGCCTGTGTGAACTCAGGCTATCCCCTTCTCCTTTCTGAGGCTCAGTCTCCTCCTCTGTGAAATGGGTGAGCTGAACGTGCTCTGTAAAGTCCAGTTCCAATGTCGATAGTCTAAGTAATAGAGAGAGGACATCCTTAGGCCATGTCATTTTAGAGACATTTAGCTTTTTTTGTTCTGTACCCCCTTCCCATTCCCAGCTTTCTCTGCCTTTGAGGTCTCTCTCTGCCTCTGTATCTTTGTCTCTTTTCCTCTCTCCACCCACTCCTTCCCTCTCCTTCTGTCCCTCTCCATCTCTCTTTCTCTTTGTCCCTGTCCCTTTTCTCTCTCCCTCTCTCTTTTGTCTTTTTCTTTCTCCCCTTCCTTCCCTGATCTCTCTCCCCCTCTCTCCATCTGTTTCTCTGTCTCTGTGTCTCTGTGTGCGTGTTTCCATCTCTGTCTTTGTCTCTGTCTGTCTCTCTCTGTGTCTCTGTCTGTCTCTAACTTCTTTTGAATGAAATGGACATCTTAGGTACTTGGTCCTACTTTAGGATTTCAGGAAGAGTGGACCATTTAGCCACAAGAGGGCAGCATGGTGCAATGAAAAGATGCCCAATTTTGGAGTCACTAGTGCTGGGTTCAGGTTCTGCTGTTCACTCGTGTTTGTCACTGTACCTGCAGTGCCTGGTACAGTGCCTTGCCCTCAGCAGGTGTTTAATAAATGCTGCAGGGGTTGGATTGCTCTCACAGCTCTGAGTCACTGTGACCTCAGGGGAGATCTTGCCCAGTGCTGAGCAGCCTAGATGTCCCTGGTCCCTCCTGTCTTTGACATTCCCTGGATGCCCACGGCCTGTGCCCTCTCTCCATAAGTAGGCGTGTTCAGCCAAGTGAGCAGAGCCGCCTGCTGGTCCACAAGCTCTGACTGGCACTTGCACCGTTAGACTGAGCTGCTCCATTTCCTGGCCTGGGTGTGCCCCGAGTTTTATAGCCTGGGAGCATGTTTACAAGCACAAAGAGAAGGGGTGCTGGTGGCCAACTGACAGTTCCAATGGTTCGCTCCTTCCTTTGCTCCCTCCACCCTGCATTCCAGAGAGGTGAGACAGGCCAGGCTGCCAGGTGGCAGCTGGGCCAAGGGGAGCTACCCAGGATATGGGCTGTGGGGGATCTGTGTGTAAGTGTGACAAAAAGGCCTGGAGACCTAGGTTCTAGTTTCTGCTCTGCTATGAGCTAGCTGTGTGGTTCCGAGAGAGCATGATCCTGATCCATGATCCATGATTCTGATCCTGAGCATCAAAGGGCACTTTCAGCTTTGAAATCTAATTCTCTGCCTCCTCTCTTCTCTACTTTTTCTTTCTGACTATAAACAGCCATAGTCTTATGATGTGGAGTAGGGAGGGAATGCCTGGCTGGAAAGCTGTGATGGAGATGGACAGTACTTCAGGGGCCTGCTTGGGATGTGGAGCATCCACAGATGTCTTCTTTAAACACTATTGAGTGTGGTGCTTGGGTCTTCTGTCTTCAAAGCTCAGCCAGCAGAGCTGGGGAACCTGCAGCCTTGAGGCCCCACATAGCCCTCCAGGTCCTCAAATGTGGTCCTTTAACTGAATCCAAACTTCACAGAGCAAATCCCCTTAATCAAAGGATTTGTTCTGTAAATTCAATCAAAAGGCTGCACCCAAGGACCTAGAAGGTCAAAGGTTCCCCACCTCTGTGCTAGCACCTTCTGGGGAAAGCAGGTCCTAATCCCAGAGCTGTGACTGAGCCCTATCTCCTGCTGTTACCTCATCAATAGATGACCGTTTCTCTGTTATATTTCCCTCAGTATAACAAAAGCTATTGGTAGGCTTGCCTTTGTATGGCCCTTGCATGTAGCTAGTGTTAGGTTCTTGGTGATGAGGATTTAAGTTGTCCCTCCAAAGTCATACTCTAGACAGATTAAAAACCCAGTAGGCATTAGGAGTAGTCCCTTGCATAGTTTCCATTGGACTGGTTCCACTGGACTCTGATGGCTTGCTCTGCACATGTGGTGAGTGCCTTTAATCACTCCCTTGGAATGGCCACTCTATGTTCTTCCCTGTTAATAGGAGAGAAGTGCTCCTTTCTTCAGTGGGCTTCCCTCCCCTCCCTGCCCCATTCCTGGTTCCTAAACACTAACTAGGCAGTGTCCCATTGGGACCTTGGAATTGGATTCCAATTGGGTCTGACTCATCACCTAGGCATGCCCTGTCACTTTACAGATGAGGCAGTAGAGCAAAGGGACTTTCCCAACATCACACAACTGGATTTTGCAAAGCCAGGTTTAGAACCCAGAGCCCCTGACTCCAAATCTGATTGTCTTTCCTCTGCCCCACAGAAATGTCCCCTAATCTTTGTAGTTCAGGCCTATCAAATGTGAGGCAATCAGACTGAAAGTCTGGCTAAAGGGTGTATTCTCATCCCCCAGCTTCTTTCTGTAGAAAATCTATCCTTCGAGAATATCACCTTGCCCCAACTTCCCAGCAGGTGAGGGTCAGAGAAAACAGCAAAGAAAAAGACAGAGTTCTCAGATGGACATTTAGACCATGCACTGGTAATGGCAGAAAGTAAAAATAAGTGAATGATTGAACAAAATAAAGAGTATTTATTAAGGGCTTTATTAGTAGTAGTATTGGTTTTCAAATGCAAGCACAAGCATTCTAAAGAGATAATGGACATGGAGGCATGGTGGCCAGGAGGAAAAGGTTTGTGGTCTGAGAAGTCACAGGGATGCTTAGTGGACCCACAGGGGAGTAGATTATCACAGTCTTTCTAGGACAGTAGCACTGTTGATTTGATTCTTCTTTCTAGAGTAGAAGCTGGAAAGAGGATGTGTGGGGGAGAGAGGGGTTTCCACAGGAAGATGGGGGTGAGGCCCAGCATTGGCTCTCACCAATCCCAACAGCATGGCCTCAAGGTGGTGCTGGAAGTCTAGTGGACTTGGCATTCATCTCCTTCCATTCCTTTAGTTTAGTTGTTTCCAAGAGGAAGGGGTCTATAATGCAATGTCATGGCTACTGTTGGGGTAGAAGGGTTATTACTGAACAGTCCAAGACATCGAGGAAATTTGAGGGGGGTGCCTCCTCTTGTGGAGGGGTTTGTAGAAGGATAGGAAGTGGAATTTCTCAGGATGGCCTGGCAAAGGGGGGGGCGGGTCATGATTTGCTTCTTGGGAGGGAGTGGCTGCATTAGAGAGGGAACAGCCTTATCTGTGCCCAGAAGTACAATGACTATATTTCCTCAGTTACTCTCTTGGGCTAAGGATTTGGGGCAATGGCCAGTTTTGTGGGCCTCTATGGTATGGGAATTATGAGCTACAAAACTGTTACTTTTTTCTGTTGTCTCGGGGAACTTTCCCAAGTTCCTCTGTAGACTTTCTGAGGCCCTAGTCTGTGAATGACTTCCTTACAGGAGCAATAATTCAGAAACTCATGGCCTGGGCAAGTACTTACCACCTACAGCTCTTCCATTTGCATAATGCCTTAAAGTATCTTTCTCTTATCTTGTTCCTCACAAAAGCCCTACCAGGTGAGCAGGGCTAGTGGAGGAGGTGTTGATAAAGCCCTAGACCAGGAGTCATGAAGAGCTGGCTTCAGGTCCTGTCTCAGACATTTCCTAGCTTCAGGGGCCTGGGCAAGTCACAGAAGCTTCCTCAGCCTGCCTTTTCTCAATAACACCCACCACCCAAGGTTGTCATGAGAGTGCAGGAAATGATAGTCGCAAAGCCCTTTGCAGACCTAAAGTGTTCATACGTGCTGGCTATTCATAGCTGTTGATGGTGTGCATGGCATTCCTTGCATTGTACAAATGAGGAAGCTGAGGCTGGGAAAGCAACGCTGGCTTGTCCAAGACCCTCTGGGTACTCGGCACTGAGCCCAAGACCCCCTCACTGCACCTCTCACTGGGCAAGATTGCTTCTACTCTTAGGAAATTAGAGACCACTGACCATGTCTCATTTGTTCACTGATTTCCAGGAGTGTGTGTCCCTTATTCAGAAAGCAATAAGACAATATGAGATGAAAAGTCATTGGTAGTTAGTATTGACAAAGAGGGAACACAAATCACGGTATAGAAAAATGAGAAGGGAGCCAAGGGCTGCTCAAGTCCAGGTTGCTGTCCACTCCATAAGGAGGCAAGACCCAAGGGGTTAAGCATTTCCCCAAGGGCTCGTGGGGGCAGAGCTGGCTAGCTTTTGGACCTGTGTCTCTATAGACACGATTCAATGCCCTTTCTACTGTACCCAACAAGCTGTGGAGTTTTCTTCTCTGGAGAGTTTAGAGGAAGATGGGAAGTTCTCTGTGCTTCTGGGGATGATGGTGACATTTGGTCATGGAATCCAGAGGACAGAGTGGATGATCTCTAAAGGTCCTCTTAGACCCAGGCCTCCATGAAACGGACACTAGGTGGTGGACTTGGAGCCAGAATCTCCTTTCATCTCGTTCTTTTCCTCCCAAGTTATGATTCTTTTAAACAATTCTGTTAATGCTGTTCACATCAGTAGTAATTGGGCTGACATCTAAATCACAAGCCTCTTCCCCTCAGAGAGTGACTAAGTACATCAGTCTTGTACATGCCAAGGCTCTCTTCCGAATTTCTAGTCCACTGTTGCTCAAGAATGCCACAACATTCCTGCCTCCAGGTGACCAAAATAAAAGGGAAAAGAAGTGGTTCCATGACGCAGGAAGGCTTGCAAACACAAATGAAGGACAGATTTGTCAGGTCAGCACAGATACAGCTATGCCAGTGGGGCCAACAGGAGCTCGAGAGCCAGTCACCAGCACACCAGATTTCTCAGAGGATGCTGGAGAGACTTTAGCCAGACTTCTCCCAGGTCTAGAATCCTCACTCTTTCTGTTTCTTTTCCACTGAATTTCTCAAGATGGCTTTCTGACGTGCCTCTGACCATCATGGCTTTGCTCCCTCTCACTCTATAATGGATGGTCAGGAGAGCTGGTGCCCTCCTAATCACTGATAGAGCAGTAGCAGACAGGTAGGCAAGACAGTCAGTGGGGTGCTGGAACTAGAATGATGGTTACCTGGGTCTGAATGCTGCTCCAGACACTTAGCTGTGTGATCCTGGGAGAGTCACATAACTGCTCTCTGCCTCATCTGTAAAGTGGGGATAATAACAGTATCTATACCCTAAGTTTATGGTGAAGACTAAATGAATTAACATGTGAAACTCTTTATAAACCTTGTCTAATTGCTGCTGTTATTGTTGTCATGTTGTTAACAAAAGTTGCTGAAGTCTGAAGAAGGAAGGGATCAAATGGAACAGGGATTATCAGGACCATAGGTCATGGCATTTAGATCTGGAAGGGACTTAAGACATCATTTAATCTACTCCCTCTCTTTACTGAAGAGGGAGCTTATGTTCAGGGAGAGTGAGGACTGTGCCGAGGTCACCAGTAGCCTCGTGAGTTCTGATGACTGGGAGCTCCTTGAAGGCAGAGGCTGTGGTTCCCCATTCTTTTCCCCGTGGTACTTAGTACAGTGGCTGCCACACAGGAAGCAGTAGATGTGCTCTTTGGCCTACTGGACAAGCCAGGACTCAGAGCGAGGTTTTCTGAAGGCTCCTGCTCTCTCTCTCTCCCTCTGCTTCCCAAGGGATTGGATTCGTATAAGGAGGAAGACACATTGGTGTATAGACACAATTGACCATAAATCCAAGGAAGGGCAACTATTCAAACTCTCATTTAGTCCAAAGAATGTGTTTAACTCGATGTAGTTCTTCATTGGCATTTTCCAAATAGTCTTAAGCCACTCTTGGCTTCCTATCACTAATTAAGCCCAACAAAAGGCCCAGTGTTCAGCATGAGCTCAGGGTCTGGCTGCCATTCAGTGGAAATTAAGACACTCAACTGAGGTGTAACTACACCTCCAATGTAATAATTACACTTTGTTATTGATGTGAGTAAATCGAACTCTGCCTATTGGGGGGAGGCTCTCTTGGTTTTGGTTGACTGTATCTACTGATGATGAGGTAGCCCCAGAGTTCAGGTTGGCCATGAGACCATTACTGAAGATGTCACTTCAACTTTGGGAGCAAGGAATAGGAATGACTAACAGATGCTCATGAACGTCACAGCATCCAAATGTGGGCAAGCCAAGGCTCACTGTCCCAAAGCATGGAGTGCTCCACTCTTTGGGAAGTCAAGGGTCAGAAGTAGCCAGGAGGAAGGAGTCTGGCTTCCCTGAACAGCCTCAGAAACTTCCCATTCCACTAGTGGGGGGTGGGGGGATTAGTAGGCATGAGCAGAGGAACAATCAGGGCTGCATCCCACTCCACCCTGTCCTGAGGTCTCTGATATATGTAGTAGAGAAGGGAGGAGCTCCCAAGTTCCCTCCAGCACCAGCCTGTGTTAAAAACACACACACACACACCCACACACACACAGATACACACATGCACACATGCATGCACAGATACACATGCACACACAGAGACACACAGACACACACAGAGATACACACACACACATCTATTTTTACATACCAATGGACTCCTACTGGCCTCAGGCAGCTAGGTGGTACAGCGGGGAGAGCACTGACTCTGAAGTCAGGAAGACTCTTCATACATTAAAATCCAGCCTCAGATACTTCCTGGCTGTGTAATCCTGGGCAAGTCACATAACTCTGCTTGCCTCAGTTTCCTCATCTATAAAATGAGCTGGAGAGGGACATGGCAAACTCCTCCAGTATCTCTGCCATGAAAGCCCTGGATGGGGTCACGGAGAGCCAGACAGGACTGAAAAATCTGAACTTTCACCAGTGCCAGACTCATCTATTGGACCTACCAGCCCCTGGCCCAGATGACCACTGCTCTGTGACTTCTCACAGTATGTGGTCCTTTCTCATGTTTCTCCATACATTCTCCCAGACCATCTCCTGGATGTGGGGAGGGGACCCTTGGAGCTGGAGACCTCACCCGTCCCTGTCCCTGGCCTGCTCCTTGGCTTTGCCCTGAGCTCACTGCTCTGAGATTGTCTGTCCCCTCAGTTAGGGGAGCTCTCCTCCCTAGAGTTCTGATTCCATCCCCACCTTGGATTCCTGAGACATAAGTCCCCTTTTGGCGCTTGTCCAAGGGGATCTTCTCAGCATAGGAGTGTCAGCATGAAGGAGGTACTGAGAAGGAGCCTCTCTTCCTACTGGGAGAGGGAGCAGTAGGGAGGCTCCCATCCAAGTCCTCCTGGGACTCCGGCCACAGGGCTGCCCATCATCTGTTTTCCCTGGGCCTCCCCTGAGCACATCACGATCAGTGACAGGTGGGTTCTTTTCTCTCTGTATGGGGATTCTTCCCTTCCAGTCCACCATAATTGCCCTGTAGTTAATAGCCAGCTGTGTGGGAGGGGGGACGATGTCAGCTGCCTTTCAAGGTCACACATGAGCCTGGACCAAAGAAAATAAAGCTCTGACAGGAGGCAGCCTTGTCCGAGACACAGGAGGGCTGTGTTCCCAGCCTGGGCTGGTGGGAGCACAGGGACCCTTCCCACTAACACCCCCTGAGTCCTCCTTGTATCTCCAGACAAAGAGGAAGGAGGCTCTAAGGTCTGAGTGTTGCCCCTTTGGTAGATTCCCCCTCTGTGAAATGGAGGCTGCTATCTTTGTATCATCCACTTCAAGGGACCGTCGTGAAGCTGAAAAGAGACGGCCCATGGAATGCCAGCATTACAAGGTCCTTGACAGGATTGTTGGGCAGCCCAGAAAGCAGCAGCATTGATCTGCTGGAAATCTCCTTAGGATGCCTAGGCTCCACTTGGCTTTTCTTAAGAGCTTTCTTTCCCCAAAGGCAAGTTTCTGCCACTTTGGCCTCAATGTGTCATCTGGGGACAGAGAGTGCACCGGAAAGGTGAGCGGTGACATTTCCTCTTGGCAACCACCAGGCGAGAGAATGGAAAGACAGGTGTGCCTGTTTGGTGTTCTGGGGCTGGGATTGGAGTGGGGCATGAGGCTTGGCAAACAGGGAATGCCAAGAAGCAGCAAGGCCAGGAGAGGCCAAGAATGGGAGGGTTGGTGCCTCTTGCATCAACATCGTCAGTCAGCAGGAGCAGCTGGAAGCTGCCAGCTCTGGAGTGCAGGTAACTGGCAGCCAGGTAACATGAGCCCTGCAGAGGCTCATGGGAAGACCATGAGGCACTCCGGGTGTGAGATGGCTTCTACCACCAATCTTGGCAAGGAGGGGATAAGTGTGGGGTTGAAGGGATGGGAACAGTGACGTCTCAGGCTTTTCTCCAGGAAACTGCTGGGCAAAATTGGTGCCCACTGATGAACCATGGGATGGGGGGCACCAGAGATCACAGTACTCCTACACCCTGTTCCCTGATTTTATTGGGAAGGAAAATGAAGCTCAGATTTGGAGAATGGATTTACCCAGGGTCTCATTGTTGAAAAACAGCAGAGGAGGACTCTGAACTCAGATCCTTGAGGTCCAAATATGAGGCTTATCCCACTGTACCTTCCTAAGCATTTCATATACACTTTAACAAAGGAAGGATGGGAAAGAAGGAAGGAAGGAAGGAAGGAAGGAAGGAAGGAAGGAAGGAAGGGAGGGAGGGAGGGAGGGAGGGAGGAAGGAAGGAAGAAAGAAAGGAAGGAAGGAAAGTACCTTTCACTCTGAGATTATCATATGTACATACATACATACATATATAATATATGTGTATATACATACGCACAGACATATATAATACATGTGCATGTGTGTGCTTTTCTACCCCTTTAATATTACAGATATCAGATCTTCCAAGACTCCTCTTCCCTAAAGACACATCATTCCATAGGAGTAATCTCTGAGCAAAGCAAGACAATATCCCATGAACCTCACCATGTTGCACAGCTATTTAGGTGGTAGAACCCAGTCATTTCTTTCCAGATGTATCCCCCACTCCCACCTATCTATCTATCTATCTATCTATCTATCTATCTATCTAGCCAGCCAGCCATCTAGATTTAGATAGATATCATCCTATAGATAGTCTATGAATCACCCCCTCCTTTCTCTCTCTCTCTCTCTCTCTCTCTCTCTCTCTCTCTCTCTCTCTCTCTCTCTCTCTCCCTCCCTCCCTTCCTCCCCCTCCTCTCTTTCCCTTCCTCCTCCCTCCCTCCCTCATTTGATTGATCCCTTTGTGTTCCCCTTTTGGACTCCTCAGTCTTCTTTGGGGGCTCGTGTGGGAGCACCTCCACTGGGGACTCATTAAATTTTGAGTCTTCAAGCAGGGAGATACTCTGGGCACAGCTGGCTTCCAGCTTCAAGAGAGAAGATGGACTATGACGAGCCCACTTGCTCGTTGCTGAAGGAAGAGGCTGAGAAGACAGAGGAGTGGGAAGTCTCCATTGTGTCCCTATTCCCAAACTTTGGGTGAGATGCAGAACCCTCTCTCTTAGCTGAGCTGGGTGGCCTTATTCCCATATTCTCCTAGGTATACCTTCTCTGATTTCTATTTTGCTATGATTTGGATAGGGGCAGCTAGGTGGTGCAGTGGATAGAGATCTGACCCTGGAAACAGGAGGATCTGAGTTCAAATCTGGCCTCAGACACTTATTAGCTCTATGACCCCGGGGCAAGTCACTTGGCCCTATTTGCCTCAGTTTCCTCATCTGTAAAATGAGCTTTAGAAGGAATTGGCAAACCACTTCAGGATCTTTGCCAAGAAAACCTCAAAAAGTGTCACAAAGAGTTGGACACAATTGAACAATAAAAATAATTTAGCTAAATGGGTTTCTTTGCTATTTCCTGCATGTGCTTATTATGGATTGGTATGTGGTGGGAAAAGGGTCAAACACTGGGATATGGAGCTTGGGGTCCCTCTTCTAAGAAATGACAAAGTGATCAAAAGTTAGAGGGAACCCAATCTTATGCAGTGGGGGAGATGAGGAGACCTTCCTGGGAACCACACACATAATAGCAAGCCCTCCTAACATGGGGGCCCCTCTCTACACACATGGCAGCCAGCTCTTTATAGCTACACTTAACCAAGGCTTTTCCTTTGCCATTAAAAATTCTTAACCTGTCCCCTCCCCAGCTGACTTCCTAAAGGGCGGGTGCTATAGGAAATGGAGCCTGGGTGGGGAGAGGAGGAAAGAGGAAGGAAAATCCTGGGAGCTGAGATAGATGTATACAGGCCTGGGTTGTGCACAGAGGCCTGGGCTTGATACCAGGAGAGAGAGAATGTGTGGATAAAATGAAAGAGCTGCTCTCAGGTACTGATCTTATAGAAAGGCAGGTTTTCTTCCTTAAAACCAGGTCTGGAGGGGGCGGAGCCAAGATGGCGGAGTAGAAACAGCTCATCCAAGCCACTCTGCCCCCACATTCCCCCAAACGATGTAAAAGGGGACTCTGAACAACTTCTGGAGCCCCAGCACCCACAGAACGACACAGAGAAGCTAAACTCCCGCTGAGGACAGCCCAGCAGCCCTGCAGGAAGGACCAGTGCAGTGGTCTGGGACCTGGCAGCGTGCAGCGCACAGAGCGCAGGAGCCGAGCCGAGCCCAGGTCCGAGTGAGCCAAGGTTTTAGCCCCAGGGCGGCAGGGCCAGCAGCCAGCTGGAGGAACCCCAGAACACCAGGAGCTGTGGCGACTCCAGAATTATCAACATAGACTTGCCTGGGACAAAGTAAGAGGTTAGTGTCCTATGGACTTTGGGACTGGTATTAGGGAATGCGTCGGCTCCCTCCCCTGGGGGCTAGAAGCTGCTGAGGACAAACGCCATTTTGTAGTTTTCAGAGGCAGCTCCCCGCTCCCAGCCTGCAAATTTGTAGGGAGATCCAGCGATCAGTCTTGGGGGGTAATCGCTCTTGCTTTAACCTCCCTGGATCTGGATTGTGATCTAGGGTGGAAGTCATGGGTGGGTTTACAGCTTGCCAGAAATGGAAGTTGCCCCCTACACGCTCGGGACGAAAATTCCTCTATCTGGCCTTAAAGCCATAGTGTGGCAACAAGCCCAAAAGTCAAGTAATTAAGTGGCAACATGCCAAGGCAAAGGAAACAGAAAAATGCAACCCTAGACTCCTATTTTGGGGGCATAGAGCGGGAAAAGGACTGTGAGGTCAGAAGTCCTGCTCCAAAAGCCCCAGGGGAAAACATGAGCAGGTTGCAGGCCATAGAGGACCTTAAGAAGGACTTAAAAATCAAATAAGAGAAGTGGAGGAAAAATTGGAAAGAGAAATGAGAAGGATGCAGGAAAAGTATGAAATGAGGGTCAACAGCCTGACTGAGGAAAACAACACCTTAAAAAATAGACTAGCTCAAATGGCAAAGGAGGCCCAAAAGGGCAATGAGGAGAAGCATGCCTTAAAAAGTCGAATTTGCCAGATGGAAAAAGAATCTCAAAAGTTCACTGAGGAGATTCATTCCTTCAGAGTTAGACTGGAGCAAATGGAAGCTAATGACTTTATGAGAAATCAAGATGCTGTTAAGCAGATCCAAAACAAATGAAAGATTAGAAGGCAATGTGAAATATCTCATGGGAAAAACCACTGACCTGGAAAATAGATCCAGGAGAGACAATTTAAAAATTATTGGACTACCTGAAAGCCATGATCAAAGAAAGAACCTAGAAATCACCCTTCAAGAAATTCTCAAGGAAAATTGCCCTGATGTTTTAGACCCAGAGGGCAAAATAGAGGCTGAAAGAATCCACCAATCACCTCCTGAAAAAGATCCCAAAAAGAAAACTCCCAGGAATATTATAGCCAGGTTCCAGAATCCCCAGATCAAGGAGAAAATACTACAAGCAGCCAGAAGAAACAATTTCAATATTGTGGAAACACAATCAGAATAGCCCAGGACCTGGCAGCTTCTACACTGAGGGATTGAAGGGCATGGAATATGATATTCCAGAGGGCAAATAACTGGGAATGAACCCATGGGTCACCTACCCAGCAAAACTGAGTATTTTGTTTCAGGGGAAAATATGGTCATTCAGTGGAATAGAGGACTTTCAAGCATTCTTGAGGAAAAACCAGAATTGAATAGAAAATTTGACATCCAGACACAAGAAGGAAGAGATGCCTGAGAAGGTAATCAGGAAAAGAAATCAAAAGGAACTTATCAAAGTTGAACTATTTACATTCCTATATGGAAAAGCAATAACTGTGACTGATGATATCTTTCTCACTATGAAAATAATGGAAGGGGGTGTGGTCATATGAATACATATGTGAATGTGTGTGTATATGGTTACAGTTATATGGATAGAGGGCATAGGTTGAAATTGTTGGAAAGGGAGAATACTCAAGGGATGAAATTATGAGGTGAGAGAGGAAAGTGGCAAGAGGAGATGGGGAGAGACAGGGTAGTGTAAACTATCCCATGCAGAAGAAGCAAGGGGAAGTGGTTGCAAAAGAGGGGGAGAATAAGGAAGGCTAAAAAAGCAAAACCACATTCAAACTGAATTTGGTTCAGGGAGAAAATGACATATATAGTAAATGGGATATCTCAACCTGCAGTAGGATAGGGGGAAGGCGGATGGGAGGAGGGATGATGGATGGGAGGGCATCCTTGGGGTGAGGGGAGGTTGGAAGTACCCACTATAAAAGAGGGACAGGATCATGTAGGGAATGGACCAGGTGGGGGGTGGGATGAGTGGGAGGGAATTATAAGCAGCCTTGTACAATATATCTACTATGATAATGTTTTGCATAGCTAGACATGTACAACATATACTGAATTACTTATCTCCCAAGAGGGAATGGGTGACAAGGGAGGAAGGAAATGGATCTGAAATTTGAGGTCATAACATTAAATGTTTCAAATATATATAAATACTATTATTAATACTCTTTTGCTTGTAATAGGGAGATAAGATGTGCAGGCATTGGGATGCAAAGACTCACCTTCCTCTAATGGAAAAGTCGATGGGGGTATGGGAGAAGGTATGGGAGAGAGCAGATTGGAGGAAGCGATATCTTGTGGGATTACTGTTCTGGGAGGTTGGGTAGGGGAATAATGGGGGGAAAATGATTGTAACTCAAAATCTGGCGGAAATGAATGATGTAAAACAGAAGTTAATAAAAGAACTTCAGGATTTCCTCAAAACAAACAAACAAACAAACAAAAAAAAAAACCCCAGGTCTGGAGATGTCACTTCTCTGCTCTGACATCCTCACCGAAAGCCTCAATGGTAAAACACATCCTTTCTAGCCCACTGTCTAAAATCCCTCCTAACCTGTCTCTAACCTCCCTTGCCTCAGACTTTAGTGAAAAAAGCAAGGCCACTCCTCAGGGACCTCTTCTCTTCACCTCCTAATCTCCTCACCCAGACCCTCCTCCCACTATCTCCTCCTTAGTGCCTGTCTCCCATGAAGGGTAGCCGTTCTCTCCAATGCAGACCCCTCTGTGTGTGCAGGGATCCCTTTCATCCCATGCTCCCCAGAAGCCCTCACCACCCATCAGCCCACTCTCCTACTGGGTGTCAATCTCTCCCTGTCTACTGGCTGCCTCCTTACTGTCTACAAACACGATGTTGTCTCTCCTGTCCTCAAAGAACCCTCACTCTCTCTGTTTTTACCAGCTGATATCTGATGTCAGTCCTCCTTTTTGTGGCTAGGCTCCAAGAAGGCTGCCCACTGGGCCATGATCTTGTGGCCTCACCCAAGTTTCTACAAGGTACTAGGTGTTTATTGGTTTGAATTAAACACATATGAAAGTGTCTAATGGCTGGAGTGTGCTATCCAGACCAGCTGGGACAAAAATGGAAAAAAAAACCATTCCTCCTCTCAAGGATCTCTCTCTGTCTCTGTCTCCACCTCACCCCATCTCTCTGTCTCCCTATCCTTGTCCCACTTTTTTTTTCTCGCTCCTTCTCCCTCCCCACCTCTGCATATGTGTGTGTCTCTCCATTTGCCTCTTTCCCTTCCATTGCTTAGCCAGAGAAAGTTCTGTGGACCCCTTTTAAGGGTCGATGAATGTGGAGAGAATCAGAGAAGCAGAGTGTAGATGGTAGCTCAGCGACCTTGGGCAATTCCTCCTCCTCTAGCAGTTCCAGCTGACCCATGTAGAAAACAAGGGGATTGGGCTTATGTCTGAAGTGGTTTCCAGCTGTCAGTCTGACCTTGGCCTTGACATTACTGCCCAGCATGGATCTCATATTCCCAAACAGTGCATCAGACCAAAGCCTTTGCTTTCCTATCCAGGTCATTTTGGAGAATTAAAGAGGAAATCTAGAAACCATAGTTTTGTTTTCTTCTTTTTATTTAGCAGCACACTTGAAACTGGGATATGGGACACCTAATTGCCACCCAAAAAGCATCCTTCTCATCCTCATCATCACTATCAAGAAGTACCTAAACATCTACTGGGGATATAGAGAAGACAAAACCAAAACAGGAGAACCATAGTCTCCACTCTCATGAAGCTCTGGGTCTAATGGGATAGACATCATGCAAATGAGTGCATACCTACAAGCTATATTATATACAGAGGAATGGGAGGTGGTCTGGATAAAAGGCAGCCAGAGCTGACTCATCCTGGACCACTCCTTTATGGGTGGATGATGGAGTCCAGGTGCCTAACAACAATTCTTTTCCATTTCCATTGAATCAATTCCTTCGTGTTAGGTATCTCTGGAAACTTAAGGCCTCTCCCATTCTTTAGAAAATGTATAATTTTGTCGAAACGGGCATTTCTCTTTCAAGACAAATGAAAACTCCTCTGTTTATTAAGATATTGTCCTTTTGCTATGGCCAAGAAAGGAAACCATGACCCAGCATTCATCAGTGACTGATCTCCCACTCCATTCTATCCACTTCAATTTCAAAATCCACCCAATCAGTCAGTCAACAAGCATGTATTAGTGGCTATGCTGTTCCAGGCACAGTGCCAAGGACTGGGCAGAGCCTGTGAGAATCCTATGTCCTCCTGAGGTGCTGGATTCAGAATTTACTCTATGTCAGAGAAAGGAATACGGGAAGAAAATGTCCACAGAGGAATGAGCACTGGCCCCAATGCAATTGCCCTCCTTCGTGATCACTGTCTGACTCATCATTGTGGACAAATCTTACCAAGGCTGCTCTTTGAGTTTGTCACTAGAGTTTGTTGTTCTACCAGAAGAATCAGGGAAATAGGAATCAAGCAGCTTCCACTTCCCCACAAAATTCCAGGCTCTGGGGAAAAGTTACTCTGTCAGCCATCTAAACTTTTCTCTTGATCAGAAGATCAAGTAAATGTCCTGGAGTTAGGAATTATTTATTCTCTGCACCCCCTACCCACAAAGTGCCTGGCATATAATAGGATCATTGCTTAATTGATTAATTAAATAATAATTAACTGATTGATCTATTGATTGAAATAGTAGTTATGCAGGCAGAACCCTGGAAGGAAGGCAGAACACCTCAGTTGTCATGCTGCCCCATCTGACTTTTCTGACATTGGGCAAGTGGTTTCAACTTCCTGGGACCTTAGCTTCCTCTCATATAAATCAAAGAAGAGGCCAGTCCTAGGAGGTACATGACAGGATGTCTCATCTGGGTCTAAATGCTATGAACAGGAAGGGAGGTGGGCATGGTCAAATACCTACATTGGTTTAACGATCCTTAATACTCAACAAAGCAATTTGCTACTTCTATTGGCCCATCTTCTCTTAGCCTGATAGCTGATTTGTAGAGTCTGGGGGGTGGTGGTGGCAGTGGCTGTGTGACATCAGTTATACTTTGGATTCCTCTCTATTCTAAGAGCTTGTCCGTTTTTCTCCAATGGTTTTTTGGACTGTTCCTTCATGACAAGAGTTCTTAACCTGTGGTGCACGAACTGTTTTTTAAAAATGGCTACATTTTGATGCAATTGGCTTAATTAATGCATTTAAGAATAGTATTCCAGAATCTTTACAAGATTACCTCAGGGTTCATGATACAAGCATGACTAAAAACTCTTGCTTTATGAAGTATCAGCACAGATTGCTCATTCCCAGTAAGACTGGACATTTTACCGGGCACACTGACCTAGGTTTGAGTACAGAGGTGGGCTCTCTCTTCCACAGAAAAACTCTGCCATCCCTGTGATCCTGTGAGGAGACATAGATGTCTGTGACCTTCACCATACATCAAGGCACTAAAAAAGTTTCATCTATTCCTTTACTTAATCCTTATAGCAGTCTTCTGAAGTAAGAATATCAGGTTTATTATTCTCATTTTACAGATGTAGAAACTGAGGTTCCAAGGATTTAGGTCTTGTCCCAAAACACTTAGTTAAGAAGTGGAAGAACTGGGATTCCAACCCTTGCCTTCTGACTTCAAATGCAGTTCCTTTTCCAATCAATCGATCAAAAAACATTTATTAAGCACCTTCTATAAGGCAGACACTGTGCTAAGTGTTAGCGATATGAAAAGAGGCAAAAGCCAGACTCTGCTCTCAAGGAGCTTACAGTCCAATGGGGGAGACAGATGCAAAGGAACAAGTGTATACAGGATAAATAGGAGATAATTAACCAAGGGAAAGCCCTGGAAATAAGAAGGTTGGGAAGGGCTTCCTGTAAAAGGTGGGGTTTTAGCTGCTCTTACTGGAAGCCAGGGAGGTCAGCAGTTGGAGTGAGGAGGGAGAGTATTCTAGACATGGAAGACAGCCAGGGCTAAGAGACTGAGCATCTAATTTATGGAATAGGCAGGAGGCTGGTGTCACCAGACTGAAGAGTACCTGGTGGGGAGTAAAGCCTAAGAAGATTAGAAAGGGAGGAAGCAGCTAGCCTATGAATGGCTTTGAATGCCAATTTCCACTTGACCAACACAGAGGTTCCCTGATTAATAGGTGCCTTCTCTTGGCACTTGCATAGGTAATTGTTAGAGCTGCACCTCTGTAGCTAACCCTTGGGATTAAGGAGAAGTGACTAGAAACAAGTAACAAATAACAAGTGATGAAGGTGATGATGGTGGCAGTGGTATCGGGAGGGCCAATGGTGGTGGCAGTGATGATGGTGGTGGCTAGCACCCACAGAGCACTTTTAGATTGGCAAAGTGCTCTACATGTGTCACAGCCCTGGACAAATTAGCATGTGGAGGTTGTAGCTGTGCAGGGGCTCCGTGATTGCTAAATAAGTCTATGAAGGTTTTCATCCTCCTGGACTCTTCAAAAGGGTTCTTAATCTTCTAAGGGGTCCTAGAGCCCTTTGCTAAGCTGTCTGATTAATGATAGAAAGAATAATAATAACAATACTGGCAAAAAGAAGCACTTCTCTAAGCACTTCGATTTTGCAAAAGCATTTTACAAAAATTAGGATTGTATTTCATACACAAAACAACCCCGACAGGTAAGTGTTTTTATTATCCCCATTTTATAGATGAGGAAACTGAGGCTGGGAGTGGGAATGGCTTGCCCAGAGATGCACAGCTGGAAAGTGAAGCCCAATTCAAACTCAGGTTCAGAGTCAGGTCTCCCTGACTCCAAGTACATTCTTCTCTATCCACTGCACACCCAGCTGGCGAAACCTCCAGCCATTCTGAGGGCCGTGGTCCTAAGTATATAAATGCAAAAAGTAAAACACATGATTAGATAGATTAAAATAGAGTTATCAAAATTTGTATTGAAAACAAATTCAGGAAGCCCGGGTTAAGAAGCCTGGCCCAAGAGGCTGGCGTTCATATAGGAAGGGCTTTTTAGAGCTGGTTCGGTAAACGGGGAAGAATTGGAGTTGGAGCCAGGAGAGTCCTAGGTGTGTGACCAAGGCACAATCACTTTACCTCTGAGCCTCGGTTTCCCTATTTGTAGAATGGGTGTATAGCGCCTTCAGGACCTACGTCATCAAGCTTATGTAGCATCAGATGTGAAAAGAAGAACCCTGGGACACTCTGTACGGCAGTCTCAGTCATGAGGATTTTCTAAATAAGAGGAGGCAGATTGATTCAGCCTTCACTCCACCTCCAATTCACAGCCCTGTCAAGTGGCACAGTGTGGGCGTGCGGCTCTTGGCTCAGCATTCCCCCCGTGCAGACGCTTTTGGGGACTCATCTGCACGCCCCTCTCCTTCCCCCAGCTCTCTCCTCTTTCTGGTCAGCTTGGTTGGGACGCTCTTCCCCTCGCCCGCCCCTCTTCTACAGCTTCTGGGACCTGGCTGCGCATTGCCCCTTGGGTTTGGTAATGAGAATGCTGCCGAGAGCCAAGCGTGTTGTAACCACCGGGTCATGCCCATGTGCAGGGCTCTGCCCCGACCTGAGCGCGTGAGTGATTTGGGGGCCCGGCGTAAGGGTTTTTTTATTGCCGTCTCTCTGGGTGTGTCCCTCTCCTCTGCCTGAACTTGCTGCAGAATCACAGTAACCCCAGTGTGACTGCTTTATTCAGTGGGTACACCAATGAGAGGCTAGGGGAAGTATCTGTGGGAGTGAGCAGCCTCGAGGACAAATCTACACACCTAGATTCCATTCGGAAAGGAGAGGTGGTAACGGAAGTTAGCCAAGGGCCATGCACGGGCTTTGAGTCTACATCTGGATTTCATGGAGATCCACATTCATCTCTAAAGTGAACAAGTCCCAGGTGGTCAGTGGTCACTTGCCATTTGGCCTCCGTATTTGTCCTTTAACTTGGTGGCACACTGGATAGTGTACCAGACTTGGAGTCAGAAAGATCTGAGTTCGAATCCTACAGCAAACATTTTCTTACCAGCTGTGTGATGCCGGGCAATCCTCGCAGCTTCAGTTTTCTCATCTGGAAATGTGGGTAATAATAGCACACCACTGTTACAAAGTTATTGTGAAGATCAATGGAGCTAACATATGCAAAGTACTTTTAAGGACATTGAACTAGAGCTATGATGGATGAGGGCAGCTATCTTTTCAATGGCTGAGTGGTGGTGCTTACGCTGTGGTCCAGCAGAAAGCTCTGGTCCTCAAGTCAAAGGACCTGTATTCAAATCTCACATCTAACACTTACTAGCTACAGAGGGCCAGGAGGCCCAAGGGAGAGGAGGTGGACTTGTGGTCAGGAAGATCTGAGTTCACATTCTGCCTCACATTCTGTCTATGTGACCCTGGACAATCCCTTCACCTCCCTAGCCTTATTTTCTTCATCTGTAAAATGGGGATAATAACAACATCTCCCATGTAGGGTTATTGTAAGGATCAGCTAAGATATGTCAAAAGCTTCATAAATCTTGAAGCCTTAGTTATTACTAATATTACTCATGTGACCTTGGCTAAGTCAGCTAGCTTCCCTGGGCTTCAACTGCCTTCTCTGTAAAATGATGGGATCTTATTTGACAATGAAGGGGCTCTCAGCTCTTTTCCAGCTCTCCATTCCAACTCTCTATCTTATGATGTGGACACAGGACGTGCACTTCAGTGCATTGCCAAGCACTGTGCTGGGCGCTGATGATGGAGTAGTCCCTAACTCCCAGGAGCTTACCTTCTGTTGGGGGGAAACATATATGCAGACAAGAGCATGCCATATGCAAACAGAATAAGTACATTTTGTGTGGGGAATGAGGAGCACTGAAAACTGGGAAGATTGAGACTCCTGCCCTAAGGAGTCTTCTAAGCTCTTCTCTGAGTGCAGCTAGAGATTCTGTCAGGCAGAGTTGAGGTGTGAGTTCTTTCAAGGTATAAGGGACAGCCTGGGCAAAGGTGTGGTGCCTGGAAATGTTATCTACTCAGAATATCACATAAGCCAATTTGGCTGGAACAGAGCTCCTGATGTAGAGTTATGAGAAATCCATATGGATAAATAAATTGGAGCCAGATTGGGAAGCCAGACATAAGAGTTTGTCATTTATCCTTAAGGCCATAGGGCACCACTGAAACTCCTGGATCAAGAGATAGAGGCAGACCTACACTTGAGAAACATTATTCCAGGATCCAGGGTCCAACTTGGTTCCTTTCTCCCTGTGTGATCTGAGGTAAATCTCTTCCTGTCCCTAGCTGGATTGGATGATGCCTTCCCACTCTTGATCCTGGGGTGTCTGGCACTCCCTCCCATCCCTCTCCGTCCCCCATCAGTGTACTTCCCAAACTGTTGACTCCACCCAGGGATTACTGGGAGCTGCTCTTACGGGCTGCATCATCCCCCAGGCGGTGATGTCTCTGACACCCCTCTTCATTTCCCTACTACCCCCAGCCCCCAGCCCCACCCAAACCCAGAGACTAAGGGGCAGGTTAGCAGCAACAAAGCAGCTGGGAGAATGGAAGCAGGAAGAAAAGCCCACCATGAGAACCAGGGTCTCCACCAGTCCCAATTCAAGCCTTTCTAAGGACCAGCAAAATATGAATGTGGGTTAATGGTGCTGGGTATTTCTACCCCTGGGGAAGGTCTACAAAATCCTTTATTTGGATTGTCTAAGTGGTTTTATTTCAGCAACCTTATGAGATCATTCCTACAAGTGTTATTTACTCCCATTACATTACTTCAGTTTCCTTATCTGTTATTAACAGATAAGGAAACTGAAGCTTAGCAGGAGTGTCTTCTGATTTGCCAGTGGTCACACTTAGGAATCAGAGACAAGATCCAAACCCAGGACTCTCTGGACCTGGAGTCTGTTGCTCCTTTCCCTTCTATCATGTGGCTCTCTCAAGATTCATTCAGGAGCTGCCTCCTTCAAGAAGCCTTGCCTGACTCTCCCCGTGTTGCTCTGTATGTGGGATGTGTAGTTGTTCCCCTCTGATGTTCTTGTTTTCCTTGCCATAAGA
Organism: Gymnobelideus leadbeateri; assembly: GCA_011680675.1. NCBI lineage: Eukaryota > Metazoa > Chordata > Mammalia > Diprotodontia > Petauridae > Gymnobelideus > Gymnobelideus leadbeateri. The sequence goes on along the minus strand of WOXC01000419.1, from coordinate 930,899 downwards.
TCCTTTGGGACCAGGACTGTTTGTTTTTGTCTTTATATACAACTCCATCACGACAGGAGGGAAGAGGCCTGGGAGTCAGCAGGTCCTGCTTTGGCACATCACAGTGATTGGTGGTCATTATTACTGGGACCCAGCCAGGGTCCTTTGGCCAGGCTCTGGTTGCCCCCAACCTCCCCTACTTAGCTCTTTAAGACTTGCAAAGTTACTAAGTATGTTATCTCCTGTAACTTTTACAACAGCCCCGGGAGGTTACTGATATTGTTAAAGCCATCTTACAGATTGACTTGCCCAGGATCACACAGTTAGTTCATGTCTGAGGCAGGATAACATCTACTAATAGCTTGCATTTATATAGTGCTTTAAGATTTGAAAAGAACGTACCATAACTATATAAATCTCATTTGAGCCTAACTTTCTGACTCCTTAGACAGCTCTATCCGAGGTGCTATCTTTTTTTTTTCTTTTTGGAGGGCAATTGGGGTAAAATAACTTGCCCAAGGTCACACGACTAGGTTTGTTTTGTTTTGTTTTGTTTTTGTGTTAAGTGTCTGAGGCCGGATCTGAACTCAGGTCCTCCTGACTCCAGGGCCGGCACTCTACTCACTGCACCACCTAGCCGCCCTCCAGGTGCTATCTTACTGGTCCCCGGGAGCTCTGTGATTCTGGGCAAGTCTCTTCATTTCTTAGGGCTCAAGGCAATTCTAAGTTGCTCACCTACATTGGGGGAGGGCGTTTTCTCGCTGGAAGTTTCACAGAGCAGTGATATCACAGCTCCAATGTCTCCGTTATCTTAGTACAGTGTCTAGTAAAAACTGAAGCATTTGCCAAAATGAAGTCCCCTTTGACAGGAGCGTGGCTACTTTACAAACCAGTGATTCCCCGTAAGATTCAGCCTTGCCCATGCCTGCCAGCAGAGGGCGGTGTGTGCTTCATCGGATCGCTCTCTGTGGCTTGGCCCCATGGACTGAGTCCTGTGAAGAGCTGCTGACTCCCAGGGAGGACAGGGAGCATTGGGGAGTTTCTTGGGGGAATCCAAGGACAAGGCCTGGATTTGCCTCTCACATCAATGACCTTCCCTAAGAGACCAAAGAGCAGAGGATACTGGGGAATCCCACCTGGCCACATCCTCGGGGACTCAGAGAGATATTGTCAGAGGTAAAGATGCAAGGGGCTCCCGGGGAGACATTCAGAGGTCTGGCATCTCCTTCATGTGAGTGTCTTCTGGGAAATACACTTTGGCTACAAATGCCGTTTGGGAAATAACTTTGCTCCTTAACATGTGAACCCGAGCCCTCTCTGTGTGTCTCTTTCCCCATCTTCAAATGAGAAGTTTGGGCTGCATACCCACCCGTCACGTTCCTTCCACCTCAAAATCTATGAGCCCTTGCTCATCTCTAAAATAAAGCGATTAGACTAGATCACATATTCTTAACCCAGTTTGTGCTCTGACCCAGTGGCGTTCTGGGTCAAGGCTCCTTCTCAGAATCAGGCTTTTAATTTCATAAAATAAAATGTAGATGGTTACAAAAAAAAATAAGGGTCAGTTAAAAAAAAAAGATCTAAGTGTTTTTGCCCTCAAGTTCATGGAGCCCTTGTGGGTCTGGGGACACCAGGTTAAGGCAGTGATCTTTGAGTTTCCCAGATGCTCTGTCCCTGAACATTTCAGCAACTTTGACACATCTACCTTCCTCTACTCGAAACGTCTTTGATTCCCATGTATCCCCTGGACAAGGGCATATTAAATGAAAAATGAGCCCAGTGAATCAGAAAATCCACCCCTTTGACCCAGTGATACTGCTACTAGGTCTGTATCCCTCAAAAGATCAAAGAAAAGGGAAAAGAACTATTTGTACAAAAATATCTATAGCAGCACTTTTTGTGGTGGCAAAGAATTGAAAATTAAGGGGATACCCATCAACTGGGGAATGGCTGAACAAGTTGTGGTCTATGATTATGGTGCATTATTATTGTGCTGTAAGAACTAATGAAGGGGCTGCTTTCAGGGCAACCCTGGAAGACTTACATGAACTAATACAAAGTGAAGTGAGCAGAACCAGGGGAATATTATACATAATAACAATATTGTAAGGATAATTAATTTTAAAAAATTTTAATTTATGGAATAAAATGAGCATTCCCATAATATATTATGGAAAATATAAATACAATAAAAATATAAGTACAATAAAAAAGATGTTTGCACATGAAGCTGCAAATCTGCTATGCACAACCAATAATTAACTTTGATAATTATTAATGAACTTTTGATAATTAACTTTCAAAAAAAAAGAAAGACAACTATTCTGATTAACCAATGATCTATGACCATTCTAAAAGACCCAGGATGAAAAATGCTATCTACCTCCAAGAAGAGAAGTGATGGATGCTAAGTGCAGATTGAAGCAAATTTTTGTTTCTTTAATTTCTCCTGATTTTTTTTATAACATGGCTAATTGGGAAATATGTTTTGCATGGCTTCATATGTATGATGGATTTCTAACATAATTGTATTTCTAACAAGTAGGGGAGGGCTGGTGGGAGAGAACTTAGAATTGAAAAAAATTGTTTTAAAAAAGAAAATCCATCTACAAAGCATTTTGCAGGCATTTTAATACCAGTTTCTATCTAAATAAGCCATTTTTAGGAGTAACTTCTAACTGTCCTTCCACTCCCAATTACAAATTTCTGAGAAGCAAAGAGAAGGCCTGGCCTAAGGGCTGTTCCCCAGCAAGTTGGGGCCTGATCTGGAAGTCCAGGTCTGGGGGACCCAGGTCTGTGAAGGAGAGAGAGAACTTGAGAAGCCAACACGTGGTGAATGAGAGTGAGCAAGGAAATCACAATACCAAATGGGCGGATGGTCCCATGCATGAGCCACTTAGGCTCATTGTGCTGAGTCCTGGCTTCTGTGTCCTTGCTGAGAACAGCCAAGCTGATCTGTGTCACTGAGCCCAAAGAACCAAGAGTGGGAGCTGTAGGAATGGGGAGCATATGAGCCAGGTTTTCCCTGCTAAGTGTCAGCAGGTCCATGGACCATGGACTGGGGAACCCCAGACGGTGGCTTTAGGTCCCTCATTTCAATTTCAGGGAGAATGCCCATTCCCTGGTGAGTTAAAGATACATGCTGGTGAGGGGGCAATCCTTCAAGTTCTGTCTATGCCCTTCTTACACCACAGTGCCCAAAAGTGAAGGCACAGGGCTCTAGTTGATATGTGGTAAGGGCAGACCTCAAAGGGCCAATGCCTAGGGACAAGGTTTCTAATAATAGCCTATGCACAAACAATAGTATAAGAGATGGCAAGGAAAAATATAATTAGCAAAGAAGGTTGGCCCTCAATATGGTAGGGATAATCGTCTGGAGAGATTGGTACCCAAATCTAACCATAGTAACATTCACAGAGTGCTGTAAGGGTGGAAAGCACTTCACAAATATTGTCTCATTTTATACTCACAATAACCCTGTGATGTAATTGTTATTATTATTCCCATTTGACAGATGAAGAAACTGAAGCAAATGGAGGTTAAAAGACTTGCCCAGGGTCATACTGATAGTAAATGTTGAGACAGCATTTGAACTCAGGTTCGGGCACCTCTCCACTGAGTCACCCCATTCAGTTGATCTTTTCTGAAGGAACAATGGGAAACACAGGCAAGAATCACATACAACAAGAAAGGGCAGATAGTTGATGACTTGCATTAATGGAAAGAGTGTCCACATTGATGAAGTCATAGATACATTGGAGTAGATTGGAAGTGGGGGTGGAAATGAAGTCATTATAGAAATTTCCACTTGAAAAGAAACCCTGTCCTTCAAAGCTCTGGTGTCTGGAGAGTTGTATTTGACTGGAAGATAAAGATTTGTTGATAAATTGCAAATATATATTTTGGCTAAGTTTTCTCTGTAAATGCATACTAGAGTTGGAAAAGAAAATCCACAGAGGCTAGAGAATGGAGCATTTTCTTAAACCTGTAGTCAGCTAGTAGAGCTAGATTTCACTCTCCCACACATATGCCTGCACATATCCTCTACATGAGATCTATGTGTGTGTATGGAGGGAAGGGAGGACTCACTCAAGAGGAAAAGAGAATAGGAATTTCTCTGGACTTTTCTTTCTGGGTTTCTTTCAGTCTAAAATGCTCATCATCGAGTGATTTGAGAAGCTATTTTGAAATGTTCTTGAACTGAAGTATTTTCCCTTAGACAGATGTGCAGTTATTTCTTCTGGCACAAAAGAAATTGTCAAACTAGAGGCTCCAAACTGGGCCCCCTTCCAGTGGTAAACATCAAAGTTCCTTTGTCCACTTCACTTTCAAGTCATCAATACTATTTGCTGTTCTCAGTGTTTATAAAACAAATGATTTTAGGTAAAAGGCAAATGTTGGGGAGGAAGCTATGGTCACAGGAAGTAATTGCTGTGTGACTGCTGAAAGTGATTGTTTCTTTTGGTTCCCATTTAATGAAATTAAAAAAAAAAACAATCAAGAGTTAAGTAGTAGCTTTGCTGCATTAGAGAGATTCTTCAACTTCCCTGAGTTTCCAGTGGAGGAAATACAGTTCCAGAAAAGAAAATACCTTGCCAAAGGTCACTCCAGTGGTAAAAAGCAGAGAAAAGATATGAACCCAGGGCCTCTACCTCCAAACACAGTGTTCTTCCCATCATTTCATATGGTTTATATTCAGAGGGCACATATATTGATGCTTTAAAAATAAGTTTTTATTGATGTTTCCTGTCTCTACAACATCATAGTTATCCCAAGTATCCCTCCCCCTCCCCTTCCCATCCCATATTTTGAATTTTTTTCCCTTAAAAAAACATATTATGAGGGAAGCCTGTCTGGAGGAGGGAGAAGAAGGAATGCGTTGAAAAATGCAAATGATACAAAAATAAAAGATGCCAAGAACAAATTTTTTTTGCCTTTTGGAGGGGGGAAGGCAGGGTAATTGGGGTTAAGTGACTTGTCCAAGGTCACACAGCTAGTTTTGTGTTAAGTGTCTGAGGCCAGATTTCAACTCAGGTCCTCCTGACTATAGGGCTGTGCTCTATTCACTGCACCACCTAGACTCCTGCCATTTTTTTTAATGAAGTTATTGCACAATGGGAATTATGAGAGGAAAAATAAAGAGGTGATTCCTGAATATCTTCATAACCCTTGTGCTCAGAGCACCAGTACAGCATCTGACAGACCCTAGGTGCCTAGTAAACATTTGTCGAACTAAATTGAATTAAACAGAAGTGATTGAGACCTTTCATACATTGTCATAGGAGACAATGTGATATGGTGAAGAGTTCTGGCTCTGGGGTCAGAGAAGGAGGGTTTAAACCCTCCCTCCAATGTCTGCTCCCAGTGTCACCATGGGCGATCGAGGTGTCTGGGATCTGTGGGTCATGACATGTGAGGACTGGACTGAGCCAGACTATCTGGCGGTCTCTCCTAGCTCTAGAGCTATGATCCTACTTTAGACTATGGTTATGGTGTGGAACCACCTGATTTCTCTCTTTCTATTTGGGGGGTTGTTGTTTAGTCATTTTTTGGATGTGTCTGACTCTTCATGATCCCATTTAGAGTTTTCTTTGCAAAGACACTGGAGTAGTTTGCCAGTATATTCTCCAGCTCATTTTACAGATGAGGAAACTGAGGCAAACAGGGTTAAGTGACTTAAGCCCAGAGTCACACAACTACTAAGTATCTGGGGCCATATTTTAACATATGGAGAGTCTTCCTGGCAGCAGACCCAACCCTTTATCCCCTGTGCCACCTAGCTACCATTTTTCTTGGGTAGGATTATCTTTTCCTTTCACCTGCACCTGTGTTGGCAGCCCAGGCTCCCCAAAGGGATGTCCATCCTACCACTCACTCTCAGTCTCCTAGCAATGACCCTACCGTGGAAAGGGACATATGGCTACTATTCACAATTGTAGCTCCTCAGTCTCCACCAGGGTGTTTCCCATTTATACAAGTCAGCCAAGATGAGCCCCTTAAGTCTTCATCATAGACTGCTTACTAATAAATATCATAATGTACATATTTCTGTTGCTGACAAGGGGTGGGAGGGAATTGTGTAAGGAATACTAATAAAATTGACTTGAGAAGAAATGTCCTCTCAGATAAGATGCCATAGGGAAACTGACAAGTTCTGAGGACCAAAGGAAAAACCACTCCTCAGAGAAAAGAGCTGAGAGTATCTGTTCAAAAGCCGAGGGCTGGCTGAGTTAAAGGTGGATGCAGTGCATGGTCATCTAGTAGCTTATTTTCATGTGACCATTTTCAGAATTTTGGAGGATATAGCTGATAAATTATAAATTGAAGAGTGGAGGACTATGGAAAGATTACGTAAAGACTGCTGGGGTCACACCTGATACAAAGGTAGCATTTTTTTACTTTTAAGTCACCAGTTAGAGATACTTCTGTGGGAGCCCTCATTTGAGTCATTAAAAGCCAAAGAAGAGGCAGTAGCACAGTGGATAGAACACTGGCCCTGAAGTCAGGAGGATCTGAGTTCAAATTTGGCTTCAGACACTTACTAGCAGTGTGACCCTGGACAAGTCACTTAAACCTAATAGGATGAGGAGGAAAAGGAAGCAGAAGAGGAAGAAGGAGGAGGAGGAGGAGGAGGAAAAGAAGGAGGAGGAGGAGGAGGAGGAGGAAGAGGAGGAGGAGGAAGAGGAGGAGGAGGAGGAGGAGGAGGAGAAGAAAATGATGATGACGGTGGTGATGATGGGAAACGACCAGATGAGGAGAGAATCAGTAGAGAAAGCTAAAATCAGGAGGAATTGAGAGGAGATCTAGGAGGTTATAAGGTGAATAGCTTACAGAATGCAGAAGCTGAGAAAAGGTGATAAAACTTGAAGGGCAGGATCTGGAGTTGTTTTGCTGGGGGCTGTGCTGATTGGAAAATATATTCCTTGGCTGAGAATATTGGTGGGAGAAAGGGAGGATTACCCTTCAGTATCATCTGTGACCTGAAGGAGAAGAAACCTCTCAAGAGTTTCCTGGTGGTGGTTTTTTTTTTTTTTAATTACACTTCTTGATTTGAGAGGGAGAAATAGAGGGGGAATTTTTCTTTTTTTTTCTTTTTTTTTTGTTTTTTGGAGGGCAATTGGGGTTAAGTGACTTGCCCAAGGTCACACGGCAAGGTTTTTGTTTGTGTGTGTTAAGTGTCTGAGGCCAGATCCGAACTCAGGTCCTTCTGACTCCAGGGCCAGCACTCTACTCACTGCACCACCTAGCTGCCTGAGGGGGAATTTTTCTATGAGAAGAAATGTGACTTTAGAGTACCCAGCCTCAGGTTGGATTAAATTCCATGGTTCAAGTCATTTCATCTCTAGTGATCTTAATGTTTCTACATTTGTAAAATGAGGCAGTTGGATTACATGTTTTCTGTAGTGCCTTCCTGTTCTAGATCAATGACCTTATTGTCTCATTAAGTATGATGCTAGAGTCCTAATGTGGCTGCACCCTCATGATTTCATAGGCCCAAGGTCAGCTGCTGCTACTTAGCCAAGCACATCCTATTAACTTATTATTTCAATGGATGGCCCCATTTGAGCCCCATTCAATCCTGACATTCCAAGATGTACCTTGGTACCAATTTGTAATTTTTAACAAATTGGTTTTCTTAAAAACTGTCCTCCAGACTAGACTCTGAGATTGATCTTCCTTTGTACCCAAAGGAGGGAAAAACCCTTTTGTTCCCATGATGACCAAGTCCTTTTCTTGCTCTTAGCTCATCTGTGCATTGGGAATTGAAGAGAGAATCAGTGTGCTATGATCAGCAGTCTCCCTTAGGCTCTCCATGAAGTCTGTGCTTCCCCAAGGATGTGGAAGACCAATGCCAGCCAAGGTCAGGGTTCTGTGAGAGCAGTCTTTGGCAGCATATTCAAAATGTTCCTTTTTCTGCATGGTCCAGCAGAGAGTATCTGGATTGAGTGAAGGTGGGCTTGAATTCCATCTGTTGTTGAGTCATTTCAGTCATGGCTGACTCTCTGTGACCTATTTGGGATTTTCTTGGCAGAGATACTGTTGTGGTTTGCCTTTTTTGCCAGCTCATTTTACAGATGAGGGACTAAGGCAAACAGGGTGAAGGGACTTACCCAAGGTCACACAGCTAGTAAGTGTCTGAGATGGGATTTGAACTCAGGTCCTCCTGATTCCATGGCTAGTGCTTTATCTGCTCCACCACCTAGCTGAGTTCTATATGTGCTATTTATTGATTGTGTGAGCTTGGTCAAGTCCCTTCTGTGCTCTAGCCTCAGCTCCCTCACTTTTAAAATTAGCAGATTAGAATAGACTTCTGAAATCTTTTCCCACTCTAGGTTCTATGACAGAGTGGCTAAGAAGAAAAGACCAACCCAGTCCCAGGGCACACTTATGTGGTGACTTGTCCCACACACTTGGAAACCCAATATGGGTTACTCTTTGTGGATCTAGTAAAAGATAAACTTGGCCAGGCCTGAAACAGATGGACAGGAACATTATCTGTCTTGTTCCTGCAACTAATTTCTGTTTATGATGCCTGGTTACCTATTGAATTCAAGAGGGAAACTATTGGATCCTGCAATTTTAATATACATGGAAAATGACAGCAGAAAGTGGTGAAGCTGAAGTCAGAAAGATGTTGATTCTATCATTGACATTTCATTCACTGTGTGATCCTAGGAACGTAGGGAGGAAGAAAGGGAAGAAGGAAGGGAGGGAGGGAGGGAGGAAGGAAGGAAGGACGGAAGGACGGAAGGAAGGAAAGTCATTTTTTTCATGTATATGATATGGATACTAAAATCTGCAGTACCTCAAAGTGTTACTGTGAGATTCAAACTATACACATACACACATATGTATACACACATACATGTATAAACGCATATATATGACCTATTATGATGAAGTAAAAGAAAATGTTGGTGATACATCATGGTTATGCCATATTTATCCTCCTCCAAAATAAATTAATACAATCTTTTTAGGGTTTTTTTTTTTGCAGGTGGAGAAGAGAGGGAAGACCAGACCCATGATTTCACTCAAAAAGGAAATCCCCACTGAATAAAGTCCCTCTACCAATTCAGGTCAGCACCTTCTGTGAAATTCAGTTTTAGACTAAATGATTTACCCATGGTCAAATAGTCAGTATTTGTCCAAGGCAGGATTTATACCTATTTTTTTCCCAATTCCAAGACCAGTCCTTACATTGTACGTATAAATCTCTTTTTCTTTTGCAAGATTTGTAAGAGAATGAGTAAGGGGATGACTTGATAGGATGTGAACAGAGTTCTTAATGCATCTACTTTAAAAGAGATCTTGGTTTTTCCATTAGGGAGCTGCTCTATGCATGCCACTCATCTGTAAACTCATGATGAGCTAGGATATAATTATTTTATTTCTGTTATTTACATTCTGTATGGTATAGTCCACTTGCAATTTATAGAAAGTTGTTTTTTTTTTTTTACCAACTCAGGCATATAGATCCCTTGACGTATTGATGAAATAGACAATCCAGGAACATTTTGACTTTCTTCTCTTCCTGCTAATTTGAGAAACCCAGTAGAACTAAGAGCCTTTTCCAATCTCCTTTTCTTCTCTTGTCATAATATCACACCATTGAACAGAGATATCGAAGTGACCAAACTTCTCCCTTGTCATAGTTTTTGAGTAGGAAAAGGACATACTCTGACTCTGGTACAAAGAAATATGAGTTATAGAATCAGAGAGTTGGAAAGGGCTCAGTGATTGCAGCTTTTCCCTTAACTGAATAGAAGAGAATCATAACTCCACCAAAGCATTCCTCTGCTCTTGCATTCTAAAATGGAGATGGGCAGGAGTTCCCAAGTGGCCATGCCATTGGAAACTTTGGGAAGTTGACTCTATCAAGCTGAAGTGGCCTCAAGGGTAAGGCTATCTCTTAAACAAGAACATAGTGAAGTTCAGAAAGGCTCAACATGGGATTGGCTACAGGTAAAAGAGGTTTTGGACTATGACATTCAATAACTGACTATCAAGCTATAGAGAAATTGCAATTTGCATCAGAGAAAAAGGAACTTATCTAGTTGATTTTTGCATAAAACAACTCACACTGTCTCAAAAAGCTAAATTCAGGAAGTGATCTTTCTTCCACTTATTCAGAAATCTGGGAAAATCCCAGGGATATCCTCATTCCTTGGAGAAGTAACTTCCTTTTTTGGCTAATGTGGGGTAGGATCTCACTAAATGACAGACTCATTCTGTCTCTACATCTGCACTCTGTCCCTGGTCAATATCCAACAGCTATTTGAAAAGGCAATACTCGGAACCACTCCCCTTCTAGTCACTAGTAGGAAGAGTCAGTTTTTCCTTCTGTAGGATCAATCCCATAGCTACAGTTTAATTCTGTGCCCATAAGAATCACCTTTGTACTACCAAGTTCAATCCTGCTGACTCTGGAGATCATTGAACTTTCCATTTTATAGGTGACATCTAGAGTCATTGGCATGATACTGGGATTCTCAGATTCTCATGTTTGGTTCAATCAACAATCAAGCAATCCACAAGCATTTACTAAGTATCTACTACATGCCAGAGACTGTTCTAGGTACTGAAGATACAGAGATAAAGCCAAGAAAGTCTCTATCCTCAAGGAGCATGTGTTCTGCTGAAAAGATATAGCATGTCCACTAGAACAAAAGCATATGCAAAAAGAAATATAGTGACTAGGGGGAGGAGGGAAAAACAATAGATGGGCAGTCAAGAAAGGCTTCATGTAGGAAATAGCAAGTGAACTGAGTCTTGAAAGGAAACAGGGATTCTGAAAGGCAGAGATGAGAAATGATGGGCAGCCTATGGAAAGGCAAAGAGGTGGAAGACAGAATCTCTCACATTGTACCACACAGTAGGTGAAGGGGAGTAATTGAGAGAAGTAGAAAGGAGAAGGACTGTGAATGACTATTGATGAAAGAGTTTGTATTTTAAGCTAAAAGCGATGGTCTTTACCCATTCTTCTCTGCCTCTCTTCTACCAATGGCCAGTCCTCCTCCTTTGAAATTTCAAATAGCAAAACTATTAACAGAATGTGCAGCTGCCCAGGACCCCTCCCCCCCCACTAAAATCCTTACCCCCAGTAGACCACATCCCTGGGAAGACTTTAGGGCTGGTATATAGGATAACTGTTGCATTTTTATTTCAACTTGGGCTGGAGGGTGCTGGCTGGCGGTTTTAATTCCATGTGTTTATGTGTATTTTGGAGGCAGAGGGCTGTGTGCCCTTTACCAGGTGTGGGAGGTTTGGTTTTGTTTTTTAAATACTGCAACCAGGTTGTCTTTCCATAGAAGGAGAGTGAGCCAAGAAGGGGCTGGATTATTGCTCTGTTTGCATGCAGGAAGGAAAATGGTGGGCAGCCACTGAGACTGTGACTCTTGAGATTCATTGGAGTGAAGAAGGCATAGCCACACTGAGTTCAAACCTGTGCAGGGGAGGCCTGGGCAGAAGGGGCATGGCTCATGCTTTATGTATTCTTCCAGAGGGATGGCTTCTGCTGCTTCCCTCATCCTCAGATGACATCATACTCCAATTTGGAAAGGAAATCAGCACCTCCACTTTGCTGGTTTTCAGGGATTAGTCTTCAGGCTGGGACCAAGGAGGGAGGCATTGTTCAGTAGCCTGGTAGGCCAATAGATGATGCTTGGATTTTTCATGATTCTTTAATTAGTATGGAATTTAGTGAACCTTAGAGATCATCTGGTCTGGCTTTTTATTTTACAAATAATTAAACTGAGTCCCAGAGAGAAGGGTCCAAGGTCAGCTAGATAGTTGTTGGTGGCAGAGCTGGGCTTAGAGACCAGAGGCCCATTATATCATAGATGCTTCTGAGTTGGGATTTATTTTCCAGTTTCCTTAATTATATCATCTCCAGTCAAAAGTGCAAGAGTAAGGTGATGTAGAAAGTTAACCTTTTAAAGGCAAAGAGTAGTTTCAATATGTAGTCAAATGGTAATATTCTGAGTGCCCATTTCCCAGAATCTCAGCACCCTGAAGATGGAGGGACCTCAGAGGCAGTCAGTTAGCTGGGAATTCAGTGCCACTCTGATTCAAAGCAAGAAACATTATATTGTCAACCACAGGTAGGAAGATTGGCACTGTGCATTTGAGGTCATTGCCCAAAGCAAAAGGTAATTAAAATTATTTTTAACTAAAATCTGCCAGAGGAAATGATGAATGCTGGAGATAAGGTGCCAGGCCAAGTGCCACACAGCCTCCAATTCCTGCACAAAAACACTTACATTCCAGGTTTTTCCTTAATTCTGAAATCTCTCCTCCATGTAGTTTAGGAGGGTAGTTAATGACAGGATAACAGCCTAGCAAACACCTGGCATGCAGATGACGAAAATTCAAATCCAGTAACAAAAGAGTTCTTATAATGGCTTGGATTTCTATGGGGCACTACTACTTTCACAGAGCTGTCTAAAATAGTCTATTATTCTGTCTTCACAACAACTTTGTGAGGAAGGCAGAGCAAGTGTTATCATTGTCAGTTTTATAGAAGCAGCTTAGACAGGTATGGTGACTTGGTGACTTCACTATCCTACTCCCTTAGCTTTTATAAAGAAGGAAAATTCCATTTTTTTCTTCCTCTTTTAACCCCACCAGACTTTTTTTTTTTTTTTGCCTTTTGGAGGGCAATTGGGGTTAAGTAACTTGCCCAAGGTCACATGGCTAGGTTTTTGTTTGTGTGTGTCAAGTGTCTGAGGTCAGATCCGAACTCAGGTCCTTCTGACTCCAGGGCCAACACTCTACTCACTGCGCCACCTAGCCATCCTCAGACCTTTTATGTTTAAAGAAAGTCCTCCTCATTGCATCTGCATTCCTATTTATATAGCTTTTCCTGAGGGGAGTGTGGAATCAGGTTTCCTGAGGGAGCCATAAAGGAGCTGTGGCTACCAGCCCCTAGCAGGGCTTCAGTCTACCTTCTATCCAGTGGCCACCTTGTTGTTGTTGTTTGTCTTTTGTTCTTGAAGAGACCCATGATATTAGGGAAGTGATGCTTTCACTTGCAAGTGAATTGGATTTAAGTGAGGCAGGGCTGTGCAAAGTCACCAGCCTCACTTTCTCCCTGCAGCCATCTGGGTTCAGTTACAAGGTATAGATCAAGATGACTGGAGATGGCCCTGGGAGACTTTGGGCTTTTTAAGGTAAGGCCTTTTAATAGGACTCAATTTGACTGAGGTAACTCCTATTTAGTGATTAAGGGTAGGTAAGAAATGAGGCAGAGAATGGCCTGTTTATATAGTTAAAAAAATCAGTCTGGGAGGGGAAGACCCTCAGAATTTCTGGTCAAAACAGAAATAATTGATATTTATATTCACTCTAAGCTAATCAGGTTCCAAACAATGAATAAGTAGGGTTTGGCCTGGGGCCTATTCTTTTTAACATATCAATTTTTTAAAAAATTATTTACTATTAGTTTACAACATTCAGTTCCACAAGTTTTTGAGTTCCAAATTTTCTCTCCCCCTCCCTGCCCTATGGCAGCATGCAACGAGATATAGGTTCTGCATATACCTTCACATTAAACATTAGTCAAGTTGTAAAGAGGAATTATAACCAATGAAATTAATAATAAGAAAGAAGAAACAAAACAAAATGAAAAAGAGAGAGAGAAAGCAGTTTACTTCAATCTGCATTCAGATTCTATAATTCTTTGTCTGGATGTGGGTAGCCTTTTCCATTATGAGTCCTTTGGAGTTGTCTTATAATCTTGCATTACTGAGGGGAACCTGGTCTATCAAAGTCAGTCATCACAGATATGATGTGTCTGTAGTTGTGTACAGTGTTCTCCTGGTTCTGCTCCCCTCCCTCAGCATCAGTTTATATAAATTTCTCCAGGTTATTATGAAGTCCATCTGCTCCTCATTTCTTATAGCACAATAGTATTCCATTACATTCATATACCACAACTTGCTTAGCTATTCCCCAATTGATGGACATCCCCTTGATTTCCAATTTTTTGACACCACAAAAAAAGCTGCTATAAATGTTTTTATACATATGGGTCCTTTTCCCAGTAATATGATCTCTAGAAGTGATATTGCTGGCTCAAAGGACTGGGACCTATTGTTGGTCGAACAATGAGAACAGAGTGATTAGGATTTAGGCAGGTCCTTCAGAAAAAAACAGGTTTCAGTTATCAAAATTTACATTCCTTTGGGCAGAGCACCTTACAGGTAAGGGACTGAGGGAAGGGAAGGGAAGGGAAGGGAAGGGAAGGGAAGGGAAGGGAAGGGAAGGGAAGGGAAGGGAAGGGAAGGGAAGGGAAGGGAAGGGAAGAAAAGGGAGAGGAAGGGAAGGGAGGGGAAGAGAGGGGAGGGGAGGAAAAGGAGGGAAGGGAAGGGAAAAGAGGGGAGGGGAGGGAAAGCTGTGTTGTTCAACTGGCCAGTTCCAGTTGGCTCCCCAGTAGGGCAGCTCCTCTTTCTTTGCACAGAGGTTTGTTCTCACAGAGGACCATGACATCAGGGAGGTTGTGCCATGACATGCAAGTGGATTGGATTTCCATGAGGGAGGTCTGGGGCTGCCTATATGCAGCACATGGAAGCTAGAATAAACTGGGCTTTTATTCTAGTGAATGTTTAACTGTCCCACATGTCATTACTATTGTGGAGACAGTTGAAGAAGTCATGTAGGAATCATGCAAGGGATACAGCAGCAGGGTTGTGGGTCTAGGACCCCTGAGTGTGTGTGTGTGTGTGTGTGTGTGTGTGTGTGCATGTATGTGTGTGTTACATCTTGGCCTCTGTGCTCCATATGCCCTCATGCCATGTCCTTCCTAAAAGGTAGCAGACAGAGCTGCCCTAAATGCTCTGGATCTGACCTGACCAGGACAGTAGGCAGGATGATTATCACCTCTTTAGGCTTCTCTCTTAATGATGCTTAAGGAGGTGTTACTTTCATTGGTTACCATGTTACATTATTGGCTCGTGTTGAGCTTGGAAGTCACTCAAATCCCTGGATATCTTTTTTACAAGAAGTGTTGTCTAACCACATCTTCCCCATCTTGGAACTGGTCTTTTTTATCCAAGTGCTGAATGTTCTAAACATCCCTAATACATTTTATCTTATTAGATTCAGTCCAACATTCTAGCCTGTCAAGACCCGTTGCAGTCCCGACTCTGTCATATAATGTTGGCTGTCTGGCCTCGTGCTATCCTCACATCTGACAAACTTGTTCTTTATCTGTGTCTTCACTCAGGTCATTAATAAAATGTCAAGGAAAAACAAAAGAAGAAGAGATGTGGATTACCTAAAAGAAAGAAAAAGGAATTAATACCTTAGGTTGAACTCCAAAACTAGGGAAGGAGTTGACAAATGGAGAGAGGATTTGGTAGTAGATGGGAAAAGCTTTTGGAAAGAGTGTTGCACCAAGGTAAATGAAACAAAACTAGTCATAGGGACAAAGCACTGAATTAAAATCGGAGAAAGAACAAATGGAGTATTCCAATTGAAGAAAAATGCTAGAGACAGGAATGGAGGAGAGCATGAATCTAACTTTCATAACTTTAAATGTGAACAGATTAAATAATTCAATAAAAGTGAAAACACATGGTGGGTCAGATAAGATAACAAATTCCCATAATCTATAGCTTGAAAGAAATTTATCCCTCAAAGCAAGTCATACATGAAATCAAAATGATAGGCTGAGAGAAAATGTGCTATATCAGGTGAATTAAAAAAAAAGAAGCAAAAATTGCAATTATGGTATCATACAAAGCAAATATAAAACACACACACATGTCTGTATGTATATGTATATATGCATATGGGGAAAGACCAAGGGAGACAGAGAGACAGACAGACAGGAAGGGAGGGAGGGAAGGAGGGAGGGGGAGAGAGAGAACAAGAAGAACAAGGAAATTAACTATGATTAAAGGAAGGATTCCTAAACTTTTCTATTTGATGGATTTGTTTGGCAATCTGGTGAAGCTTATAGACCCCTTCTCAGAATAATGTCTTTAAATGCACAAAATAAAGTGCATTTGATTACAAAGTAAACCAATTAATCATATAAAAAACTGTCCTCTGTCCTATCTTATCCATCTTCTATCTACAAGATAAGAATTAATCCAGTGGACTGGGGAAAATGTGTCTAATACCTTCCATAAAGGTCTGTTATTCAGCATATAAGGACAACTTATAGAGCAAAGCCATTCTTCAATAGAGGTGTGGTCAAGGACATGACCAAGCCATTCTTGGAGAACTGCAAAGAAATAACCACCAAATTAAAGGATGTTCCAAACCTATAATTATCAAAGAAGTGCTCATCAAAATAACCACAAGGTTTCACCTCATACCCAACAAATTGGCCAAGGTGGAGAAAGCAAGAC
The DNA here is from genome assembly GCA_011680675.1 of Gymnobelideus leadbeateri. Taxonomy (NCBI): domain Eukaryota; kingdom Metazoa; phylum Chordata; class Mammalia; order Diprotodontia; family Petauridae; genus Gymnobelideus; species Gymnobelideus leadbeateri. The sequence continues at coordinate 914,562 of WOXC01000419.1, read as the reverse complement.
TAGTAAATGTTGGAGGGGTTGTGGAAACAGAAGACACCTTCACACAAGCATTCTTAACCTTGGGTCCATGATATATTTGTGTGTATGGGTTCATGTGTGTGTGTACCTGTGTGTGGAGAGAGAGAAAGAGAGAGGGTAGCAGGTAAAAAGAGAACAAAGGAGGGAAAGAGGAAGAGAAAGAGACATGGGGTAGGGAGAGATCCTTCAGAATATTGTTTTCCTTTGTAATCCTGTGTTTTGTGCATTTCAAAACTAATTTTTTTCTGAGAAGGAATCAATAGGTTTCATTAGAATTTCCAAAGGGGTTTATGCCAAAGGAATTATGCAAATAAAGTGACTAAAATGTTAACATCCTTGATCTAGAGGCTCTACTGTCATTCATGTACTCTAAGGAAATCGGTGACACAGACTCCACATATATCAATGTGCTTATATTGCTAGTCTTGTAGCAAAGAACTAGGGGGAAAAGGTAGATGTTTTTCAGTTGGAAAATGGGTGGACAATTTTTAAAAATATGAACATATTCATATGAACACGAATATGGTGGAATAGTACTGTGCTACAAGAAATAATGAGCATGATGAATACAGAAAAGCATAGAAATTCTTAGGTGAACTGATACAGAGTGATTATGGAACCAGGAAAATCATATGCACAATGACTGAAAAAGAAACTGGACTGTTAGAGATCCATAGAAGCTAAATGCTGCAAACTCAGAGGAGACAAGCAAACAAAAGACATTGAAAAATGCTTCCTCTTGCTTCCTTGCACCGGGCCCATGAGGATGTTAAATTGCTTCTAACATCAGATTTCTTTATTATATTTACCCATTTTTGCTTGGTCAAGAAAGTGGAATTGTGAAAGGTATATCTTCCTCCAATTTGTTTATATGATCGATTATATATAGGTCATGTATCCACTTGTAATTACTGTGGTAGATGATGTAAAATATTGGTCTAAACCTAATTTCTCCTAGACTGCTTTCTAATTTTCCAAGCAGTTTTCATGAAAAGGTGAACCTTAATGTTTATAGTTGGAGATTTGGGGTTTTCAAAGACCATTCTACTGTTTTTTATTGCTTTTATATCTTGCGCACCTAAATTTTTCCAATGGGCAGTGTTTACATTTCTTATCCATACCAAGTAGTTTTGATGATTATACTTTGCAATATAATTTGAAACATAGCATATAACCAGGTCCCCTCACCTTTCCTTTATTTTTTTTTGTTCTTGTGATTCCTTACCTTTATTCCTGCAGATGAATTTTGCTATTGTTTTGTATATTTCAGCACACTAATTCTTTGGTATTTTTGAATATTGGCATTGGATTTGTAAGTTACTTTAGTAATAATGTAATTTTACTACATTAATATAACCCAACCACAAACAATTAATATCTATCAAATGATGTACGTCTGTAAAGACTGTCTTAGAGTTGTTCCTGGGCAGGTCTTGGTAAGCTGAGTCCTACATCTTTAGTGCATGTAATTGTCTCTTCACTAGTATTGTATTGAATATTGTCACCAATTGATTCATTTGAAATAATGGCTCATAAGGTTTTGCCCTTTTGATTTTATCTTTCCTGGGTTAAAGTTATCAGGAGCGTCATTGTCCCCACAGAAGGAGTCTGGTGGGATGAGTGTCTTCTTCATTTTTATAAACTATTTATGAAACAGAGTTATTTTTAAACGTTGAGGCAATTCAACTAGAAATCTTTTTTGACCTGATTTTTCTTTTTTCCTTTTCTTTTGGAGTTCGTTTGTGGCCTGTTAATTTTTTTTTTTAGTTTGGTTTATTCAAACTCTGTATTTCTGATCCTGTCAATATAGACATTTTATATTTTATAATATATTTTATTTCACTTAATTTGTCCATTTTTTGACATAGTTTGACAAACCAGTTTTAATTCATTTCATTATCTCTTCTTCGCCTGTTGCACATTCACCTCTTACGTTCTTGAGTGCTACTATTTGATTTGCCTCTGTTTCCTAATGGATTGCCTATTTTTGTAGTTTCTAAAGAAGAAATAGCTCCTACTTTTAATAATCAGCTCCATTTTATCCTTGGATAACCCCCAGTAGGGAGGTGGCTTCATCGTTTGTTATGACACTGACAGTCCCCAGGTGTACATCAGAGATAGCCCTGGTCTCAGCCCTCCTGTAAGCTTCCCCATGCATCCTTTGGTGGGGAGCTTACCATGCTCATGTACCTCCTGCTGTGGCTCCAAGAAGACTGAAAGGGGCTGCTGAGCTCCTGATTGCTAGTTTGGCACTGGCTTGTCTATGACTGCTGCTCTGACAACTCGGCCTTGTTTCTTGAACTCTGGAATTTGTTGGCTGGGGGATGGCTACTCATGGTAGGGCTTCTGCTCCTACAGGCCAGGACTGAGAACTCACTGGCTCTAGATCCCATTTACTGGAGTTTGCACTTGCTTCTGCCTTCCCTGATATGTCTCTGAGAGTATCCTGAGGCTTTTGATGGCCCCCTGGTGAGGTCCTAGACTGAATGAAGGACTTCTTTGCTATCCTATTGGAACTTCTTCATTATTTCTCTGTGAAGTTCCCTTTTTTTTATCTCTATTAGGTGATTATAAGAGAGATCCTATACCAGTTTTGGCCTTTGAGGAACAAACTTAACAAATTGGATCCTTCTTTCCACTAATAGTCCTTCAAATGCAAAGACAGAAACGAATGGTGCCTTCCCCTTTCCCCCTTCCCCCATTATAACTTTTCTTCTCCAGGCTAAACTTTCTAATTTCTTTAACTGATGCTTTCATAGTGTAGATTTCCATTCCCTTCTCTTCTAGGTTACCCTCCTCTGGCCATGTTCAGATTCTCAATGCATTCTTAAAATAGGGATGCATATAACTTAGCATGATACTCGAGAGATGATAAAAGATGCCTGCTGACTAATTATTATAGAATAGTTGTGTTGGAAAGGTCATCTGGTCCAGTCACCTATCCATTGGAATGATCCCTTTTTATAGCATTGATGATAGAGGGTCAGATATCTTTAAAAAAAAACAAAACACTTCAGTTGATAGGGGATGTGCTTATATTAAATGAAAGCATTTTTCTTGGCATCCTAGTATTTAGAGATGGAAGGTACCTTAGGGAAATGTCTAGAGAACCAGGTAGCCTTAATGTTGAATCCGTGAATTTTACAAATATCTTGATAATTCTACTTGAATACAATCAGTTTCCTTTATAATCTTATATATTTTATGCATTTAAAGACATAGCATTGAGTCAGAATATCTGAGACTTCACCAGGCTGCCAAAAAAGTCCATGATATATGAAAGTTAAGAACCTCTCATGTAGTTCCCTGTGTTTAATCAATTAATAAATAAACATTTACTAAGCTCCTATGTTCCAGACACTACACTAACCACTGAAATTACAAAGAATGAATAAAAGATTGATTGAAAGCATGAATCATTTGCTAAACAACTATGATGGGCTAAGTAAGGCACATTAGAGCCACACCAAAAATCAAAGTGGAACAGTCATCAGGAAGGTGACATTCTTATGGGAGAGAGGGGACACCAATCTGCATATCTAAGTATATACAGAACATATATGAAGAGAATACAAGATAGGTTTGGGAGGCTTGGCGCTAATAGCTTGGGCTGGGGATTCAAGGAAGACTTAAAAGAAAAGATGGTGTTAGGCAGAGTTCTGATGAAGATGGTTCAGAAAGGTAGAGATGAGGAGTGAGGACATTCCAGTTGTAGGACTCAGTCATTACAAAGACACAGAAATAGAAGATGGGGTATCTTGGGGAAGGGAAGTAAGAAAGCCAATATGACTAGACCATAGAATGGTGAATGAAAGTCAGAAATAGAATTATGGAAAAAGTGGGAAGGTGCCAATTTGTAAGGCATTTAAATGCCAAACAGATAAATCAACTAAGTCTCAGAGAGAGGCAGGGACTTGCCTAACATTACACAATATACTTGTCTTTGTAGTTCTATTATTGGTGACCATTTCTTTCAAACTAACTTATTTTCATCAATTTCAAACATTTTCTAGGTTGTCCTAGAAGCTCAGATCAATTTAAACTGGGGGAAAACAATTTTCCAAATTTAACTCAGAATCCCCTCTCATTTAAAAGAAGTGTTTTCAGTAGATAAGTTCCAAGGCTCCTTTGAACTTTTGATCCACTTAAATGTCATGGGAGCCCATTCAGATTTCTGGGTAAGACAAAGTCAAAGTTTCTTTGTTGAATTTCCTTTCATTATGCCCTAAGCAGAATTACAACATTACAACATCAGGTTGACTTCCTAATGGAATTTAGGAGCATCAACTTGCGAGTTTTTCAGAAGGGGTATGATATAATCAGTGATCAGTGATCAAAATGCCAGAAAAATTGATGAATGGGCAACAATAAAGACAATATGACCAAAACTGTAGGCCAGTGACTGCTAGAGAATGGAGGTGCCATTTCTTGGCTGCTTCTGGGTATAATTCAGGGAAATAGGAAAAGCCTTAAATCTTCTGAAGAAGCCTCCACCTTGGGCAGCTTAGTGTCATTGATTGCAGCTCGAAGAATATGAAGGTAAATTCTTGGTTTTGGTGCCCACTTGGGGCCAGTTAACTTTGTCAGCTACATTCATATTGGGCCATCTTTCCCTATTGGATATATCTCAATGGCCAACACATCTGAAGATTATTGTTGTCTTTATGGATTAGTTCAAATCCATCATCACTGCTAAAACACATGACCCCAAGGACACCATCCACTTATATCTCTATAAAAGAAGGATAACCTTGGTACTTTGTTTAATAACCAATCAATCAACATTCACAAAGTGCCTGTTGTGTGTCAGGTACAGTGCTAAGTGCTGGGGATAAAAAAGAAACTAGACAGTTCCTGCCCTAAAGGAGTTTACAACTAACTGGCTGTTAAAGCTATCTACCATTTCTATAGGACCCTTATCTTCTAGATTCAAACTCAGATAGGCAGATTCCAAGTTCTTCATGTTTTTCATTATAGGCAATACCTCAGTTCCCAGGAAACTTTTCTTTTACTTTTCTAGGCTATCTAGCCACAATTCACTTGGGAGTGTTGTTTCATAGATGATGACATGGGACATAAAGTTCAATTCCCTCAGTTTACAAATGATGAAATTGAGGCTCAGAGAAGGGGACTGGCTTGTCAGGGCTCATGCAGACAGTGAGTAGCAGAGTTGCCATGGAAACCTAAGTCTTTAACACTACATCTAGTGAATGCTTGCCTCACCCCCTGGGACCAAAAGGTGACCAAAATGATGGTTGGCTTATATGATTAAGGCCTTCAGTTAAGTTGGGTGAATATTTTTTAAAACAAATTCCAGTAGATAATCGTACCCTGCACAAGAGTATTGAGAAAGAGAAACCTTTAACAAGAGCTAAGTGGATTTAGTTTATTTATTTTTTTAAATTTAAATTTACTCATTTACTTTTGGTTTATAAGATTCAGTTCCCCTGAGTTTCAAATTTTCTTTCTCTCTCTCGTCCCCCCCATGGCAGAGTACAATCAAATATAGGTTCTGCAAAGACATTCATGTTGAACATTAGACATGTTGTAAAGAAGGATTATAACAAGGATTAAAACAATACAAAACACAAAGAGAGAGCAAAGAGTTTGCTTCAATCTGCATTCAGACTCTGTAGTTCTCTTTGGATGTGGATATCCCTTTCCATCCTGAGTCTTTTGTAGCTGTCTTCTAACCTTGTTTTTCTGAGAGGAGCCCAGTCTCTTGAAGCTAGTCGTCACACATACGTTCTGTCTGTGATTGTGTACAAAGCTCTCCTAGTTCTGCTCTTCTCACTCAACATTAGCTTGTATAAGTTTCTCCAGGTTATTATGAAGTCCGTCTGCTCTTCATTTCTTATAGCACAACAGTATTCCATTATATTCATATACAACAACTTGTTCATCCATTCCCCAATTGATGGGCATCCCCTTGATTTCCAATTCTGTGCCACCACAAAAAGATATATTTTTGTACATACAGGTCTCCCTCCCACTTGTATGATCTCTAGAAATGGTATTGCTGAGTTGAAGGGTGCACTTTTAAAACAGCCTTTTGGGCATAGTTTCAGATTGCTCTCCAGAATGGCTGGATCAGTTCACAACTCCATCAGCAATACATTAGTGTCCTGGTTTTTCCACATGCTCTCCAGCATTTGTCATCTTCCTGTTTTGTCATCTTAGCCAATCTGACTGGTGAGATGTGGTAGTTTATTTCTTAAGAAAAATCGTTCTTATGTGATGTGTGTTCCTTCACCTGTGAGAGAGTCCCCACAATTATCCTGCCACTTAAAACCAGCAGGAGAAATCACCAAATGAAAAAACAGCATCCAGGCTTTTTCAGCGTCACCATAAGGAGAGAGGGATTAGAATACTGAGGTCAGGCCTGTCCTGTCACACAGTGTTCATCAAATAATACAGCCCCCAAAGCCTTCCAATTCAGGAAAGTCAGTGATTAAAAACAAGGGCCCACCCAAGGGAATTTTTATGGGGGAAACCTCCTATAGACCAGATCTCTGCTATGGGCTCTCCTTATGCTTAGGACCTCCCATTGTCCCCTGCTCCTCTAGTTCTGTAAGGCCAAGGGTAGCATCAGAAGCCATGTGGCTGCTTCGATTTCAGATGATGACTGAGAATTACTCACATTGTAGTTTTCCAAGGACAACCCTCCTTCTAGGCCAGTGGAGACCTGTGAATCCAATGAGAGCTGAGGCCTGACACCAAGGGGGAGGTGACTGTGTAAAGAGTGTGGAACTTGTCAAGAAAACAGGAAAGAGAGAAGACCAGAAATATACCATTGATTGAAATAAATTAATAAGGCACAGGAGAAAATGGATAACCAGCAGGAGATGGAGAAGAGACTCAAGTGTGAAAGTTTCTTGAAACAATTTTCTCAAGAAAACAGTTGTAAAAGGATAGTGGAACCTAAAAGAGTAGGCTGGGTAAAGTAGATCCTGTTTCAATGACCACTCAGAGCTCCCTGTTACAGTGTCCCAATTGTCCAACCTCAGTCTCTGAGGGAAACAGCAAGTCTGGGTTTCTGAGAGGTCAGTGAACAAGCCAGGAGAGAAACATGGCAGCATCAGGGTTCTGCAAGGGAGAGGCTTGGTGGGGATGGAGAGCTATGGAGAAGTCAGCAGTGATTGATAAGGACAGGAAAGAACTGCTTGAACGAGAAGTAAGCAAGCAGTAGAGGGAAAGTCAGAGCAGTGCACAAGGGTGTTCCACCAAAGATTCTGAATCATCAAGTCTCCTGAGGAGGATAGAGAAAGCATAGCAACAATAGCTAACACAGATCATATTCTAAGGTGCTCAAAATTTATCATCCCACAACAACCCAAGAGAGTAAGTGCTCATAAAAGTCAAGGGCCCCTGAAACAGCAAAGCAGCAATGCACACACACAGAAAATGATGTGGAACCGTGGTCCTGGAATGACTGGCAGCTGATGGTGTGGTGGGGAGAGGGCTGGCCTTGGAGGCAGGAAGACAAGTTCAAATCCAGCCTTAGACACTTACTAGCTGTGTTGCCTTGGGCAAGTCACTTAACCCCTGCTTGCTCCAAATTCCTCTCCATTAAAGTGGAGATAGAACTCTGTGGTTATTGTGAAGATCGAAGGAAAAAATATTTGCAAAACTCAGCACAGTAAAACTTTTTTTCTACCGGCAAATAGTAGGCACAATATAAATGCTTGATACCATTATTACTATAAATATTAATGTTGTCAATTAGGAAAGAATCCAATAGAAATATGGACAAAACTTAGATCTTTTGGAAAGACCAGAAAGGCTAACCAGAAATTTAGAAGAAAAATAGTTTTTGCTAATACACAGTTATGGCTATGTTATTCTTTTACCATCCCCTCACAAACACACACACACACACACACACACACACACACACACACACTTACCAAAATTCTATTACCTTTAGGGTACAGTGAAAAGTCTGTTTGGTATTTGAAGCCCATCATAACCAGACTCAACCCTAGCTTTGCAGCTTTGTTATACATTACTCTATGATGCAGCCATATCAGTCTTCTTGCTGCGTTCTTCCTACAAGGTACATCCTGCCCTCTTATCTCTATGTCTCTGCACGTATCTAGAACACCTCACTTCTGCCTCTTAAAATGCTAGCTCTTTGAGATTCTGCTCCAGAAGTACCTTAAGCATGAGGTTTTTTTCCTGACCCCCCTCTCCAGCTACAAATGTCTCCCCTTTCCTCTCCCCCAAGTTTTGCCCATGTAGTTTTATACACTTTCCTCTTTACACATGGTCTCCTCTGGTAGGATGTAATTTCTTTGAGAACAGAGTTTCATTTTTTTATCTTTGTATTTTGAATGCTTGGCAAGATACTTGCTACTTAGTAAACACTTCAGAAATCCTTGTTGATTGATCGAAACAAAAACAGACACTCTCCATATCAGCAAATACTCTGAAAAAGAATAGAAGTAGAAAAATAGACAGAAAAAGGAAAAAAATGAAACAAAAGTGAGTGAGGTCCTACCCAGATGAGAAAAGCTCATGAAGAAGGCTACATGTTACAGTGAAAAGAACAGTGGTACTGGGTGCAGGATTTCAGTTCAAATTCTACCTCTGGGGTACAGAAGGACAATGAGAATAGTGAAGGTCTTGAGTCATTGACATGAGCAGTGGTTGAAAGAACTAGGCAGGTTCAGACCAGAGAAAAGAAGATTCCATGGTGGGGCTGAGGGAAAAATTCCAGTATTTACAGAGCTGTAATGTGGAGAATAGTTAGATTCATTCTGCTAGAGTGAACTTTGAGGGATCAATTTAGGCTATATGTCAGGGAAAACAACAACTCCCTAACAGTGAGAAATGCTCTAAAATAAAATGAGGCGCCTTGAAAGGCCGTGAAGTTTCCATCCTTAGAGGTCTCCAAGTAAAGGTTGGACAGCCACTGGTCAAACACACCACAAGGAGCTTTCCTTTCCTGAATAGCTGCTGCTATTTCAGCCAACTCTTCAGTTGTTCTGTGATTTTTTTTATACTGGACTTCCCGTGTCACTTTATGCATGCTACTAAACTCCCCTGGTACTCAGTGTCTTCATCTGTATCACAAGGAAGTTCAACCAGATGGCCCCCAAGGTTCCTGCCCCCTCTTGATCTAGCAGTCTATGGTCCTCCTGTAAAATCTCTACAAGACAAATTGTTGAATTTGAACCTAGAATGTAAAGAGGCTGAGGATTACAAGTTTTCTAGGAAAGAAGTCAAGAGAAAGGACACCTAAATACTATATTCCAGGAAATCATGTAGAAAAATTGTCCAGAAATATTGGAAGCAGATGGCAAAGTTCTGGTCAAGAGAATCCACAGAACACCATTAGAAAGAAACCTAAACTAGAAATCATCAAGAATTTTTTTTCCAGTCAGTAAAGGAAAAAAAGGCCCTTAAAATTCCATGGTAACCCAGTTAGGACAGCAAAATACTAGTCTGTGGTTATAAACAAGTCAAAATATAAATTAGAATGTGGTATTCTGAGAAGCAAAAGACATTGGCTGACATTCAAAAATAACATATCCTGAAAAGTTGAGCTTAAACATCAAAGGAAAAAAATGAACATTTGTTCAGTAAAAGGGAAGAATTTGGATCATTCCTTCAAAACAATCAGAAAGTGAACAGATTATTCAGCATGTAAACTGAACAAACAGCAGAAAGCTAAATACTTTCATGAAACACTAAGAAATGAAATGTTTATTTTTATGCATTTAGGACAAGGCAAGGACATGAATGTGGGGCAGGATAGTATTGTTTAACAAGAAAAAGGTACATTGCATTTAGTGAGCAAAGAAAGCATCAATGGGTTAAAGAATTTAAGGAGTAAAAGGTGTACTAGGGGATTTTAAGAGGGAAAACTGAGGGAGTGAATTAATATTAAAGGTGAAAAAAATTCCATCCTTTCACTAACAAATCAATACTATACCTGGTAAGTTGGATGCCTCTGATGGAAGGGGGTGTGCATGTGAAAATGTGGAGAGAATTTCTTTTTCTCATTTTCTTGCTATAAGTAGCATTTCTAGTACAATATTGAATGATAATGGTGTCATTGGATATCTGTGCTTCACTCCTGATATTATTAGAAAGGCTTTTGGTTTATCTCCATTATGAATAATGCTTGTTCTTGGATTTTGGCAGACATTTCATTTATTGTTAACTCGTGGTTATGACGCTTGCTGATTTCTACTTCTTTGTTCATTTCCCATTTTTTTTTCACATCAATAGATTAGACTAGGTTAGAGCTGTTAAGGGAAAAAATCCTAAAATTAAAGCTCTCCAAAAATGGAATGGGGGTGCTAGGTGGTACAGTGAATAGAGCACCTGCCCTGGAGTCAGAAGGACCTGAGTTCAAATCCGGCCTCAGACACTTACCACTTACTAACCGTGTGACCCTGGGCAAGTCACTTAACCCCAGTTGCCCTGCCTTCCCCCCTCCAAAAAAAAAAGCCAAAAAAAATGGAATGGATTATTATTCATAGTAGGAGTTTGGTTCCCCTTCAACGCAAGTTTTCATGTTTAGATTGGATGGCCTTTTGTCAGCTCCATTGTAGTGAGTATTTAAAATTCTTAATAGTCTAATATGGATGGGGGTGTGTAGGGGTGGAAATCACGTTCATGTAGCACTAGCTTTTGTGATAAAGAAGGCTGTACTCTGCTTTGGGACAATCCTTTCCCAGTGCTCCTTTTGACCCTTTCTCTAAGGAATTTCCCCCTGACCTCAGCAGTGACAGAGGGGGCTGACTGTGAGTCATTGTCAATCTTTACATGTCTTGGGCTATGTGGGTACAAGAGGTGGTGCAGAGCACCAATCATCTTTTGACCTTGGATAGAGGAGAACCTGCAAGGTTTTGCACATAGTTGAGCAGCTACAATGGAACTTGAGGCAGCACAGCTCTAGGATGAGGGTCCTGGTCTGACCTAGAGCACAAAGCTTCTCTACCCCCTTTCACATTCCCACAAAAGAATGTGAAATCATTGTCTCTTTCTGTCTGACCAAATCGTAGATCTTGGGAAATTTCTTGAGTCCTCATTCTATTTGATTTCTTTGCTATTAGAAAGTCACAAATAGCACTTGATGCTATTAAAGTGTGTATTCTGGATGCTTTGTGAAATGGGACAACCCAAATGCCAGAGTTATAAGATACTATGGGATTAATCCGATCAACTCCAAGTTAGTGCTGCTGGAGTGAGATTTTTGATTGGAGGTACAACTATAGGTAAAAAATATATAGACAAGCTAGACTGGAAGTACTCTTAGGAGGAGGAGGGTGATGATGATGAGGAAGAAGAGGAAGAAGTGGTGGCAGCAAATTCCCGAGCAAACAATAGCATACTCTGGTTATCCTGTTGGATGAATCTGATGAGGCTTGTCCGACATAATTAAGATTACACCTTTATCTGGCTATGGCTCCAAAGAACCCTACGAGAGCAGGCCCCTCTGCATTGTCATTGTCTACAAGAAGGAGGTTCTGGATGGTGAGAAATAGGGCATGATAAAGATGAGGAAGCTGTCTGTGGTCCAACGGCACCAACCTGAGGGCTGGTGTTGGAGCAAATCCCTGAAGAGCTCCAGTCAGACACTTCTCAGTGTGATGACTTCAGGGCAAGTTCTGGGAAATGTTCATTATACTGGAACAGAAAGGCAGAAATCCAAATTTTTGTTTATGATTTTTATTTTAATTTAGAAGAAAAAATAATGTGTTACACATGGAGAGGATTTCCCTAATTGTTACCATTAGAAGACACCCAAAGGACATATTTCAGTTAATTAGATCAACCAGGAGTGCTTTCTTGAGCCTGCTCTGTTATAGTGCATCACCAGCTAGGGTATAGACTGGCTACAATAAAAGCTGAAGGCCATGGTAAAATTAATAGGGTCAGTGCTCTGCTTTGTGGGCCAGGAGGATGTGGGATTGAAAAAGTGATGTACTTGGCTTCCTGAGGAGATGGAATTACAGAGACATCACAGTTCTTTTGTTCCTTGTTCCACATTAAACTCCATCCTTCCATTCATATCTGGAAAACCTCAACCCCATCTTTGGAGGGGGAGGTAGAAGTTGAGTGGTCTTGGAAGTGAGTAAGGAAGTGGGGGTGTTGTCCATTTGGACAACATTTCTTTCATGTGTCAAATACCAAAGGGTGGAAATGTTTTTCTGAAAAATAATGTTTCCTTGCATATAATAAGTGAACTTCTTTCAAGCTTTGTCTAAATGACATTAAGCATTCTTCAGTACTTTGTCGGATTTATGATTTTGCTTGTGAAGAGACTTCCTCTATTGGTGCAGAGAATGTTTACCCACTACAGTGTGAAACTTGCTCATGTAGATTCTCCATGGAGGATCCATTCAGGAGGCTCACTGCCCATCTCTAGGAATCTCAACAATCCCAAGTACCAGTGGAAGGTTATGGCTTTCCATCCCTTGTGCCTTGTTCCTTTTTCCAATACATTTTCTCAATTTGATTTCATTTCAATTTAACAAATGCTGATAAAGCATCTATTACTGTACATCCCAAGACCTGTGCTAGAAGCATGAAATAAAAAAGACAAACATGACACAATCTCTTCCCTTAAGGAGATTATGTTCTACCAGGAAATATACCGTGTATGCAGATAAGTAAATGCAATGCTATTGTGACATTTTAAAAAGTTCCATGAGATGTAATTCTGGGTAATTCAATCATGTTATTAGTAAGGTCGTCAGGGTTATCAATAGAAGGGCAGTCACTTGGCCATCTCTCTTAAACTTTAGACCCCTCATAGTGCTGGGCTCCCAGTTTATATGCCTTTATGAGAGTGGGTGTTCCTGAGGGTGGTTCTGATTGGTTAACACATATCGAGAAAAGGAATATTACAATGCAAGACTGGGCCATGATATGATATGCTATGATATGCTATGATATGATATGTACATGACTTGGATCGCCCAAATCTTGGTCAAAGAGACTTGTCAATTTCCATATCACCTGTCTGACAAAAAAAAGGGAGAATCAACATTTTCCCAGATCTGTCCCGTATGAGCAGGAATGTACCCATTCACCTAAATTTAGAATTCCTTTTACTGTCTTTGATTAGATGTCAGTCATCTTGACTGGGTATATTTTTTTCAAAAGATTTCCCACACTAGTTTATTTCTGGATGAGGAAGTAAAAAAAGGGCAAAAATCTTGATCCTAATACAATGATTAGTTATTAGATACAAGAGGAAAATAATCATTTCTCACACTACACAAAGTACCTTCAAAAGGGAGAGACTACTAACAATGGCTGGGGGAGGGAGGAGAGGAGAGGAATAAAGAAGGGCCATGTGGGTGGAATGTTCCATATATGACCTTGACTTACACCAAGGGGTATAGTACGTAGGGAACAGTAGCCTTGCCCCCATGTGAGTTAATGCCAGTTTTTCCTTAAAGGACACATTTGAGACTACAATGGACCAAGGGACCAGTGGGTTAGGCTGTTTTTATCACTTACTGGTTGCCTGAACATAACAAAGCCATAAGAAGCCCCATATTCTCTCCAGTGGTCACCATCAGCAACTCAGAGGCTACCTCTGCTCATTGGCTCAATTTTTCTCCCCTCTCCTCCACTTCTTTTTTTTTTAAGCAATTAGGGTTAAGTAACTTGCTCGAGATTACACAGCTAGTTATTTTTATGTGTGGGTGCTAGTTTTCTGAGGCCAGAACTGATCCCGGGTCCTCCTGACTCTGGGTGGCACTCTTACTCACTATGTCACCTAGCTGCCCCACCTCTCCTCCACTTCTTAACCCCTTGTCACTTGGCCTTCAGCCTAAACACTCAACTGACAGGACTTTGTCTCTAAGAGGGCCTAGGACCTCTTCACTGCCAAATGGTTTTTTCCTCAGTATTCCCATTTCTTAGGTTCACTGCAGCATCTGGTGTTGCTGACCCTTCTCCTGGTTACTCGCTCCTCCACTACTCACTTCTGGCTCTCCTGGCTGTCTGGTAGGTCTTTAGCTTTCTCTGCTGGTGACCATTCATATCCAACCCCCATGTATGGATGTACCCATTGACCCTGTCTTGTACCCTCCTATCTTTCTACCTGCTCTTCATGATTTCATCAACTAATGTGACTTCAACTACAATTTCTATTCAGATGATTCCAAATGTCTATGTTCAACCTGAGTATTTCTCCTGAACTCACTCAACACATCAAGAACCTCATAGATGCATCTAATTAGAGAGCCCTTAGATTTAAAAAGAACCCATTATCTTTCTCCCCAAATCCTTGCCTCTTTCTCACTTCTCCATTTTAAGGGCACCATTATTTTTCACAAACTCAACTCTTCCCTCATTTTGAATACATTGCCAAGTCTAATTGATTCAACCTCTACAATATATTTCAATTATACACCCTTCTCCCCACTCACAGAGCCCTACCTGAGTTCAAACCTTCATTATCCCTTGCCCAGACTATTGTGATAGATTTCTAATTGGTATCCTTGCATCCAGCCTTCCCCCTTGCTGATCTATTGTTCACACTACTGCCAAATGGATATTCCCAAAGCACAGATCAGATCCTTGCTCAATAAACTCCAGTTACCCTCTCTTGCCTCTAGGATCAAATACCAAGTTCTCTGTTTGGTTTTTAAAATCCTGAATATCTAGCTTCAGGCTTATTGCACAATATTCTATTTCATCAACTCTGCATTATAGCCAAACTGGTCTTTATCCTGTGCCCTATGCTCAGCTTTTCATCCCCTATCTCCATGCCTTTGCACAGGCTGATCCCCACACCTGAAATGCACTCCCTTCTCCCCATGGAATTCCTAGTTTCCTTCAAGGCTCATCTCATATGCTATCTCCTAGAAGACTATAGAGATTGCCACCCTCTCCTCCATGTGCTATAGCCCTCCACCCAATTTCTTTGTATCCCATCCTCTGTGAACATATGATATTTGCTCCTATCTTCACTCCCCAATCGAGGTAAGGTTCACGCAGGCAGGGTCTATCCTATTTTGTATCACACATCTTTTCCCTCAAAAAGCCTTGCTGTTGCTCCTTTTTTCCCCTACTGGCTTCCTATTGATTACAGGATGAAATATAAATCCCCTCATTTGGATCTGAATGATCTCTATAATTTGCCTGTGTCCTTCCTTTCTAAATTTCACAAATTTCTCACCTTTCCATGTGCTACATTCCAAACAAACTGATCTTCCAGCTTTCCCTTCTCTCATCTCCCACCTCGGTACAGTTGTATAGTTGCCATCATCTGTAATTCACCCATTCCCCTATTCTACTTATTAAAATGCTTCTTTTCCTATCTCTGGAAATTTGAGGCATATTGTAATAAGGACTCCAAGTGACAGAAACAAAATGCTGGGGAGAGTCCAGAAAGGGGAGAGATCAGATCTAGGTGTGATGAGTCAGGACAAACTTCACAGAGGTGGTAGCATCAGAGAAGAGCCATGAAGGACAGATGGGAGATGGAACAATTTGGGCAGATAGAAAGAGAGTTTTCTAGGCAGACAGAAGAACACCTACTTCTCCCCCGCCCCCCCAAGAAATATTTCTTTCTTTCTTTCCTTTTTGTATTAGTCCTATCTCCCAACATCTCTCCCTGAAAGCCACTTAGAGACTAATATCCTCTAACAAAGAACAGAAAAAGGAGGGGGAGAACCTGAAAGCCAACCAACGAAACAAGTTGAATATTCTATACAGTGTTTCATATCCATAGACTCCCACCTCTTTAAATAATGAATAAAGATGCATTTTTTTTGGAAGGGGGAAAGCAAGGCAATTAGGGTTAAGTGACTTGCCCAAGGTCACACAGCAAGTAAGTTTGTCAAGTATCTGAGACCAGATTTGAACTCAGTTCCTCCTGACTCCAGGACCAGATTCACTGTGCCACCTAGCTGCCCCTAAAAGATGCATGCATTAAGAAATCTCTTTGTACAATGCATGGATCCGAGCACTGGGAATGCAGGTAGACAGTCCTGGCATATTCTGATGAGGGAGATAACACAGAGAAGGAAGTGGTGCATGCTTGTCTCTCTTCCTTTGACCAAGCTTGGTCATGACCCTGTTCCATTTTACATGTCCATAGGAGAGTAGATTTAGGGCTGCAAGGAACTCTTCATTTGACAGACGAAGATTAAGCAATTTGCCCAGACTCACAGGACTAATGAGTGTCTGGGACTCTGATTCTGGGTCTAGCATTCAATCCACTATTCCAGGCTGACTTGATCTCCTCCCACCAACACTCTCCACTTACATTGCTATAATCATGGGAAATATTGTTTGCCAGGGTCTGCCCACTTGGCTCAGAACTAATCCACGTTAGCCTTGCTTTGCTTTGCTGTGTTCTCCATATTCATTGAGGCTTGTGGTGGCGTAATATTCCTTTAGACTCAAATTCCACCTTTTGTTGTTGAATCAGTCCCCAGGCAATGGGCACTCGCTTTACTTTCAGGCCTTTGCTAGCATACAAAGTGCTCCATTTTGGTGGGTGTGGGCCTTTCTTTCTGGCCCTGACCTTCTTGGGGTAAATGCCCAGCAGGAGATCTGATGTTCATCTACTTTCAAAGGAAGTTGAATTGATGACTTCCTGGTCTCAACTCTGGACTCGTTTCTTCCACAAGAACATGCTTCCTTTAAAAGAAAAGGCCAGGGAGCCAGTTGGGTGTTCCTGCCCCTCCTTGTCTCACTTCTGGGTGCAGATGTGGCAGGGCAAAGGAAAAAGGGTGTTTCAGCAGAGGAAGCAGTGCCTCGGGCCTTTCCTGGAATGGGTTCAGTCAGAAGGTAGGTATGAGTCATCCAGGAGCAGGCATGTGGCCACACCTGGGCCTCAGATTGCTGTGGGCAGGCACCTTTCCTCTGCCAAGGCTTCTCCCTCCTTGAGTGGGATTGGGGAAAACGCCCTAGGAGGATCCATTCATGAGAAAGACACGTAGCGGAAAGAAGAGCCCATTATGATGCAGTCATAGGGTTGGTCCCAGTTCTGTCACCAAGCTGCTCTGCTCTGTGCTTATTTGAGGAGTCCCTCTCCCTCTCAATTTCCTCATCTTTAATAAGGGCAACCCCGGGATCCTTTCCACTGGACAACTCCTCAGAAGCACTCAAACACACACAGATGTTCATGGATATATGCTCCCTGAGCCTTACACAGAAGACTGTGCATTTTCCATGTACATATGCTGTTCGTTCAGGGAAAAGAGGATTGACTTGGATCTGAGACCTGACTTTGAATGGGGCTCAGCCCCTCTCAGACTCTCTCCTTGACTCAAGGCCTGAATTGCTCCTCTGTAAAATGAAATGATGGCCCCAGTGACCTCTGCAGGATGTCCTTTCTGGCTTTCTGGGGCTCTCTGCCCTGAGATCCTGCCTTTTCAGCTGGGGTCTTTGGAGAGGGGGCAGTTTTCTTTTGTGCATGGAAATAATCATTCTTGCCCATGAGAATTTTTAGCCTTTAGGATTTTCAGCAGGAATTGGCCTGAGCCCTCTGACTGTGGCACTGAACCCAAAGAAGCCTCAGACATTTGTTTGTCCTTCATCAGGCATATTGCATGGCTACTAGGTGCAAAGCCCAGTGCTGGGCAAGGAGAATTTGCCACATTGGATTTGCCCTAAAATCAGATTTCTAAATCCAAAGATAGAAGCTAAGATCATGGATTTAGAACTTGAGGGGTCCTTTCAGGCCATCCCGCAGAGGAAGAAATTGAAGTCCAGAGAGATTAGATAATTGAACTAAGGCCATTCAGTTAGTAGACGCACAGCACAGAAAGCAATCCCAGGTCTTCCTCATTCCAGGAAGTGCTGGTGGTGGGAGCTATCACAGTCATGGGGTGCCCAGAGTTCTCATCACCAACAGCCTCTGACTCATGGGCATCTCTGCCATCAGCTGCTGGCTGGGTCTTCTCAGCCAGCTTTCTCAACCTCACTTTCCTCATCTGCACTAGGTAATAATAGTACCTGCTTCCTAAGAGTGTTGTGAGTATCAAATGAGCTCATGCAGAAAATATTTTGCAAGCTTTAAAATCTATTGAAAATGCTTATTATTATTTCTGAAAATATCCATGTGACCTTGGGCCAGTCAATTGATCATCCTGGGATTCTGTATCCTCCTCTGGGAAATGCCAAGTGTATGAGCTCAGAGGAAACTTCTAGTTCTAGATTGGAGATTCTTAGCCCTTTGTGGATCCCCATCCCTTTGGACAATCAGTCTTGTGAAGCCTATGGAGCCCTTCTCATGAGCATGTCTTTTAGTAATTGATGGAAATGCTCAATTTTAGTGAAAATAAAGACTTTGCCCCCATCCAGCTTCACAGACCCCACTTGAAATGTATCTGTGGCCATCTTGAGGGTCTGTGGACCCCAGGTGAAGAACTCTTCCTCCAGATTTATGGTCCTGTGATCTTCAGTCACTTAGCATCCTTGGGCCTCAGTTTCTTCCCCTGACAAGTAGGGGGAGGGGACCGCTGGACTAGGTGGCCCTTGAGGCCCCTTCCAACTCTAGTTCTGGGATGCTGTTCCCCAAAGCACATAGCATAGTGAAGCAATGATTGAAAATTGACTTCCAAATGCTCAATCAAAATGTGTGATTCCTAGGGGAAGAGGGAGAGGAGTATAGAACTATCTGAATGTCCAACCCCCTTAATTTTATAGAAGAAGAAACTGAGGCCCAGAGACGGGAAAAGCATTGCCCATAGCCTCTCAGAGAAATAATGGCAGAGCCAGACAAGAACCATGGTCTGACTTTCAGTCCTGCCATTGCTTGCATTTCTGCTCATGCTGTTTTATGGGCTGTTCTCTTCCTTCTGGTACCCTGCATATCAGCACTCTTGGGAGTAATCCATTAGAAAGCTAGGGAGCAGAAAAGTATCTCATTTTAATATCAACACAATAATGGATTTATGAGTGCTGTGGTGCCAGTCTCTCCTCTGGTGCTGATCAAAGTTCTTCATATCATGTGGAATTCTTGATGATACAGAGCCCACCTCATGCTTTCTTCTGTGTCTTTTACTAACTCCAAAGGAGAAATAATGTACCCCTCAGACTGTGCCCTCTTCCCCTTAACTCCTGCTACATGAATGGCCTACTCCTTACCTTCTTCCATGTCCTGGTGCATGTGTCTTATGACACTGTTTTGTGTGGAAATCCCCCTCAGTACCATTCTGCCACCAGCTAACTCCCAGCTTTCCATTGCTCTTTGGGCACAAATGATTTTTCTTTGTTTTGAGTTCTGTGGCTATACTATGTCATAGTGAAGATGGGTTTTGTTGGCATTGACCAACTTGAGAACATTGCAAGTGTCCCACACTTTTAAATCCCTCCTTGCATTTCCCAAATCTTTCTTATGACTCCCCACAACCCTTTCCTCTGACTACCCAATTCTGGGCTTGACTCCTGGTATTTATTTCTTCAGTGTTTTTCCAAGATGAATGAATAACCAATGGATGGACACAATGGGCCCATTCTGATTGAGGGATTATTGCCTTGCACTTAAAGCCCAGCCTTCCCCACCAATACACATACTTGTTTCAACTGTGGAAGGGTTGACTATCATTCCAGAGGAACTTGAAGATACTGTGTGGCTGGAAGAAATTAATTCAATGTGCTTTATAGAGAGGAGCATGTGGGGACCCTCCCACTGAACTGAGAACTATTTCTTAGGGGACTCTGTAGAGGACATGACCCATAATATTGACAAATAGTTTGACATGAAAGGATTTATTTACTTGAAAACATCCAATAAAAAGTGTGTCAATCTGAGACTCCGTGGAGGGGAAGAGTGTCAGACTCCATGTGCCTGGACCCCTCCCTTTACAAAGGGGACAACCAAGGCCTGAGGGATGATCTTTTGATGCTGCTTCAGCAGTAGTGGGAGAAGAGCAGAGAATAAGCCCATGCCCTGTGATATTGGGGCCTGATTCAGCTTGATAGCTTCCTAAAGGAGATGTGCCCACCAAGTGCCTCCTAATGGGGAGGGGGGACAGGAGAAGAGGTGACAGTCAGTTAAAGCAATGAGGATGTGGCTTCTTGGATACTGGAGGTATAGATAATAAGCAGACAGCTAACCACTGATTCCGCCAACAGCCTAGCCTACTCGGGGACATGGTCAAAGGGCAGCATCTCAGCTCCCGGATCAGTGTGCAGATAAATTTAGGTGGCTTCACTGCCCTAAATGGACTCTGTGCTTTGCTTGCCCTTCCAGGCTGAGAGAGGAACCATCTCAGCAGTGCCAGAACCTTTTTCAGATTAGGACACCTGTGAGTTCTAGGACTGAGGATCTTGGAGCTCTAGCTCTGGCTGTCTATGTTCCCATCAGACCTTCCAGCTCTGGCTAGCCTTGGGACAGTGGAAGTCTGTCCAGTCCAGCCTCGTAGCCAGCTTGCAGGCCCTTTCAGGACAGGAAACATTTGTCAGCTCCAGGACAGGAGACAGGTGCAAATGCAGTACTGGGTATGCTTGCTAATTCACTGAACCGGTGGTCCTTTACGTATTGAGTAGCTCCATGAGGCTGAACCCAAGCTTTGCCTCAATGCCCTTGACTTTGGGGTTTGCTAGTTCCCAGGTTCCCACCTCCAAGCACTCAGGCACTTTTGATTTTTCCAAAGCTATTTTTATCCAGATGAAGATTCCAGACAGACCCCATTTCCCTGGTCATTGGACCTGTCACTATTGCGAGCCAGACTGGCTTGCTCACTTTCCTGAGAAGTCAGGCACAGCTGCTTAACTTGGGGGAGGTAATGAGTCGCCCACAGGCCTTTGATCCAAGAACAGTGAGGGAATAACTGCTCTTCCAGCTGAATCCTGCCCCAACCCCAACTAGTGACGTTCTTAGAGGAAATGAGCCTTTGGGGGCAAGAATTTCTGACAAAAGGAGTTGTGAAGTCCGCTTGGATCTTGTCTGGACAAGCTGAGCAAAGCATGTGTGGGTTTTCCTGGCCATGGTCCACTGTGAGATTTGCTCAGTGACCTTTGATTGACTGGCAGCTAAAAAATAAATAAATAAAAAACAACAAAACCCCTCACTTTTAACTCTTTAAAAAAAACCCAAGGCTTTGAGCCATGCCAGGGAGGTGGGCAACTCTGTTGGCACAAGTGCAAAAGGACATAGTGCCCCAGTGACTCATCCTTTTCCTGAATGAAATTGGAGGAGGGGGGAGGACAAAGAGCTCCTTGCTGGGCCCCCCATTCCTTGCACACATTCTGGGAATGCCTTCTCCATAATTCATGCCTACTTGCCCTCTGGTTTTGTTATTCTGAATGGAAGGCAGAGAAAAGGGGACTTGTTTTAGCAAAGGTTTCATCTGATATCTATTCATATTGCCATGCCTTTAAATAAGGACTGCCACCTTGGGCTGGGCTGGTTTGCTATGGGTTGTGACTCTTTGGGGCCATGTGGCCTCTCAGTGAGAATCTAAAACTATCCTTAGTGATGATTAGACCCAAACTGCAAGGCCCAGGCTTTGGATTCCTGGGTGAGTCTGGAGGATAGAGTGGAAGCTTTGGCCCACCAAGTGCCTCTTAGTGAGGCAAAGCTAAAAATTCAATATATTCAAGTGAAGAAGGTTTTCGTAAGTACCTAGGACAACCAGGAGAGCCGGACTGAATCTACTCAGCTGAGGGGTTCTTTGCCTTTGTGTGTCTTAGACCTTTTGGGCTGCCATCTGCTGAACCCACAGACCCTTCTCAGAAGGAGGTTTTTAAAGGCATAAAGTAAAATGCATAAGATTATGAAAGAAACTAAAGATTGGTGGTCACTTTTTTCTCCGAGTTCACGGATGCCTTAAATTGGGATCCATTGGACCCCAGGGTAGCAACCCCTGATTTACCATTCATTGTTTCATTTAAACCTCACAACAATCCTGGGAAGTAGGTACTATTATTATCCCCTTTTTCAGATGTGGAAACTGAGGCTGAGAAACATTAAGTGGCATATCCCAGTGCTAGCAAGTCTCAGATACATGATTTGAACTCAGGTCTTCATTTCTGCACCAGAAGTCTACCATGCCACCTAGCTGCCTCACTGTGCAGGACAACAAAACCAAAAAAAAAAAATAAAAACAACAATAAAAATCTAGGCTCTCGGGGAGCTCACATGGAGCAGGGAATGCATGTATGCAAACCAAGCTGAAGGAGGAAGGAACTGTGACCTGGGGGCACGGGGGTTCAGAAAAGGACCCTCATAGGAGGTGATTCATATTAGAAGCCAGGAATTAAGAGCCAGAAGTGAGGAGAGAGGGCTTTCCGATGCAAAGACAAGGGGCAGGAGATGGAATGTTGTATATACAGGGAGCACCTGGCAATCCAGTTTGTCTGAAAACGACAATTGGGAAGGGGGAAATATGAAAGAAGATCTCAAAAGGTGTTGGAAGTGAAGGGAGCTTTAAATGCCAGACTGAGGAGCTAAGAAATGATTCTGGAGGCAGAGGGGAGCCATTGAAGGTTTAAAGAAGGGAGTGCCATGGTCAGAACTTTGTTTTGGGAAACATGAGTTTATAGAATAGAAGCTGTGTATCTTGGCAATGGGAGTGACTAGAAGCAGGACATCCACTTAGAGTCCTATTGCTATAGTCCAAGTGAGAAAGAGTGAGATCCTGCACCACCGTAGATGGCAGCTGAGGGAGGAGGAGGGATGCTGGCTGAATATTGAACCCCTATGTCAAAGACTTGTTGTGAGCACCAAATGAGATAACATTTGTAAAATATCTTGCAAACCCTAAAGTGCTATAGAAATGCTAGCTATTACTACTGCTACTGCTATTACTGCTACTCCTCCTCCTCCTCCTCCTCCTGCTACTGCTACTACTATTAACACCACCACTACTACTAAAGTTAATATTATCATATGTGGAGTGCAAAGAGTTGAGGATGACATTGAAAGATTGTGAGCTGGGGTACCTGGGAGGATGGGGTGCCCTAGAAAGAAATGGAGATGTTCAAAAGAGGGTTGGATTTGGAGGGGTGAATATATAAAATTCTCTCTTGGACTGTTGAATTTGAGATTTTGGTGGGATATCCAAAGGATGGAAATTCAGGCAAGTGATGAGGTCTTGACCAGTGGTAGCAGCTGCCAAGCAGTTCACCCAAGAATACAATATATATCCTAACTGATATGTGATAATGTTGGTTTTATAGCATTTACTTGGAAAAAAACCCAAAGAATCTTCTCAATTCCAGGAGAGCAGGTTGAGTGCTGTCATAATAATAACTGATATTTATGTATGAATGTATTTATTCATTAGGACCTGTGATTTCAGTAATGTAGGGAGCTTCAGACAGAAACTTCCTCTACCAAAGCAAGTTGGCACCTTCTCTGCAATCAAGATCCTAGGAGAATTACCTAGGACACTAAGAAGATCAAGTCACATAGGCATCATATGGCCCACAAGACTTTAACATTTGCTAAAATTTTAAGAATATATGGCCTTACTAATACACTGTAGTGGAGTTGTAAACTGGACCAACCGTACTGAAGGGCAATTTTGAACTATGCCCAAAGGACTGTGCATACCTTTTTTATCCAGCATTACCATTACTAGGGCTATATCCCAAAGAGGTCAAAGAAAAGGAAAAGGATCTATTTGTGCAACTATATTTATTTATAGCAGCTCTTTTTTGTGGTGGCAAAGAATTGGAAATTGAGGAGATATCTATCAATTGGGGAATGGTTAAACAAGTTGTGGTATAGAATTGTGATGAAATATTGTTGTGCACTTAGAAATGACAAGCAGGATGGTTTCAGGAAAAACCTGGGAAGTCTTATGTGAACTGATGCAAAGTGAAGTGAGCAGAACCAGAACATTGTATACAGTTTTAGCAATATTGTAATGATGATCATCTATTGAAGACTTAGCTACTGTGATCAATACAATGATCCAAGACAATTCCAAAGGATCCAAGATGAAAAATACTATCCCCCCCCAAAGAGAGAACTGATAGACTCTGAGTACAGATCAAAGCATGCTTTTTCCACTTTATTTTTCTTTACATGTGTGCCTAAGTGTATTGTGTGCATGTGCACACTTTCTTTTGCAACACAGCTAATTTGAAAATATGTTTTGCATGACTTTACACATCTTGTCTTTTTGGGGGGTAAAAGATGAAAGGGAGAGATAGAGAATTTGGAATTTAAGTTTTTTAATATAATTAAGAAATATTTAATGAAATAAGTAATATATTAAATGTTCAATATGATGTTAAATATAGAATTGTTGATTAATAACATTAAATATTAGCTAAAACTTTTTAAAAGAACACATGGTCTCATTTAAGCCTTACCACAACACTGAGATAGCTGATAAAAGTACTATTATCTCCATTTTACAAATAAGGAAGCTAATGTCCAGAGAGGCAAAAAATGACATGCATCAAGTGGGCAGCAGTCCTACAAGTGGAATTTAGGCCTCTCAATGCTAATCCCAGAGCTCTTGACACTGCTTACCCAGCTTGTACGAGCATATGCCCAAGTCCTTCCTCCAAACCATCCACAGTCAATGCCATTTCAGGGCTTTTTCCAGATTTTTAAGTGGGCCATTGAATTTTTGCTTCTCAAACTAATGTAAAACTAAACAAACTCTGAGGCAGGTCTTGGATGGGATTAGAGACAGAGGCTCTATCTCATGTTATAGGATTGAAATATTGCCTAGGAGAGCAGGTTGATGAATTTCACATTGGCTTGGCACTGTCTGTCTTCCATACCCCTCAAAAGGATTTCTGCATCTGTTTTCCCACAAATATTCATGGAGGAGGGGAGAGATGCAGTATCAATGCAAGAGGAAAGTCAAGAACAAGAACTGAAGGTAAAATTGAGAAGATGAGAGACTTTGAAGAGACTTTGTAGTCTCCTAAGGCAGGCATCTCCCCATATTATTTTTCTAGACTAATTCAACAAGCCTACAAGTGAAGCTAGTTCTCTAGATCAGAGGTTCCAATAAAACAGACTGAAGCTTTTCTTTCATTTCCCTCCTTGACCATCATCTTCTTGGCTGCTTCAAAAGGAAGTTTTATGAAAAGAAAATAAAAATTGCAAACTTCCTTTATTTTGTAGCAGTCAAATCACAGTCACTTGAAATCTGCCAGTATCCCACAAGTGACCCCATCATCATAAGCCCTTGATGAAGAGACTTTTCATACTGAAGGACTCTGTGGGTTGGAGATGCTCCCCTGAGGAGAGCTCTAACATAGCCCTCCCTCTGGCATGGTCATTGCCTTCTTGGTCTGCTGCCTGATTTCTCTCTACTTCTTCCTCTCCCAACTTGCTCCTGTGAGCAGTCCTTCATTAAGAAGGAGTCCTGATTACTGTGGATATTGTTTTGACCTAGAAATTCCCCAGGAATGGTTTGGTGACTCCACATTAGTAGGGTTGTTTACTCCTTGGTTGGTAGAGATTTGGGGATTTGCTTTTTAGGTATTGGATATCACTAAGCAGCTACTGGTGATGCCAGGGACATTAATCCTCTGCAGGCTTTATAGATGCTAGAAAGAACCCTACATCAGGTACTGCCTCCTCCCCTTCTACAAGGAAAACATCACTGATTCTTGGCTAAGGAAGCCAATACTTTTGTCCCTGCTGACATACAGTAAGATCTCCTCTCACAGTCCCATGGCCAAGGTAGGCATACTAGAACTCTTACATACCTATGTAATGAGGTGAACATGCTGGACAAAGAACAAGGAAGACCTAGATTTGACCTTGCCTCATCTGCTTAGCAGATAGCCATGTTCCTCTCTCTCTGCTGTAGTTCCCTTATCTATAAGAAGAAGATGTACTCAATGTCCCCTAAGGTCATCAATGGTATCAGCCAACGTTGTTGCTATCATTGTTGTTGCTTTTCTGTTGTCTTTCCTTGGTTTAAGCATTAAGGCTATATTTGTCTCATAAGATAGCTCTGATAGGGTGCTTTCTTTCTCAGTTTTGGAGAATAATTCATTAAGTGTGGGAACAAAGTGTTCTTTAAAAGTTTGACAGAAATCTGTAAATCTATTAGGACCAGGAGGTCCTTTGGTAGGTGTTTTACTATGAGATCTATTTCCTTTTCTGAGATTGGGCTATTTAAGATCTCTACCTGGTCTTCTGGTAATTTAGGTATATTTCATTTTTAAAGTATTTATTTATTTTGAATTCTTAGTTTTGCTAGCATACACTTATACATAATGTGTTCTGATTATTCTTTTTATTTCTTCTGGGATTGCTGTGATTTTGACTTGCTCCTGTGCTATTTTATTGATTTTATTTGCTGCTTTCCTGTTTAAAATCAGATTAAGGGCTTATTAATTTTATTAGTCTCTTCACAGAACTAGCTTTTAGTTTTATTTATTCTTTCTACATTTTTGTCTCTAATTTATGTATTTTTATACAAATTTTAATATAATCCCTTTGGGTTTATTTTAGGTTTGCTTATTTGTTGTTTCTATTTTTAAATACGTGTTCAGTTTATTAAGCCTCTCTTTTTCTTTTTTGTTAATCTATGTGTATAAGATTTGTGCTTACATATAATTAAAAAAATAAAAATTAAATGTTTTAATCTATTTACCTAGATAGATAGATAGATATATGATAGATAGATAGATAGATAGATGATAGATAGATAGATAGATAGATGATTTCTCCATTGAGGACTGCTTTATCTGCTTCCAGGCAATGTTGGCACGTTGCTTCATCATTATCGATTTTTATATATTTATTAAATGTTTCTATGGTTTATTCTTTGACTCACTCATTTTTAAGGAATTCATTTTTAAGTCTCCATTTGTGTTGGAGTCACATTTAGGGTTGTATCTTATTGTTGTGGGCCCTGAATCAATTATTATTTTTATTGCATAAAGGTCAGTAAATGATATATGAAGTATTTCTGTCTTTTTTAACATTTGTTTGTAATATATCTGTGCCCTAGTACATGGTTAATTTTTGAGAAGTTCTATGTGGTGCTGAGAACTATGTACATTCCTTTGCTGTCCCATTTAGAAGATGCAACAAGTCTTTTAACTCTAATTTCTTCAGCAATTTGTTCAGTTCTATATTTTCTTTGTTGTTTATCTTTCTGTTAGACTTATCCAAATCTGAGAGAGATATATTGAGGCTTCCTATCAACATTGTGTTACTGTCCATGTCTTCTTGCAGCTCAGATCATATTTACTTTATTAATTTGAATGCATTTGGAAAATATGGGTTTTATCATAGATATTAGTTTGTTGTCTATGATTCCTTTCAGCATAATATAGCTTTCCATTTATTCCTTTTTTAATGCTTGTTTTTATTTTGTCAGCATGATTTTTGGATTCACTTGATGCATAGTAAAAAAAAAAACCCATCTCATTTTTATTTTGTGTATGTCTTTCTTTTAAAAATTTGTTTCTCTTAAGCAACATATTTTAGGATTTTCTTTTCTTATACAATCTATCACTCTTTTTTGTTTTGTTAGATTGTCTAATCCATTCACATCTAAAGTTATAGTTAGGTTTTTTTGTTTTTAAAATATTTTTAAGTTATAATTTTTTCTCTTCTTCTGCTTCAAACACAGTACTGTGTTAATTCAATTACTTTACCTTAATCTTTTTTAAAAGGTTATTCTAGTCCCATTGACTCTCTTTTCCTCACCCCTGATCTTCTCTTCTTGTTTGTTATCCTTTTCTACTAAGGGTTTACTTATTAGTTTTTTTTTTTCTTTCCTGCTTTTATTTGGTTATATACATCTTCATTTCTTTTCCTCTGAATTGGTAAGTAAATCCCCCCCCCCCATTCTCTTCCCCTTAAACTAGTCATATCCATTAGATTTTTAAATTTCATTTTTGTGTCCCTTTCCAAAAAGGAATTCATTATCCATTCTCTCTGTCTACTCCCAACCCTCATTTTCTGATTTATGATCCTTATAATTATCTGATTTTTCTTTTCTCTGTATTCCTTATGCAATCAAAGCTTCCAAGGTATCCATTCTAGACTCTCCCCCTAGGCTGATCCTACAATTGTCTTGTAGAGCTTGCCCATGGATTCCTCTTCCCCATTGTGCCTTATCCCCAGCACAATGCCAATTATTACAGTTAAGAGAGGACATGACTCATGATAAGGGCCATCTCCCCAACCAGGTCCTTGATTATTCATTCAGTCCACCACTTATCTGTACATTTCCATTATTATCTCTTTGTCCATTTGCCTCAAAATTTCTTCCCTGAGTCCATGCTTTCTTACTCCCCTAAGTTCCAGTTACCCCAAGAGTTCCAACTCTTCCCCGTTCCCCCACACACTAGATAGGATGATTAGATTTTTCAAGTACCAAATCCCCCTGGGTCACACCCAGTGCAAGGTCCCCATCACCCTTCACAGACCATCTCTTCTTACCCATAGGAGTATTCACCAGTGGAAACCGCCCCCCCCCCCAACAAAGCAAGTACTGTCCTTCACCCTTCCCCTTCACCCACTCCCCTATAGGCTCTTCTCTTAATGAGACCACAGGGATCACTTCCCATCATTGTTAGCCCTTGATTTGACCCCAGAACATCACACATTCCTCTTTCATACTTTCCTTTCATGTGCCCTCCTGTGTAATCCCACAGGAAAAAATGATTCACTTGTGGACAGGGCATCTCCAGGTTTTGTACATCATTCCTCATGCCTGCTCCTTCACTTTTAATTCTACCAGACTTGATCCTATAACTTTTCCTTCACTGTGACCTTCTGAAATAACAAGTTGTCATCATCCTTTGCAAGGGACATTTCACATGGTCCTCATTAGGGAACCAGGTTTCTTAATCATGGGACTTTGACATCTACTGAAGGAATAGAGCCTGGCATTTTGGGTTGTCAGCTGTACAAGGATGATAAATATTTCTTCCTCTAAGCCTCTTCTCTCCTTCAGCACCAGCACACAGTAGGGGCCCTGCAAATGTTTGCTGAACTATTACATGACAAAATGACAGTAACCATAGAGACCAGGAGTTATAATGTAGGGTCTCAGAGGTCCCAGAATCATGTGTTTTCTTAAGAAAGAAATCAGAATGAAATTTTTTAAAAAGCAGATGTTTTGCCACTTTCCTCCTGAACAGCAGCTGATTCTTCTCATCCCCAAAGCTAGGAACACTGTGTTCTATAAACCTTAAAAAACTTTATAAACTTCGGCTATTAACATTACAGTTGGGGTTTATATTTTAAATGACACCAGAGGTTTGTGTACTCAGAGTCTTACTTATTCCTCCTTCCCTAGTAGCTCCTGTCAAAGGCAAAAGCCAAACAGGATAATCCCAAGCTTTTTTCTTTTTTTTTCTTTTTCAGTCCTGCTTTAATGTTTTCTGACTTTGGTGATGTTTTATCATCTTGGTGTGCTTCCTCCATTGATCAAAGTAAACAGAGGTCCTCAGAATAATGGAGAGGTCCCAGGGAGCACAAGCAGGATGGAACACATGACAAATCAAGGATGTCATCAGGAAAATGTGTACCTTGAACAAAAAAGACATGTAATGAGAGCCAGTTCATGGACAGCCTGTTGAGCAGGCTAGATGCCTCTTAGTGTCCATTCAATGTGATGAGAACACAAGGAAAACATTCTTGGGAACTTCCTGCAGCTCTCTCATGGGAGAGACCCACAGGCTAGATAGGTATGACTGGGATGTAATGGGCATTCCTAGAGGGAGCAGGAATATCAGTGATATCAAAGATTCCTGGAATAGGGAGATGAAGCCTCACAATCAGAGTGACTGGGAAAAATGGGAGACCTCAGAGTGCAATTCACCGCCTCTCCCCCAAACCTGCCTCTCTTCTTTCTGTTGTCCTTCCAGTTGCCCAGAATTAATATCATCCTTGACTTGTCCCAGTCCATCAACCCCCTCCCCAGGAGTTGCCAAGTTTGGTTGCTTCTCTCTTTCCATGATCTCTCCCATTTATCTTCTCCCTACTCACACAGCTGCCTCCCTCATTCAGTCTTTCATTACTCCTCCTCTAGAATCTTACAGTTTCCCTCATCTCCAAGCCATCCTCCTCACATCTGCCAATGTGATTTTCCCAAGGCACAGGTCTGACCATGCCATTCCCCCACTCAAGAAGCTATAGTGCCTCCTTATGGGCTCTCAGATACAACAGCATCTCTTCTGTCTGGCATTTAAAGCCCTTTAGAACGTGACTCTAA
Source organism: Gymnobelideus leadbeateri (assembly GCA_011680675.1). NCBI lineage: Eukaryota > Metazoa > Chordata > Mammalia > Diprotodontia > Petauridae > Gymnobelideus > Gymnobelideus leadbeateri. Next base: position 884,452 of record WOXC01000419.1, on the reverse strand, counting down.
GCTATTTTTCCTGGCTGGTTATACATTTCACCATTTCATGTATTCTGCCTTCTAACCACACTAGTCAACATCTTGTGAAGCCTATGGATTTCTGCCCTCCCACAATCATGTTTTTAAATAATTGAAGCAAATGCTAGGTTTCCATTAGAAGTCAATAAAAACAAAGATGTGATGCTTTTCCCATCTAAGTTCACAGCATCCTGAAACCTTTTCATGTGACCCCTTTAGAGGTCCATGGATTTTGACTCATTGCATCTTAGATCTTAATTTCTGAACCCAATGATCATCATGAAGTAATAGCAAAAATAGCAGCAGCAGTCATTCTGGGAAAAGACCAACATTTCAGACCAAACTGTTGCCCAGAACCTCTAGGCAATAACACTGATCTACAGAACGTTAAGAACTGTCTTTAATAGATGTCACCATCATCAATATGTCTAATCTCTAGGCTATGTGGAATTTTTTTAAGAAAGCTTTCAAAGAAGAGGGACCTGACTGAGGAGGTCAAAGCCATGTGGAAACAGGCAGCTTGCCTGAGACTGGAATTGTACCCACATGATGAGCTCACATCTTAACACTTTTATTCTGCTATAAAAATCAATTATTTCTACCCCCTTGAGCAATAATCCATAAAACATGGAATAAAAAGGAATAATACAACATGATAGTGACTTGACCTATGACAGTTTCCATTTAAAACCCACCAAAAAATGAGAAGAATGAGATGAGTAACAATGACAATGTTTGTAATAACAACAAATAATAATGTGTCCATGGAGACATGGTGGGAATTTTGTCATACACACACACACACACACACACACACACACACACACACACATACACACACATACACACACACACATACATTCACACACACACACACACACACATACACACACACACATACATTCACACACACACACACATACACACACACACATACACACACACACATACACACACACACATACACACACATACACACACACACATACACACACATACACACATACACACACACACACACACACACACTCCGAAGGCTGCAAAAATTTAATACCAACTGAATACCTAACCATTATGTTGCTAACTCAACCCTTGACTGACCCCACCTCCCTCAGCCCCCCTCCCCTCTGTTTGGAGAACTGGAAAGCAGAGTGTTAAATTCTTCCCAATAGCTTCCTTTAGTGCAGAAACTGGACTCTCATCATTTCACTTGGCGTCTGCTGCCTGGCTTGGTTTCAACTCCCCCTGATGCCCCGTCACCTGATTCCCTCTCCCCCTTTAAAACATAAACACAGTGGGAACAGAAACTGCTTTTCTTTATATTTAGTTGTAACCCCAGCATTTAGTACAATGGCTGACATGTTGGAAGTGCTTAATAAATGCTTTTTTAAAAATCATAACCAGGTGACCAGAATGAGATGCTTAACAGTTGGCTAAGCTATTTTTCATAATTGCTATTTTTCATAAGCTGATGATCAATCTTTGTACTACAAATAGACACATTCAAAAAAATTAAGAATTTCACCAACAGGGGCGGAGCCAAGATGGCAGAGTAGAAACAGCTCGTCCAAGCCTCTCTGCCCCCAGATTCCCCCCAAACGATGTAAAAGGGGACTCTGAACAACTTCTGGAGCCCCAGCACCCACAGAACGACACAGAGAAGCTAACCTCCCACTGAGGACAGCCCAGCAGCCCTGCAGGAAGGACCAGCGCAGAGGTCTGGGAGCTGGCAGCGCGCAGAGCGCAGGAGCCGAGCTGAGCCCAGGTCCGTGTGAGCCAAGGTTTTAGCCCCAGGGCGGCAGGGCCAGCAGCCGGCTGGAGGAACCCCAGAACACCAGGAGCTGTGGAGACGCCAGAATTATCAACATAGACTTGCCTGGGGCAAAGTAAGAGGTTAGTGTCCTATGGACTTTGGGACCTGTATTTGGGGAATGCGTCAGCTCCCTCCCCTGGGGGCTAGAAGCCACTGAGGAGACACGCCATTTTGTAGTTTTCAGAGGCAGCTCCGGCTCCCAGCCTACAAATCATGGGGAGATCCAGCGATCAGTCTTGGGGGGTAATCGCTCTTGCTTTAACCTCCCTGGATCTGGATTGTGATCTAGGGTGGAAGTTGTGGGTGGGTTTACAGCTTGCCAGAAACGGAAGTTGCCCCCACACGTTCGGGACGAAAATTCCTCTATCTGGCCTTAAAGCCATAGTGTGGCAACAAGCCCAAAAGTCAAGCAATTAAGTGGCAACATGCCAAGGCAAAGGAAACAGAAAAATGCAACCCTAGACTCCTATTTTGGGGGCATAGAGCGGGAAAAGGACTGTGAGGTCAGAAGTCCTGCTCCAAAAGCCCCAGGGGAAAACATGAGCGGGTTGCAGGCCATAGAGGACCTTAAGAAGGACTTTAAAAATCAAATAAGAGAAGTGGAGGAAAAATTGGAAAGAGAAATGAGAAGGATGCAGGAAAAGTATGAAATGAGGGTCAACAGCCTGACTGAGGAAAACAACACCTTAAAAAATAGACTAACTCAAATGGCAAAGGAGGCCCAAAAGGGCAATGAGGAGAAGCATGCCTTAAAAAGTCGAATTTGCCAGATGGAAAAAGAATCTCAAAAGTTCACTGAGGAGATTCATTCCTTCAGAGTTAGACTGGAGCAAATGGAAGCTAATGACTTTATGAGAAATCAAGATGCTGTTAAGCAGATCCAAACAAACGAAAGATTAGAAGGCAATGTGAAATATCTCATAGGAAAAACCACTGACCTGGAGAATAGATCCAGGAGAAACAATTTAAAAATTATTGGACTACCTGAGAGCCATGATCAAGGAAAGAACCTAGAAATCACCCTTCAAGAAATTCTCAAGGAAAACTGCCCTGATGTTTTAGACCCAGAGGGCAAAATAGAGGTTGAAAGAATCCACCGATCACCTCCTGAAAAAGATCCCAAAAAGAAAACTCCCAGGAATATTATAGCCAGGTTCCAGAATCCCCAGATCAAGGAGAAAATACTACAAGCAGCCAGGAAGAAACAATTTCAATAGTGTGGAAACACAATCAGAATAGCCCAGGACCTGGCAGCTTCTACACTGAGGGATCGAAGGGCATGGAATATGATATTCCAGAGGGCAAAAGAACTGGGAATGAACCCAAGGGTCACCTACCCAGCAAAACTGAGTATTTTGTTTCAGGGGAAAATATGGTCATTCAGTGGAATAGAGGACTTTCAAGCATTCTTGAGGAAAAAACCAGAATTGAATAGAAAATTTGACATCCAGACACAGGAAGGAAGAGATGCCTGAGAAGGTAATCGGGGAAGAGAGATCAAAGGGAACTTATCAAAGTTGAACTATTTACATTCCTATATGGAAAGCAATAACTGTGACTGATGATATCTTTCTCACTATGAAAATAATGGAAGAAGGGGGTGTGGTCATATGAATACATATGTGAATGTGTGTGTATATGGTTACAGTTATATATGGATAGAGGGCATAGGTTGAATTTGTTGGGAAGGGAGAATATTCAAGGGATGAAATTATGAGGTGAGAGAGGAAAGTGGCAAGAGGAGATGGGGAGAGACAGGGTAGGGTAAACTATCCCATGTGGAAGAAGCAAGGGGAAGTGGTTGCAAAGGAGGGGGAGAATAAGGAAGGCTAAAAAGGCAAAACCACATTCACATTGAATTTGGTTCAGGGAGAAAATGACATACATACTAAATGGGATATCTCAACCTACAGCAGGATAGGGGGAAGGGGGATGAGAGGAGGGATGATGGATGGGAGGGCATCCTTGGGGTGAGGGGAGGTTGGAAGTCCCCACTATAGAAGAGGGACAGGATCATGTAGGGAATGGACCAGGTGGGGGGTGGGATGAGTGGGAGGGAATTATAAGCAGCCTTGTACAATATATCTACTATGATAATGTTTTGCATAGCTAGACATGTACAACATATACTGAATTACTTATCTCCCAAGAAGGAATGGGTGACAAGGGAGGAAGGAAATGGATCTGAAATTCGAGGTCGTAACATTAAATGTTTCAAATATATATAAATACTATTATTAATACTCTTTTGCTTGTAATAGGGAGATAAGATGTGCAGGCGTTGGGACACAAAGATTCACCTTCCTCTAATGGAAAAGTCGATGGGTGTATGGGAGAAGGTATGGGAGAGAGCAGATTGGAGGAAGCGATATCTTGTGGGACTACTATTCTGGGAGGTTGGGTAGGGGAATAATGGGGGGGAAATGATTGTAACTCAAAATCTGGCAGAAATGAATGATGTAAAACAGAAGTTAATAAAGCATTTGTTTAAAAAAAAAAGAATTTCACCAACAAACTATACTTGAATCACATTATCACAAATAACATGGGTGTCCAAAATCACCTGGAAATTACAATAAAAATTTTAGAATTTTTCACCATATTTTGAAACCAGATACTGCTAATCTTTAAACTATGAGGAATGAATTCTTTTCCAAATTTTGTTCTTTTTGACTGCACAATAATTCTCCCATACATAGCCTCCATTCCACTTGCACAGCCACCACTTGGTTTAGGCCTTCATCACTTCTCATCTGGACTATTGCCATGGGCTACTATGTGGTCTCCCTGTCTCAAATCTCTCTCTTCTCTAGTATCTCCTCACAATAACCAAGGAGATTTATCTAAATTATAGGGCTGACTTTGTTATTCCCTAGCTGCCTCTCCTCAATAAATTCCAGTGATACTCTATTACCTTTAGAACCAAAGTCATCTGGCATTTAAAACTCTTCCAAACCTGGCCTGACCAATCTTTTCAGCTCTATTACACATTACCCATGTTATCCAGTTATGGTAGACTCTCTCTAGTTCTTCATCTCCTTTCTCTACATCTTTGCACTGGCTATATCCTACTGCTAAAATCCTTTCCCTCTTCACCTCCACCTCTTGGAACATTAAGTTGGGGCACCACCTTCTTCTACATGTGGCTGTCCCCATGTAGAAGAAGTGTGCCTAGATGCTAGTACTCCCCCCCCCCCAAGATTATCTTCTGTCTGCTTGTTAGGTGCTTTGGACATACTTACATATGTGATGCTGTCTTCTCCAATAGAATGTGAGTTCCTTGATGGCAGAGATTCTTCTCTTGTTTTTTTACAAACCCATGCCTGTCACATAGTTGGCACTTAATAAAGTTTGAACTGATGGATTGTTCTTTCGGCCATTTGTGATCTTGATATTCTCAGCACTGTGATGTTACAGGGTAGGAAGGCACAGAGCATTGCTGGGAGACTTGGCACATCAAAGAGATGGACATTGTGGCAATGAACAGTTTGGAGAACAGGGGAAATATGGTAGAGCCTCCCAAATTGGAGAAAACTCAATCCCTATCTCCTGTACAGCTCTGGGACTACCTAACTGTCCTTCTGTAGCTCATGTCCAGGTGTGAGTATTGATGAAGCCACACAATGGGCTGCTATACTGTTTTTCTAGTGTGAGTGGTGCTGATTCAGGCTGTCACATTCCTGGGAAATGTGACCAGAAGATCACAAAGTGATGTGGGGCTTGAGGAGATTAGCACAATGTCCTCTTCAAGTATGAGCATTCAGAGAACATCTTCATCAATGGGATAGCTTCCTATTATCCCACAAGACTTTTGGACATCTTAAATGAGCAAATATGTCCCAGATGGTTCACAACTCATTTGATGCAAAAACTCAGTAAAACTCAGAATTAGCAAAATTAGTTCTGTAGATTCATCTGTTATCATGCCTTCTATATTTTTTAATATGTATCAGACACCTTCCTTAAGGTGGACCTTCATGGCTATGCATTTTATGGAGTTGTCTGCTTTTATGTAGATCACTGGACCCTTTGAGACACTATAGTGTTTCTACTCCTCAACAGGTATGTAACCTAAAAGCAAACAAAACCAGCCTGGTGTGTAACCTTAAAGATGTGCTCCAATATAAAAAAATGGTAGTTAAAGTCTTCCTTTTGCCCTCTTAGGCTTTTCTCCAGAATCATAGTATCATAGATTGTGAACTGGGGGGGGGGGACCAACTGAGGCTCAGATAAACTTTGTGGCTTTCCCAGAGTCACATGGCAGTAAGTGGTAGAGCTGGGATCTGAACCTATGTTCTCTGGCTCCAAACTCCTGACTTCCTTCATTGTATGCCTGGGAAACTCTTACATAGATTTTACAGAGATGAATAAGTAGTTGCATGGGTCAGAATTTGTTGATGTCTTCTCAGTCAAACTTGGTTATTTGGGGGAAGGTGTTTGTACCATCTTCAGATTTTTCATTTATATGGCACCTTTCCCCCTTTGAAGTACCTTGAGAATTGATCCCCAAGAAGAGACTCTCAATCCTACTAACATCTTATTTCTTTTTCTTCTTTTTTTGTCTTTATTAATTTGTTCGTTTATTTTAGTTTACAAGATTCAATTCCCCAGTTTGAGTTTCAAATTTTCTTCCTCTCCCTCATGGCAGCATACAATCAGGCATAGGATGTGCAGATAGTTTCACATTAGACATTGGTCAGGTTATAAAGGATTGTATCGGATGGAATGAACAATGGGAAAAAGGAAACAAAACCAAACAAGAAAAAGAAAGAGAGCAGGTAATTTGCTTCAATCTGCATTCAAACTCAGTTCTTTCTCTGGATGTAGACATCTCCATCACAAGTCTTTTGGAGTTTACTTATAGCCCTGCATTCCTGAGAAGAGTCTGGTCTATCAAAGTTGGTCATCACACATATGTTGTGTCTGTAATTGTGTACAAATTTTTCCTAGTTCTGCTCTTCTCACTCAGCATCAAATTCATATAAGCTTCTCCAGGTAAACATGAAGTCCATCTGCTCTTCATTTCTTATGGCACAATAGTATTCCATTACATTCATATACCATAACTTGTTTAGCTATTCCCCAATCTAACATCTTATTTCATATCATTGATAACTTTCTTACATAATATACTGAATACAGGTAATAGAGTCCAAATGTAGGAAACATGTCGAAGTGGCATCATTACCAATGAAAATTTATCACTTTAACTATACTGGCACATCTCATCCCTTCTGAGAAATATTTACCATATTCCTTCTGATTTTGTATATCATTGCTCTTGGGCTGACAGTCAACAAGTGTTTGGTTAAGCATCAACTATGTGCCAGACACCGTATTAAGTCCTGGGGACACAAAGCAAAAACAGTTCCTGCCCTCAAGGAGCTTAGATTCTAATAGGAGAAACAAACACAAAAACATCGAGGTGTATTCAAGATATGTTGTCCATTTGTAGTACTACACACACATGCGTGAGGACATAGAAGTGTATGAATCTCTAAACAAAATTATAAAAGAAACCCTTTTATACAAGTGAGATTAGACTTAAATTATTGGATAAATATTCATTGTTCATGGGTAGGCAGGGCAAATACAATAAAAATGGCAATTTTACCTAAACTAATATATATATATATATATATATATATATATATATATATATATATATATATATATATTCAATGTCATCCCAATTAAATTACCAAAAACGTTATTTTACTGAATTAGAAAAAATAATAAAATTCATTTGGAAGAACAAAAAGGTCAAGAATATCAAAAGAATTAATGAAAAAAAAATAAAGGTAAAGGAAGGAGTTTAGTAGTACCAGATCTTAAACTATATTATAAGGCAACAGCTATACAGGCTATCTGGTACTAGCTAAAAAATAGAAAGGTAGATCAATGGAACAGAGGAGACATACAATTTGCAGCTGAAAATAACTATAATCTTGCCTAGATCTTATTTCAAATCCTCTGAAGGCATCTTTTTGCCTTAATGACTTCTTGTCATATTGTAAAGCAACTCGACTTGTCATCTTCCCTTATTCTTTTCCTTACGTTTTTTGGAATGAATTTGTTCTCTAAGTCTATATTATCTTTGGCTACTTTGTTTCTTCCATTGCCAGAAATTACTTTTGGCTCAGGTCATTTTGGACTTTTTTAGCCTTTTTTTTTAAATGGCACCTGTTTTGTATCAGTTAAATTATATTAAATGATGATGTGGTAAAAATGTTTACTTTTGCTCATTTCCTATTTTTTTGGTGTTGAAAATTTATTTAAATGGGGCTGGCCAGAGCTGTTGCAATTGCTTTTGGTGTCTTCTCATCTTTGGATCATGGAATAGGATACTAGATAGTTAGAACTTGAAGAAAGCTTAGAGATCATCTAAGTCCAAATGCCTTGTTTTATAGATGATGAAACTGAGCCCCTGAGACCTGCTCAAGTACACATAGATGGTTAATAGCAAAGCTGGGATTTAACCTATGTCTTTATTTTAATTTAAATTTTAAATTTTATTTTTAATTTATGGAATAAAGCAAGCATTCCCATGACATAGTACAATAAAAAAATGATTGCATATGAAACTGCCAATCTACTATGTACAACTTCCTATTCCTTCAAATATACAATAAAATTACTACGTAAATTTCCTTTTTTCTTTCCTCCCCCCACTCCCTACTCTAGAGATAGCTATCATTAGACACAGGTAGGTGTGTGTGTGTGTGTGTGTGTGTGTGTGTGTGTGTGTGTGTGTGTGTGTGTAAAATTATCCTATATATACTTCTATATAAAAGTCCTTTCTCTGGATGCAGATAGTGTTTTTCTTCGTTTGTCCTCTATAATTAATTTGGATATTTATAATAGACAAAAAAGCTTATTCACTCAAAGTAATGCTTAAGGCAATACAGTTTGGTACTTACTTTGACTTTGCTCTGATCAGTTAAAGAGCTATAAAATGGGGGCATTGGACAAGATAACTGCTGAAATTCCTTCCAGCTATACATAGGGGACTCAACTTTAAATAACTGATATATACTAAACTGGAATGTGTGTATATATGTTTACAGTTATACATAGATAGAGGGCATAGGTTGAATTTGGTGGAAAGGGATGATACTTAAGGGGTGAAGTTAAGAGCTGGGAGAGGAAAGTGGCAAGAGGAGATGGAGAGAGACAGGGTAGGGTAAACTATCTCATGTAGAAGAGGCAAGGGGAAGTGGCTGCAGGGGAGGGGAAGAACAGGAAGGCAAAAAGGCAAAACCATATTCTCATTGAATCTGGCTCAGGGAGAGAATGACATACATACTAAATGGGATATCTCACCCTGCTGGAGAGTAAGGGGAAGGGGGATGAGAGGGATGATGGAGGGGAGGGCATCCTTGGAGGGAGGGGAGGTTGGAAGTACCCACTTTCGAAGAGGGACAGGATCAAAGTAGGAAATAGACCAGGTGGGGTGTGGGATGGGTGGGAGGGAAGTATAAGCAGCCTTTTACAATATATCTACTATGGTAATGTTTTGCATAGCTATACATGTACAACACATACTGAATTGCTTATCTTCCCAGAGGGAGTGGGTGACAAGGGAGGAAGGGAATGGATCTGAAATTTGAGGTTTTAAAATTAAATGTCTCAAATATATATAAATACTATTATTAATACTATTTTGCATGTAATTGGGAGATAAGATGTTCAGGCACTGGGGCACAGAGACTCACCTCTCCCTAATGGTAAAGTCGAAGGGGGTATGGAAGAAGATATGGGAGAGAGCAGATTGGATGAGGGGATATCTTGTGGGACTGCTATTCTGGGGTGGTGGGTAAGGGAAAAAATGGGGAAAAATTGTAACTCAAAATCTGGCAGAAATGAATGATGTAAACCAGAAACTAATTTGTTAAAAAAAAAAAAAAGAAATAAGGAAAAGTGCCTTTTTAAAGTTTCAGTTGCACTTTAGAAAATATTTGTTCCTGGTCATTCCAAGTTAATTGTACATAATATCCTTTCAAGCGCCCTTTTGTAAGCATGAATATTTTTCCTTTCTTTTCAAGTCTATTTCACTGTTTAACATCTCTCTCATGAAATCCCTTTTAATTCCAAGCCTATTTCACTATTTAGTTGATTTCATGTGAATTTCTTCTTTTCACCATTCAGTTCACTGTTTAGTTCTCTAGTTGATCTCATTAGAATAACCACCCCCCCCCCAGTCTCTTTCACTGTTCAGGCTGTTTCGTGTGATCCCCTTTTTAATTTATATTTCACTGTTCCATCCATTTTATGAGAACTTCCCCTTCTAGTCTACTTCAAAGGACAATTTATTTCATGTGTATTTCACCAGGTGGTCAATTTCATGAGAATTCTCTGATTTCACATCTATTTCACTCTTGAATCCATCTTGAGCCCTTTCTCTTTGTCCCTTCATCCATCCCTCCTTCCATCCCCCTTCTCTCTATCTACCCATCCGTCCACCCCTTGCTCCCCTTCTGTTTCTCTCTGTCTCTCTCTCCCTCCCCACTGTTTCTTGTTCTCCCTTTTTTTCCCCTCCACCCCTTTCTCTCTCCCAAGTCAGTTTCATTTTTCAGGATATCCCATTAGAATTTTTGGCTTCCCATCTATTTCACAGGGGACTCAGCAGTGTAAATGTCACATAGCCTTAGGATCTCATGTAGCAGTCTGTACATATTGGGAGGGAAGAAAATCTCCAACAGGCAGTGCTGGTGGTCAGAGATCTGGGCCTAGGATAGGAGAGAAGGAGAACAGAATGGCCTGTCCTGGGGACACTGGTGTAATGGAAATGCAAATTTAAAGATCTTCCCTGCCCCTAGGACCTTTGATAGGCTTAAGAGACTCTGTGAACCTTCCTTTATTTGAAAATATACTCTGCCCCCTAATAGGCTGAATGTGGTCACATGGAGCCTGTGGCAGGAGCCTTGGTTTCCAGGAATGACCACATCTAGATGCTGTGTGATTGGGCAGTGGGTCAAGAGGGTGGTTACATTCTCTGAACCTGGAGAAGGCTATATAATCCCTGATGTGAGGCTTTGCTTTAAGTGTTGTGTGATTTGACCAGATGAGATTCTGGGCAGCAGTTGAGAGCCCCCTGCCTTTGAAAACCCAGATGTTGATGCTTCCCTCTCTGGTAACTGTGATTTGGTATTGATGTAAAGGTTGGACAGTTTGGAAGCCTGTCTGTTTGATCTGTTTGTTTCTCTGTTTTGTAAGTTCTGTATGTATACTTTCAAGTTCGGGGTGCTGACCTTTTTCCCCTGAATTAGGTAAATGATATGTTTGATTGATTAAAGTAAGCTTGTTAACCCATTTTGAGTTGCTTTCCTTTAGAAAAGCAGATCTAAGAACCTGTGTTGGCAGCCACCCTGGGGATGTTGGGGGTGCTTGCTGCTACAACTTGGCAGCGGGACATATTAGAGATGGCTATGGCACTAGGCAGGAGTCAGCCTGGTAGTGGAAAAAGGCTGGCTCTCAGGAATGGACCTCAGTTTGAATCCCAACTCCAGTGTTAACTATTTGTGTGACCTTGGGCAGGTCATTTCCCCACCTGGCCTCAGGTTCCCTATCTGGAAAATGAAAGAGTGGTATTAAGGGCCTCTGAGGCCCTTTCTAGCTCTGTGATTCTGGGTGTCACCTCAGGCAAGTCACGTCAGCCCCTGGACTTCAGTTTCCTCATTTGTGAAATGAAGTGAAAAGTGAGGCCCCACCTTTTAAATACCAACATTCTCCCATGAGGCTTCATGATTTACATCGATGCCAGGCCATAGTCTCCAAGGAGAGCAAACTGCAGGTGAGCCCAAGAGCTATTCAGGGGAGGAGACTACAGCACTGGCAGGAGGACAGCCATATCAGGGACATGTGTGATGAGAAAAGGAGGAGAGGGAGAGAGAACAGAGAAGCCGCCATGTGCTGCTCTGGTGCACAAATCAGGCCCAGATCCCTGGGCAGGGGCCTCCACTACCTCTCCAGAAGACTGAGGAGGAGACGGTAATTAGGGGACGTAATTGCACAGCACGAGGGTACTGAAGATCGTGTAATCAGCCCTCCAGGGGAAAGCATTCACACTGATGAGGTCGTGAATCCATGGGAGTCTTGGTGTGGGGGAGGTGAACAATTTAGGACTCAACACGTGCCCCTGGGCCCTCATTAGGTCCTGTGATGAGCTCCCCAATCACGGCCTGGCTGTGAGGAAACAGAAGAGGACCTTGAGACAATGCAGAAAACCAGAAAGTGTTCGTGGAGTCCAGGCCCCCTTGGGAAGACCCATTTCCTCCCATGAATGCTCCATCCTCCTCTTCTGATGGATTACCAGTCCTTTGTTTCTCCCTCTTGTGTCTGCTACACTAACTCACTGAAGCTTTTCATTTTTCCCTAGAAAGGTGGATATATAGATTTATGCTGACAGTAATTCTTCTATCAAAAAGAACAATCTTGTCTGGTATTTAGAATCAAAACCTTACCAAGTCTTTAACTGGAAAAAAATTGCTTACATGGGATTTTGACACAAATCCACTAAATGTAACTGATTTAGGTGAGGAATTTCTCCTGATAGGGGAAATCCAAAAGGAAGGAGGCTGTAGCTGGTGTACTATGTACAGCTCTTGGACTCACAGTTTAGGTAGGAAGCTGATAAGCTGGACAGGAGGGAGCTGGGATGGCAAAGGGCCTTGAGAGTGTACTACATGGAGGTCCATTGAAGGAAATGAGGGTCTAAGCCCAGAGAAGTAACAACTTGGGCTAGGGGGTGCAGCTTGATAGTTGTGGTCACATATCTGAAGGGTTATTTTGTGGAGAAAGGGTGAGACTCATTCTGTTTTGGTCATGGTGAACCATCAGCTATGAGGGGAAAATGCAAAAGGGAAAATTCTGGTTTGATGTTGGGAAGAATTTCTCACCAAATAGAGTTGTCCAAAAGTAGGGTGGGATCTCTCAATGGGAAATGCTCCTTCAAATGTCTTCAGAGAGAAGTTAAACAGATAAATACAAAGATAGATGAGAGATGAAAGACCGATGCAAAGACAGGTAGATAGAAAAATAGGCAGATAAAATGCTTATTAATTGCTGACTGCCTGGCATATAGCTAAGTGGTAAGAACATAAACACAAGCAGATAAAAAAGTCCATGTGTGTGTGTGTGTGTGTGTGTGTGTGTGTGTGTGTACACACACATACATATAGATTATATTATGTGTTTATATGTAAATATTGTGGTTGGTCAGCACTTTTCAGTCATGTCTGAGTCTTTGTGACCCCATTTGGGGTTTTCTTGGCAAAGACACTGGAGGGGTCAGCCATTTGGTTTCTAGCTCATTTTATAGATGAGGAAACTGAGGCAAACAGGGCTAAGTGACTTGCCCAGTATCACACAGCCAGTATGTACCTAAGCCATGATTGGACCTCAGATCGTTGTGACTCCAGGCCCAGCACTCTATTGACTTCAGCACCTAGCAACCAGCTACCATGTTACATTGAGTTCTGCCAAGCACATTTTAGGAATGACGTGGATAAGCTGGAAAGTAACAGATGAGGACTAGCAGAAGGGCAGAATCACAAGACATGTCATAGGAGGATTGGTTGATGGAGCTAGAGACATTTTGGCCTGAAAAGGGCTCTTAGTGGTGGGATGTAAGCATTGTCTCCAGGCACTCAAAGGACTATCAGATCCCAGAGGGATCAGCTGTGTTTGGCTGGCAGCAGTGGGCAGGACAAGGAGTGAGGGGTGCCAGCTGAAGAATGGCAGACTTTGGCTTGGTGTCAGGAAAATCTTCCTGGCAATGAAACTACCCCAGCATGGAAGGGTTGTCCTGGAAAGTGAAGAATTGGCTCTGTCCCTGAGCACCTTCAAGCAAAGGCTGAATGATGACTTTGGGGATGGTGAACAAGGGAAGTGGATCAGCTATGAGTTAGAACAACTTTGTGGTGGTTTGTTCAATTGGACCAGTGATGTGGAAAGAGTCAACAGGGGCCTGAGAGGAGACAAAGGTATCTGCTGGCCTGAAAGGCCTCCCCGGTGGTGGAGGGGACTGTGCCATGATGTGGACTTCTAGGGTCCCTTCAGACTCTTGGTGACTCTCCGATTCCAAGTGGGCAGAGGATCAGGTGACTCTTTCCCCAACCCCCCTCATTCTGGATTCCCTTTCTCTTGATATAGACTAAGATTGTACTGTTAGAATTTGGAAAAAAGCAAAAGTATCTCCTTGTCTAGGAAAGTTTGGGGCTGGTGCCCATCCTCCTGATGAAGCGTTTCTTCTTGCTTTGCCAGCATGGATCCACCCATACCCCTGTCTCCTTTTAATCATTCATGACAATTGATTCTATTCCCCTGCCTCATCAATCCTCCTCCCTCCAGCTGCACACCCCCAACCCTGGAAAAAAAACCTGATGGCCTCGTTTCCTGGCCACATCCTCTGCTAATGATTACCACGGGCTGAGATCACTGTGTGTGAAGAGATAGTTACTTTTATTTATTTTCAGTTGAACTCATAGTATCATCTAGTGATCACCCAACCTCAGCATAATTAGCCAAAAAGCTCAACTTAGATTGAAGGCCTTGACAGACAAGCTCGTCTCTCATCCCAAAGCTACACCTTTCTCTGGGCCTTTCTTCTGGGCAATGGAAAGATTTTTCTTGCTGGAAGTTTTCAGACTGTGATGCTCATCTTTGCTGCTTAGCACACTTGGTCCCATTGTACAACTTGCCCTTGGGTTGACCAGAAGGTCTAGGTTTCATTACCAGCATTCCCTGTGAGTCATGGGCCTTCTTTAAAGTGGATACGTGTATAGTGTGTCTCTTCTATGAAGTTTTCTGAACACCCCCACACACACACACACCCAGAGTACACCCACCCCCACCCTAGGATAAACTGATCATTTCAAATCTCATTGCCATGCTGATGGATCTAAACCTTCCCAACACCCCTCTCTCTGATCTAAGGGCTCATGGGGTGAAGCTTTCCTTCAGAAAAAGCAGGATTGGGACTTTGAGCTCTCTCCACTTTTCATTTGCAGCTCTGTTTGGTTTCAAATCCAGGATGCCCTCCAGGTCAGGTGCCCCCTGGTGCTCCCCCTTTCCTGCTTCCTTTTGTGTATTGTCTTCCCCCCTTTAGACTATAAGCTCCTTGAGGGCAAAAATGATCTTTCTTTTTCTTATTTGTATCCAAAGCATGGTACCTAGTACATAGTAGGTGCTTAAAATAAATGTTTTTTTGAATTGGTAACAAGCACAATTAGAAAGATCTTTGCATACAAAGTCCAAATGATATGTCCAGGGGCCCTTTGGAGCAGTCCTGGTGGAAGGTAGAGTCCTGAGAGGGTGCCATTTTAAATGAATGTGCTCTTCTGGGCATCTGAAGACCATGCTGAAAAATCCATTTTGGGAAATGGGACTATGCCCTTCTCCTTTTGGTCACACCTGCTCTTTCAACCCACACCTGATCCCTTCTGATCGTACCCTACCTACTTAATAACATTTATACCTTCTGGTCATACCTGCCCATTCTACTCACATTTGGACCTTCTGCTTATATTTCCCTCTTCTAGTCATATCTGTCCCTTCTGGGCATAGCTGCACATGACGTTCACACCTGCTTCATAACCAAACTGTAGAACTCAGTCATTCAGTGTGTTTGGTTCCAATGCTCCCCAAATTGAACTCAACATCTGTGGGAATAACCTACCATCCTGCTCTAAGTATGCCTTTGCTGAGTGTAGTATGTACATAAATCTTAGGCCTCCCTCTGTGGATGCCACTCAGTACCTTAACAGAAACTTTCCCAGTTATCACTTGGTGACTAATTTCTTGGTCATGAGCCTTGCTGACCTCCCATGATGAATGGTTCTCCAGTGACAGGCATGTTGCACATGGGCTCACAGGCCAAGCCTCACCTGCTTCTTGATGCTGCCAACAAACTCATCAACAGTCTTTTAGAACACAAGGTCAGTGATATGACACATAGGAGGCATCTGAGAAGGACAGTGGAAGTGGAGAGGGGTTGGGGGGAGAGATGAGGGAGAGAGAGAAGGGAGGGACGGGGAGAGACAGACAGACAGAGACAGAGACTGAAGGGGGAGAGAGAGAGAGAGAGAGAGAGAGAGAGAGAGAGAGAGAGAGAGAGAGAGAGAGAGAGAAGGAGGAGGAGAAGAAGAAAGAAGAAGAAAGAAGAAGAAAGAAGAAGAAAGAAGAAGAAGAAGAAGAAGAAGAAGAAGAAGAAGAAGAAGAAGAAGGAGGAGGAGGAGGAGGAGGAGGAGGAGGAGGAGGAGGAGGAGGAGGAGGAGGAGGAGGAGGAGGAGAAGAAGAAGAAAGAGATGGGGGTGGGCTTAAGTCTATATAGGTAAAAATGGGGACCGAGCTCTGATTTCACGAACACAAGGAACTTCCATGTGCAGAAGCTCTCTCCATCAGTGAAAGCTGGCGCTTCTGCTGCACCCTCTAGTCTCCATTCTATGCTGCCTTTCCCTGCTGGATTACCTAGATAGCTGGGCATTACATGAGAAGATGCATGCATTCTTACTGGTCTGTAATTTTGTATTCTTATTAATGAGGGCTAATCTCTATTGGTTTGATTCAATCCAATAAACATTTATTTAAGTTATTATATACCAGGTTCTATCACAGGCTCTGGGGTAACAAGGTAACAGAGGAACACAGTCACTGGCCCCAGGGAGCTTACATTCTATGCTGTTGAAGGACTGCAACTAATTTCAGCACCTTCTAAACTTGGCATTCTGGCAGCAAAAGCCCCCATATCCCATCCTAGTTACGTCTACAGCTGGACTCTGCCTTAGTTGGGGTGAGGTGGGGTGGAGTTATTTCACCTACTGATCTTCCCTTTAATCATTCACACCCATGCCCATATACACCCATGCAGACATACAGAGATACAAACTAATGACCATATGTTCATGTAACCTAAATAGAACTATGAGAATAATGTAGCTGCCATCAACTTTCCCATTGCAACTTCCCAGGATGGCACAACAGGATGACTGGATGGTCCTTGGACACATCTGTATATTTACCAGTGTCATCAGATCAAATGGAATAATATTTGTAAAGCACTTGGCATAGTGCCCAGCACTTTGAAACCACTCAGTATGTATTTCTTCTTCCCCCTCCCACCTCCTCCCTCTATGCCATTTCCATCAATCCTCCAAGGCCCCATTAAATGAAGGCTTCTTTCTTTGAGAAGACTTTTCCTGCTTTCTACCCTCAACCCAGAAAGAAGTGATTGTTACCCTTGGGAAGTAACCAAGTACTTTAAACTCCTCTGATGTGCCCATTTCCTAACTTGACTGCTAGACTGTCAGCTCCATGAAGGCAGCAACCATGTTTCAGCTTTTCTTCTATTCCTTGTGGATCTGTCATGGTGCCATATAGGTGGTAGACACTCAGTAAACATGTGTGGCCCTCTGACCTCTGTAATTCTATGATAGATTACTCTTCCCCATTCCTGCTGCATTCACTCTCCGCCCCAGCCATGCTGTGCTACTTCTTTGGAAGCTGCCAAGGTTATCCTGCCTCCGTGCCTTTGTTTTCATGGCTCCTTCGGCCTGGAATGCCCTCATGCATCTCCCTACTTGAAGTTCTGCCCATCCCAGAGATTCTGTGTGGTACAGAGGAAAGAGCCCTGACTCTGGACACAAAGCTCACCTTTAATGCCTCCCGCCTCTGTGGCCTCAGGCAAACTGCTTAACTGCTCTGGGCCTCAGCTTTCTCTCTTGTGAAGAGAGGGATTGGGACTGTCTTGAAGTTCCTTCCAGCTGTGAATGTATGACCTCATCATCCATCTTTTATAGCCTGCCCCAAATACTATCTTTTCCAGGAAGCTTTCCATGGTCAGTAATGACCACCCCTCTTGGACCTTACATGGCTTTGTATCATGCACCCATGTCATGTACTCACCCTATAGGATTGTGCATTGTGGCTACCTGAGCTTTCATCTCCTTCTTCTTCTTCCTTCCTCCCAAATCCCCAAGACTGGGTCTACATGAGGAAAGATAGATTAGTATAGCACAGTGAAAGGACCAAACAATCAATCCAGAAGCATTTATTAAGTCCTTATTGTGTACCAGGTACTATGCTATGTACAAAAACACAAAGAGAAAAATAAAGGTCTGTCCTCAAGGAGCTTATGCTCTACTGGGAAAATGTAGCATACGGATATATATAGATAGATATAGATATAGATATAGATATAGATACAAAGCAATTGTTAGGAGTGGGAAGTCAGGAGAAGAGACCCTGGAACCTAGCACATGGAGTATCAGAAAGGCCTCATGTAGGAAGGGGGTACTTTTGTTGAATTTTGAAAGAAGTGAGGGGTTTTACAAGATAGATCTAAGGAGGATGAGCATCCTAGAATGGGGCACATTTTGGCCAAAGCTATGAAAGAAGGAGATGGAATGGGATGTGTGAGGAAACACAAGTGGTCAAAGTTAGCTGAGCCAGAGAGTGAGGGGAATAATGGGTCATAAGTCTGGAAAGGCAGGCTGTAGGAAGTGGGTTGTTATCATTAAATGACAAACAAAAACTTTGTATTTTATCCTCGAGGAAACTGGGTGACACAGGAGTTTTTTTAAAAGGCAAATGACATTGTCAAGCCTGTGCTGTGGGTGATAACTGAGGCTGGTTTGATCATTGTTCTCTGAAACTTAGGTTACAGTCTTAACATCATAGAATTTTTTTTTTTTTTATAAAGCAATTGGGGTTAGGCAGCTTGCTTAAGGTTACACGGCTAGTCATTATCTATGTGTGGGTGCTCATTTTCTGAGGCCGGTTTCAATCCCAAGTCATCCCAACTCCGAGGCCGGCGCTCTTACTCACTGCGCCACCTAGCCGCCCCAGTTATGAGTTTTCTTTTCTTTTCTTTTTTTTTTTTTTTAAGCTTTTTGGAGGGCAATTGGGGTTAAGTAACTTGCTCAAGGTCACACGGCTAGGTTTTTGTTTGTATGTGCGTTAAGTGTCTGAGGCTGGATCCGAACTCAGGTCCTTCTGACTCCAGGGCCGACGCTCTACTCCCTGAGCCACCTAGCCACCCCAACATCATAGAATTTTGAGCAAGGACATGCCTTGGAAGTCATCTCATTAGGTATAGAGTAGTGAAGTTTCTTGCCCAAGGCAACAAGAAGGGAAACTGTTATTCAAATCTAGGTCTTCTGAATCCTTCCAGCTCCAAGTCCTAGGAGCTAATGAAGCAAATCAGTTCTCTTGATTATGACATATTGCCCCTTTCATCTAACTTCAGTCATTGAAAGGAATGATCTTAGAGATAATTTAACTGTCTACAAAGAATTTTCTATTTGAGTCAAGTCTGAACTTTGTAGTATCCTATGAGAAAAAGACCAAGTCCATGAGATTTACCAGGGTATAGAGTGAAGACACTTATAACAATCCTTGTTATATAATAGGTTCTGGGTTCATGGGCTTTAGAGATGATGAGACCTTAGAAATTGTGGAGTCTCACATCCTCCTTTCACAGATGAAGAAGCAGATGTTGTCTCTCCAATTAGAATGTGATTGTCTTGAAGCAGGGACCATATATTTTTTACTCTCTTTGTGTCTCTAGAGTTTAGCACAGTGCCTAGTCCATAATAAGTGCATAATCCATTGATTAAGGCCCAGAAAGTAAAGTGAGCATTATCACATGGTAGTAATTGGTAGAACTGGGCACACTGGTAAAATTGTCATTTTTATTATATTGGCCCTACCTACCCATTAACAATTAATATTTCTCTAATTCTTTAAATTTAATTTTATTTGTATAAAAAGGGTTTTTTTAAGATAATTTTGTTTATATAGTTCTTGTGCTTGTTTTGGCAGGTATACTCCCAGGTATTTTATACTGTCAAGAGTTATTTTAAATGGGGTATCTTTTACTATCTCTTGCACACTGGGATTCAACTCAAATCCTTTGACTTCAAGTACAGTGACTTTTTCCCCCCTCCATTAATTATTATCCTTATATTCTATGATTCCAAAATTTTCTTTTTTTTAGGAAAAGCTTTTTTATAAGTTTATATTAAATGAAAATGATAGTTATCTAGTTAATTGTGGGTCTTCTTTTTTCCAAAAGTAATTTCATAGGTTTTTTTGAGGGGAAGGGGAATTTGTTAAAAACATATATTTTGTTTGAGTATATAAAATGTTTCTGTCAACCAAAAAGTATTTATTAAAAATTTATGCCAGGCACTGGAGATACCAAGGCTAAAAGGAAAAGAATCCTTGCCCTCATGGAGCTTATAGTCTAGCTGAGGGAGCAAGACACACATAGGCATAGGCATGTCTCTAGGTTTTCCAGATAACTCTCTTTCCTAGTTCTCCTTCTATCTGTCTGACCTCTCCTCCTTTATCTCATTTCCTGGATCCTATTCCAGCTGACTCCTTCTCACCATAGGTGTCCCTCAGGGCTCTGTCCTGGGCCCTCTTCTCTTCTCCCTCCATACTGCTTCACTTGGTGATCTCATCAACTCCCATGGATTTAATGACTATCTCTTTGCTGATTATTTTTGAATCTTCTTATACTGATCTAACCTCTCAGCTGACCTCTGATCTCACATCTCCAACTGCCTTTTAAGACATTTCAGATGGATGTCCAGTAGACATCTTAAAATCACTATGTCCAAATTATCTTTCTCTAAACCTGCTCCCATTCCTACCTTCCATAATACTATAGAGGGCAAAAGCATCCTCCTAGTCCCTCAGACTTGATATCTAGGTATTACCCTGAACTCTTCATTATCTCTCACTCCCCCGTGTCCAATCTGTTGCCAAGGCCTATCAACTCTATCTTCATAATATTTCTCTAATATTCCCCCTTCTCTCCTCTGACCCTACCCCCACCCTGGTGCAGACCCTCATTCCCTCACAACTACCCTACTGTAATAGCTGCTGCTCATCAACCTGCATCATCTCTCCCAACTCCAATCCATCCTCCATTCAGCTAATAAAGAGATTTTCCTAAAGTGTAGATTCAGTCATGTCATTACCCTTTAACTCCAAAGACTTTCTGTTGCCTCCATGAGTAGATACAAAATGCTGTGTTGGTCATTCAAAGTCCTTCATCACCTTCCCTCTTTCCACTTTCCAGTCTTCTTACACTTTAATCCTTGGCAAACTGCTTGATCCAGTGGTATTGGCTTCCTGGCTAAGGTCAAACACAACCATCCCTCTCTCAGCTTTGGGCATTTCTCCGTCTGTCCCCCATGCCTAGAACACTCTTCCTCTTCTACTCCAACTATAGAGCCACTTGGTTTCCTTTAAGCTGTAACTAAAATCCCACCTTCTAGGAAGTTTCCATAACCCCTCCTAATTCCAATACCTTCCCCCCCATTGATCACTTCTTATTTATCTTGTCTCTAACTTGTTTGTACATATTCTTTATGTGTTGTCTCCCTCATTAAATTGTAAGCTCCTTGAGGGCAGGGATGGACCATCTTTTGCTTATTTTTGTGTTTCCAGAACTTAGCATAATGCCTGGCACATAATAGGCATTAAAAAAATATCAATTGGGGCGGCTAGGTGGCGCAGTGAATAGAGCGCCGGCCCTGGAATCAGAAGGACCTGAGTTCGGAGCCGGCCTCCGACACCTAATCCGCACAAACAAAAACCTAGCCGTGTAACCTTGGGCAAGTTACTTAACCCCAATTGCCCTACAGGGGCGGCTAGGTGGAGCAGTGAGTAAGAGCGCCGGCCTCGGAGTTTGGATGACCCGAGATCAGATCCGGCCTCAGAAAATGAGCACCCACGCATAAATCAAATGACTAGCCGTGTAACCTTGAGCAAGTTACTTAACCCCCAATTGCTTTTAAAAAAAATAAAAAAAAATATCAATTGAATTATTGCATAGGAGTATTTACAAAGTATATAGAAAGTGATTTTTAGGAGGGAAGCACTCACAGCTTAGGGGATCAGAAAAGGGCTTGTGAAGAATGTAGTACTTGAATTTAGTCTTGGAGGAAACTAGGGATTTTGTGAGATGGAGGCAAGGAGAGAGTACATTCTGCTCATGAGTCACAGTCAGTATAAAGGTCCTGAGGCTGGAGATGTATGAGGAAGAGCAAGAAAGTCAGTTTGGATGGATCATAGCAGTGTTGAATACTGCAAAGTGGTCCACAAAGATAAGAACTGTGCAAAAAATGTGTGTGTGTGAGTGTGTGAGTGTGTGTGTATGTACACATTGCATCCTAGGGAGATAGTGGTGAGTGGAGGCCTTCTACCCTCCCTTCTCCTCCCCACAAGCTAGTCACTAAGTCAATGCTATCCCTTGTTACACTCACTCTACTTAATGTGCACTCAGAAGAATAAAGTACTTTATGAAATATGATGTGTTTGACCACTTCTTTTTAAAAGCTACCAAGAATAGTTTGGTGAGGTCATCTGTTTTTAAGCTTTATTGATACTAAATGTTTTTATATCACAGTAATTTAGAGATAAACTATCCCCTCCTTGCAGTACTTCTTCCCTTTTAACAAAGAGAACAGTTAAGCAAGGCCAACTGACCCAGTGGCCAAGTTGGGCAGAGTATGCTGGATTCTACAGCTATGCTCCACCAGCTCCCCTCCCCCCTCTTTTCCTCCCTTTCCTTCCCTCCCCTCCCCTCTCCTCCTCTCCCCTTCCCTCCCCTCTCCTCTCCTTCCTCCCCTCCCCTTCCCTCCCCTTCCTTCTGCTTCCCTTTCTTTTCATTTTTTTTCTCTGTGGCCAGGACTGATCATTATAACTTCATAGGGCATAGATGCCTATTAATGTTATTTTCCATTTCAATTATTTTAGTCATTGTATCTACTTCTTTATTTTAATTTTTTGAGACTAAGGCTAGGTGCCTCAGTGGATAGAGTACTGGACTTAGAGTCAGTAAGACCGGAATTCAAATCCAGTTTCAGACAACTTACTGTGTGACCCTGGGAAAGTCACTTAACCTCTGTTTACCTTAATCCACTGGGAGAAGGAAATGGAAAACCAATATCTTTGCTAAAAAAAAACCCCATGGACAGTAAGATCCACAGGATCACAAGGTGATTAACAACAGCTTCCTATCTCACTCAGGTTGGAGGTGCAGTGGTCATCACTGATCCAGGGCCACTGCTGATCAGATTCTGATATCAGCAGCAGCAGCAGCAGCAAACAGCATTTCTTTTTTTTTTTTTTTAAGCAATTGGGGTTAAGTAACTTGCTCAAGGTTACACGGCTAGTCATTTGATTTATGCGTGGGTGCTCATTTTCTGAGGCCGGATCTGATCTCGGTCATCCAAACTCCGAGGCCGGCGCTCTTACTCACTGCGCCACCTAGCCGCCCCTTTAGGGCAATTGGGGTTAAGTAACTTGCCCAAGGTTACACGGCTAGGTTTTTGTTTGTGCGGATTAAGTGTCAGAGGCCGGCTCCGAACTCAGGTCCTTCTGATTCCAGGGCCGGCGCTCTATTCACTGCGCCACCTAGCCGCCCCAACAAACAGCATTTCTTGAGCAAACTGAGGCAGGCAGAGGCTAGGTGACTTGGCCCTGGGTCCCCCAGCTGCTTGATTTGAACTCAGGTCTTCCTGACTCCAGGTCTAACTCTCTGTCCACCCAGCTGCCCCGTGACCTAGACTGACTTGTAGTCCCCTGCTGTCTAGGGCTCAGCATATTGGTGCCAGGCTTAGTCCAGATGCCACATTAGTGCTACTGCAGACCAGAACAATTGAAGATGAGTGATCCCCTAGCCTCAGCATGCCCAGGAGCAGGGATCACAGGTGTACCACCAAACTATACCTGGTCTCAGAATTTCCCTCACCTCTCTCTTAGCTCACCCCAGGAAGCCTGGGCATACTGAGGGAGCTTTCCTCACCAGAATCTCTGCTCCCTGCAAAAGCCATCTCTAGCCCCACGTCCCTCATCTTCTCCTCTTCCTTATTGACATGATGGCACCAAAAGGAGCCTCCCTTGGTTCCTTTACTCAGAAAAATAGCATCTATTTATTCCCCTGAGGGTGAAAATCCCTGAAAAAAGGCCCAGATCACAAAACAAAGTTCATCTGGAATCTCTCTCTCTCTCCTCTATGTTAGCCACACCCTGGCAATGTCTGGCGGTGGAACAGAAGCCAGTGTCCCACTCGGGGCAGAGAGAGCACTTGTGACCTTTGAAGATTCTAGACTGAGTCAGAGGTTATCAATGTGTCGGGTGCTCTTTGCACTGGGGCTGGGGGTGGACAATCCATTTATCTTAAATGATAGGAATTTGATTCATTTCCTCTTTGCTTTTTCCTTGGATTGTAGAACTAGCCCTGGAGAGGCAGGCCAATGGCTGAATCTGGAAGATAAGTTTCTAAGTTGGCTGATGCAGCCCTTGAGCTTGGATTGGGGTAATGTCAGCCTTGAGCAGACTCCTTCTAAAGGCCAAGCTCCATGAATATGATTGGGTAGGACCAGTGTTGGACAAAGAGCTAGAGAACCTAAGTTAAAATTCTCATCCACCTTTGTGACATTGGGCAAGTAACAGCCTCTCTGGGCCTCAGTTCTCAACTATAAAAAGAGGTGAGTGGACTAGGTGGCTTCCAAAGTTCTTTCCAATCTTAACTCTGTGCTCTTATAAGATCAATATTAATCAACCTAAAGATATGGAGAACCACACACCATGCCCCCTCACCAACTGGGGACACACAGATCTTCTTGGCCCTTCTCTCAACTGCACTACCCCTGCCTGGGGATGATCCCCTCATTGCTTCTCATAAGGATGATGTGGGGAAGAAGGTGCCACAAACCTCGAAATATGAATTGATCAGAAATGATAGGATTGTTGAAAACAAAAATAGCCCCTCCCTCCCAGAGATTTCCAATGCTTTGAGTCCAGCTTCCTCCATTAAACTCTGGAACTGCAACCCCCCACCCCCACCCCCAGACCTGCATTCATTATAGTTTTGGAAGGCACATCGAATGGGAGTGTCTTGAGAGCCATCACCATCTTCATTTTCTCCTTGTGCCTTCAGCACTACGGACAGTGCTTTGCACATAGTAAGTCTTAAATGCTTTTTTTCATTCATTCCTCCATCTGACCAGAAGATGAAAGCTCAGATGCTGAGGATACTCTTACAAAAAGATAAGAGTAGGGGCTCAGTATGGCCTGGGGGCCCCCTTCACTGACCTCCAGACCATCAAGTGCATAGCAGGAAACTGAAGCCAAGGCAGAGTAAGTGTATCCCAAGGTCACCCAGATAGGAAACCTCTTAAGTGAGTTCTGAACCCAATGCCCCTGAATTCAGAGCCAGTGCTCTTTCCTTTGAGCTGCTCTGCTACCTATCCTTCCCTTTCTCTCTTTGCTTTTATCTTCCTGAACTTCTTTTCCTCCTTATTATCATCTCTAACCGTTTCACCATTCCCTTTTCTCCCAAATCCTTATTCCTACTTTGGCCTCAGTTTGCCCATCCTCTACTCTAGTCTCTTCTCCTTGCCAAATGGAGTCTCTCTACTCGGGCCCCTGAGGCCTATCACTCCCATCCTCTGAAAATTGCCCTCCAGAATAACGACCTCTTTATCGTTCATCTAGAAGCACTTGTTTTCCAATGGATCATTTCTTAATGCCTTTACACATGGCCTGGCCTTCTTATTCATCTTTAAAGTATCACGTAGCCCTGCTGGCCCCTCAGGCTTCCATCCTGTGTCTTCCCTCCCTTCTTTCACTGCCTCTGCTTCCTCACCACCCCCACCTTCCCAGCCCCTTGTAATCAAGCGCCCAGCCCTGCCGCAAATCTGCTCTCCTGAAGACCATAGCAGATGTCTGCCAGAGCCCCAGCCATCACTCATCTCTATCTCCATTCAGCTTTCCATGCTGCTGATCACCCACCCCTCTGACACCAGCTCCTCCCCTTCTCCTGATTCTCCCCCCATTTCTCTGCCCATCCCTCCTCAGGCTTTGTTGCTTGCTCATTATCCACCTCAAACCCTCTAACCCTGTGTGTCTCAAAGTCCTCTCCTCCCCCTCCCCTTTCCCTTTCCCCTCCCCTTTCCTCCCCTCCCTTTCCCTTTCCTCCCCTCCCCTCCCCGTTTTGTTACCTCCCCTTTCCCCTTTCCCTTCCTCTCCCCACTTCACTGCAATCCAATCAGTCATGAAAGTGATTTTCCTAAAGCAGGGGGTCTGACCATGTCACTCCACACACAAACACACACTCAATTGTAGAGATTCCTTATCACCTTCAAGGTCAAATTTAAAATCTTCTGTCTGGTGTTCAAAGTCCTTCATAACTCCCACCGACACACACACACACACACACACACACACACACACACACCTTATTGGACAGTGACATGGACCTCCTTTCTGTTCCAGGCACTGGACCCTCCATCCCTCTGCTCTGGGCACTTTCTCTAGTTGTGCCCCTCTTTTGGACTGCTCTCCTTCCTCGTCTCTACCTCCTGGCTTCTCTCACTTCCTTAAAGTTCCAGATAAAGTCCTACATTCTGCTGGAAGCCTTTTCCAACCCCTCTTAATTCTAGTGCCTTTCTTCTTTTATTCATTTCCTATTCACCCTGTTTATAATTTGTTTGCACATACTTGTGTAACCTGAGTCCCAAAGCCCATAGCCTGACTGCATGATCTCCTTGTTAGATTGTAAGCTCCTTGAGAGCAGGGATTGTTTTGTGCCTCTTTGTTGTATACCCAGTACCTGGTACTGGGCCTAGCACATAGTAGGTGCTTAATAAGGCTTACTGCTTGACTGACCCTCCCAGCCCTAGTTCCATTACCTAACCCCCTTCAGCCAAATGAAATAACGGCGATGTCCTGAACCTGATCTTCCATCTCCTTCCACCGGGCACCTTCCCAGGCTGCTGCCTTCCCCTCCTCTCCTATGCCTGGAATGCCCTCCCTCCCCATCTCTAAAACTAGCTTTCCTCAAAACTCAACTCCAGCTGCAGCCTCCTTCCTGAAACCTTTTCTGATCCTCCCGCAGCTGCTTTTGCTCTCTCCCACCTCAAATTGCCTCTTCTTTCCTTGTCTGCATTCATCTTATATTTCGACAGTAGATCGACAGTAGATCGAAAGGTCCTGGTGGGCAGGGCTAATTTACTTTTCTGCCCTGTACCCTCAGGGCCTAGGTCAGTGCCGATATAACGTAGCAGCTATGTACAGCTCTGTTTGGATTCTGCTTGGGGCATTCTGTGTCCTGTGATCTGTTGTGTATTCAGGGATATGGGGAATGCATCCGTTATTGAAGCAGCCGGCCCATCCTGGGCTAGGGGCTGCGGGGCTGGTGTCTGGGAGTGTCAGCGGCACCCCAGAGAGTTGGGCTCTTGGGGAGGCAGGAGATGAGGTGCTCGTCACTGATAGGCTTCAGTCTTGCTTGGCATACCCTTGCTGTGTTTCTGTGGGGAGGGGGAGGGGGGATCAGAAGGACTAAGCTGGGAAGCATCTTGCTTGGGCTTGCTTGGCAGCGAAGGGCAGGCAGCCTGTTCCATTCTGGAGGCCTGCTTTGGGGCGGAGGGATGAAGTTTCAGTGATGGGCGGAGCTTTCCAGCTAATAGGGAAGGCATCTGGCGAACAAGCTTACATGAGATGCACTGGGACACAAAGACTTGTTCCTTCAGGGAGACATGTGGCTGAGGGAGAGTGGCTTGGTGGGAGCTGTGGAAGCTGGAGTCTGAATCACCCGGAGATTGTGCTCTGTCCAAACAAAGCACAAAAGTAGGAATGCCCAAAGAGGAAGGATCTGCAGCCTTCCCTCAGGCATGGCAGTGGGCCCTCAAGGGAGCTTAATGAACGCTGAACATACTCAGGGCAAAGAACTAATGTGTGTGGTCCCTCCTTCCGTTTGTCCCAGCTCCTGTACTATTGGGCACTGAGGCACAGTAAGGAATACTTCCCCGACAAAAAATAGAAGATGAACTGAGGCCCAGCCACCAGAGGCAGGAGATCGAGAGAATGTCAAGGCAGCATCACAGCTAGAGAGCCAACACCTCGAGAGCTGAATTCCAATGAGATAATAGGGCAGACTTGACTGCCTGGCCAACTTGATCATTTTATCAAAAGAGCAATTATTTTTTGGTAGCTGAGAAGTAATATGTTTTTACTTGGTGGAGTTAATGGAAGGAATAGATCTTCATCTTCTCCTCAATAGTTAGATGTGAGGAAAGGAAGAAAAATACCTCTTTTTGGTTCCATAATTAGTCTCAACAGTTAATAGAAGAGAAGCCTGCTGAGAGACCCTAGAAGGGGGTGGGGTAGTCGATGGGAAGGTGGGAAGAGAGCAGGGGATGGTGCACAGAATGGGGCTGGGAAGGACAGCAGCTTTAGCTGGGCTATCAGTCAGCTGACCAGCGTTTATTAAGAGCCTACTATATGCCAGACCCACGAATAAAAGTAGATGGAAGCAAAAAAGGAGATGCTGGATGTTCAAATCCTGGCCCTGCTCCTGGCTGGTCCTGGGCGGCGACTCCTCTGAGTCTCAGTAGCCTCAGCAGGAGAAGAAGCATGCACTCAGGGCTCTCCCAGACCTCTCCAAACTGTGACATTTTGTGAGGTGGAGAGAGGAGGGCAGGCACCTCTAGCTGGAGACTGCCTCAGCCCCACCAGTGTGTCAGCCAGGCCATCACCACCCCCAAGCACTAGAGCCTTATCCCCTTTCCTGTCTGCCTTTTGGAAACCTGAGCTCCCTTCAAGGCTCAGCTTCTGGGCCACCACATACAAGGGGCGTTTCCTAATCCTATACTACACACACACACACACACACACACACACACACACACACACACACAGATATGCATGCACATACATTCACTTACACACTCACACACTCTCCTACACACACAATCACACATATACACTCATACACATACACATGATCTCTCTCACACACACATATTCACCCACACAACTCTCATATACACATACTGTCATACACACTCACACAAACATTCTCTAACACACATACACATGTACTCTCTCACACAGACACACACAAACATTCACCCACACACTCACACACTCTCATATACACACAAACATACACACTCACACACATACACTTACATACTCACACACATACACACATGTTCTCTCTCTCTCTCACACACACACACACACACACACACACACACACCAGTTGGTGGTGCTGTTTCCCCCTTGAAAGTTTTGGATCTAGAAGGGGCCTCACTGGGTATCTTGGTCTCATTTCTCATTTTCCAGTTGAAAAACCAAAGCCCTAAGAAGGAAAGGAACTGGTTCTGGGTTCACCAAGGTAAGCAAAGATGAGGCTTGAAGTCCTCTGACACCAAATATTGAGCCTGAGCCTCAGTCCCTTGGATTCCTAATTGTCTATTTAGTGAGAGAGGGAAACATGCTGGTGGGCTTCCATTTCCTTCCCAGGGGATCCAGGAGGATAAATGAGTCCAGACTTTTAGAGAGCTCTGAGTCACCGTGGCTGCCACCACCGGTGCTAATGGGTTCCTGGGAGTGCCTCCCCAGCACAGTTACATCCAGCAGGTCTCCACTCCGAACCAGCAGGCGGTGCTGATGACTTAGGCTGGCAGCTGACCTTGACTTTTATGGGGCTGGTCAAGCACAAAGAGAGCCAGCAGGCTGCTGGGTTTGAGGCTTTTGTCCAAAAGCCCCATTCCAGGAAAGGAGACCCTTTGCTAAATGGAAGGCCTATCAATTGTTAAGCCGCAGAGCTGAAGAAATGGCTTTCAGACAGGCCCTTGGGAACAGCATCTGACAGCTGGATTACAGATTTCTTTTGAGACTTGGTATGGCGTGGGAGTCAGCAGCAGCAGCAGAGATAAGCAAGCATGTATTTATTAGGCACCGATAGTGTGCAGGACATTGGCTGAGGATGGAGGGAATGCTGAGACTTTGGATTTGTGCCCCCCAGGGAGGTCAGAGTCTGGTGTAGGGGGTGAACAAGACACTGACCTAGACAATCTATGTCCTTATTTGCTTGCTAATTCATTAAGCAAAGATGTCTTAAATATCTTCTGTGTATAGTCCACTGTACTGGGTGCTTGGAGATGTGATGTTAAGGAAGGTCTTAATGGAAGGTCTCTTGATCTTGTAAACCAATATGAGGGGAAGGCACCAATGTGGAGAGTTGAAAGCACAATCATATATGGCTGGACCAGAACCAAACAAAGTGCTCTGAAAGGTCTCAA
This sequence comes from Gymnobelideus leadbeateri, assembly GCA_011680675.1. Classification (NCBI taxonomy): domain Eukaryota; kingdom Metazoa; phylum Chordata; class Mammalia; order Diprotodontia; family Petauridae; genus Gymnobelideus; species Gymnobelideus leadbeateri. Next base: position 854,521 of record WOXC01000419.1, on the reverse strand, counting down.
GTCAGTCTCAGATCCTGGGATGCTGCTAGTCAGGAGGCAGCTGGTGGCCGCTTGGGCAGAGTTGGGGACTGGGAATCTGGAAGACCTCGGTTTGAATCCTGCCTCAGAGAATGACTAGCTAAGTGTGACCCTGGGCAAGTCATTTAATCTGTCTTTTTCAATTTCCTTATCTATAAAATGGGCATAAGTGCTTTCTAAACTGTAAATGCCACTGAGATCTCAGCTATTGGTACAATGATTACTATGGGGCCTGGGATCCAAGAAGGCTTTCCAAGGCATTGCAGGAAAATCAATCTATTTTCAACTGTAGAATCCAAGTTCCAAGAGAGCAGTGACCATTTTTTGACTCCTTTATGTATCTCCAGGACTTCAAAAGTACTTAACTTGTTTTAAATGAGTTCAGTGAACCTTCTTGTGTTTCCTTAATGTGAAGCTAGGATAGTGCCCTGGGACGGGAGTCATAAAGAGACGAGTTCAAATTTGGTCTCAGACACTTAGTAACCTGATGACCCTGAGCAAGTCACTTAACTCTCTCAGCATCAGTTTGCTCATCTGTGAAATGGAGGAAATAACGACATTGAGCTCACAGGGCTGTGGAGAGCATACAATGAGCCCTCTACAATACTCAGTGCAGTGCCTGGCCGATAGTAAAGGCTTAAGAAATACTTGTTTTCTTTCTTTTATCCAGTTATCTTTTATCAAATTAATTTGTCTGGGGGATCATGGAACATAGAACTCTAAGGTATCCTAGAGCTGGAAGGGTCCAAGCCTCTCATTTTATAGTTGAGGACATGGAGACCTAGAGGGGCAAAATGACTTGCCCAAGGCCACTCAGGTATTAACTGTCAGGTTTCCTGATTCCTAATCTAGGACTTTTGTGCAACTAAAATCGAAGTGGTAAATTCTGCAAGGGGACAGCTAAATGGATTGAGTGCTGGGCCTGGAGCCTTCAAGACCTGTGTTCAAATCAGGCACCTCCTAGCAGTGTGACCCTGGGCAAGTCACTTTATCCTTTTTGCTTCAGTCTCCTCATCTGTCAAATGAGCTGGAGAAGGAAATGGCAAACTGCTCCTGTATGTCTGCCAAGAAAACCCCAAATGGGCTCATGGAGAGTCAGACATGACTGAACAACAGCAAATTCTGCAAAACTACCCCAACCTCAGAGTTCCGGAGAATTCCTCTAGTGGATCTATAGGGTATGATCAGCTGACCTGATCACTGAAGATGTGACTTCCTAGGACAGCGACTGTGAAGAGTGGCAAGGGCCAACCAAGGGAGAGCCCCCACAGTCCTTCCAGAGGCCTACAGGGAAGGCCCTGACTCAGAGGACTAAATATTTGCATCTCCCCCAGAGAAGGAAAGCAAAGCTTGAAACATTCCAGAACATTTAGGCATGTAAATTTTAGGGACTTCCCCTTCATTTCTGTGCAAGCACCAACAAAAGAAAAGGCCACCCCTCCCTCAGCAGAAGTCAAGCCTAGAGGCCTCAGCCAGCTTGGCAGCCTTTGTGATCCCGGCGACAAGGACACAAGGCTCTGCTCCTCTCTTCTCTCTAAACATGGCAAAGAGCAAGAACAGACATGCGGTTGTAGATTTCAAGCTGGGCAAATCCCCTTAGAAATCATTGAATCCAGTCCCTCATTTTATGGAAGAGGAAAGTGAGAAACAGTGACTTCTCCAAGGTCACAGTCTGCTAAATGTAAGAGGGAGGAAGGAGTGCTGAGTGTGAATACTGCCTGGTCTACTGATGAGCTGTGTCATTGTGAACAGGTCACCTCGCTCCTCTGGGGCATTATCTTCATTAGCAAAATGAGCTGATTGGATGAGGTCATCTTGAATGTCCCTAAATCTCATGATCTTTCTAGTCAGTAAACTCAATATGAGGATTAAATTATGGGAAACAAAAGTCTTTAAGAATGTGGCCCAGAGGGGCAGCTAGGTGTCACAGTGAGTAAGAGTGCCGGCCCCGGAGTCAGGAGGACCAGGGATCAGTTCCGGCCTCAGAAAATGAGCACCCACACATAAATAATGACTGGCAGTGTAATCTTGAGCAAGTTACTTAACCTCAATTGCTTAAAAAAAAAAAATATGGCCTAGGGCAAGTAGATCCTGGGGTCAAAGGGACCTGAGTTCAAATCCAGTCTCAGACACTTGACATTTACTAGCTGTGTGATCCTGGCAAGTCACTTAACCCCGATTGCCTCAGGGGAAAAAAAAAGAATGTGGCTGTTTCTGAAAGCCCTTTCCTAGTCTAGCAAATAATGAGGGTTAGCCATAAAACCAGTTGGAATTTCTACTCATTTTGTAACTAAACAAATGCCAGTGATGCTCTACTTATGATGTATGGGACTCTGGACAAGTCATGTCCCATCCTGGCTCCCAGTTCCTATTTCTGGAAAGTGAAGGGATTGGGCAAAATGAATTCCAAAGCCCCGTCCCCTTTATGTCCTACAATCCTAAAATTACTCTGCCCTCCCAAGGTCTCACCTCCTCCCATATCACCTGAAATTCTTCCAGAAGAGTTTTTCTTCTTTAGCTTAAGTCAAATGTGTCACTATCCCAATGGCTGTCTTGTGCCATTGCTGTGGGTGCTATTTCCACCAGCCCAGATGCAACCACAGCAGGGCTTTACATTCTGTGTAATTCTTGTCTGTGTTATAACTAGCCATCCTTCACATGTTGTTCGTCCTTCATTTTTAAAGATGATCAATGATGTCATGGATGATGTCTTGACTTGCATGGAAATTGGATGGGATTTACCCAATGTGCTGGAAGCCTTCATTTTTTACACTGGGGGGAGGAATTTACCAGAGCAGCACTCTGGCTACCCCATTCTCCCTCATTCTCGCCTCATAACCCACCCACCTCCTTGTCTTATCACCTATTTCCTCAATGATATATCCCCTTTGTCATTTCCTGTGCCCACACCATTGTCTGAAGCATGCAGACTATTCCATTGCCATTTTATTGACTCATAACCTGGCTCCTTTAGATTGTGGTGTTTTAAACTTTGCAAACCTGCAGTAAGAATATTGGGGTGAAAAGGAAGAGTCTTTGCATTGGGGAGGAGTTTGGGTTCAATAAACCCCATTTTTCATAGATTACCTGGCAGCCCTTTATTTTCTTTTGAATTTGGGCCAAGCTAGTATTTATCCATAGCGCTGATCCCGTATATGTGTGCTGATGGACTTTGTCAATGGACTGGCTGTACTTAGCTGCCTGTCAATGTCTAGAAAATAGCACTTTTTATCAAATTAATTTTTCCTGCATGGATTATTAGTCTGACCTCTGTTGAATATTCATATATCTCATTGAAAAGGTCTTGCAATACTCAGAGGCTGAATGACATTAGTCCAATATAATCTATAAAGAAGAATCTCAGGAAGGTGCAACTTTGGTAATCATGGACTTCGCTGTTTTATACCTCATTTGATCAGAGAGTTGTTGAATCCAGTGGTGCTGACAGATGTCAAGGGAAGAGACTCTGTGATGGAGAAGTGGACAAAGAGAGAGGTCCTTTCTACTACAGAGAATCATTTATGAAAGCCTAAATGTTCCTTTCTCATAACTTATAACTTATCAAAATATTATTTCCATATATGGGGGGGGGGGCAAGACAGAGACAGACAGAGACAAAGAGGGAGAGAGACACAGAGAGAGAGAAGACAGAGAGAGACGGAGAGACAGAGAGAGAGGGAGAGAGAGAGAGAAGGGGAGAGAGAGACAGACAGAGAGGGAGAGAGAGAGAGAGAGAGAGAGAGAGAGAGAGAGAGAGAGAGAGAGAGAGAGAGAGAGGGTTCTCATAAAAAATAGAGGCATAAAATTAGGTACCTATTAATTGTTCTCAGTGATGCTCTAGGTAGTAATATAGCCTGGTTTCCTTTTCATTCTTTTGAAATTTTCTTCTCCCTGCCATGTCTACTAAACAGTCCTTTGTAACAAGCCCCCAATTCACTTTCTAATCTCCTGGCACTTTCCTCCCTGCCATGCACTCCAGCCCAGTGACAATGGCCCACTAAATGTTCCACACACAAGGCCTTCTGTCTCTGGCTGTCCCCCATGCCTGGAATGCTCTCCCACTTCAACTTCACCTGCTGACTTCCCTGACATCCTTTAAGTCTCAGCCCAGGAGGCTTTCCTCAATCCCCCTTCATTCTGGGGCTTTCCCTCTGTTAGTGGTTTCCCATTCATCCTGTATATGGCTTCTTGTTTCCTCCATTAGGCTGCCAGCTTTTGAGGTCAGATAGTCTTTTGCCTCTTTGTGCATCCCTACCACTTAGCACATTGCCTGTCACATACTAGGTAAATGTTTATTGACCAACTGACTGATCAGAATGTATTGATTCCCATATTGAACCTCTCCTCAGCTTTGTCTTGAATAGTATCTTTGCACATATCATAGACTAAGGCCCTCCCTTTTGAAGAGGCTTATTATTCTGCCACTGATGACAGAAATAGGTTGCTATAGAAATGTTGACATATCTGTTCCATTTTCCATATATGAATGTTCTGGGGATGATGTGACTCAGCCAGGTCTCATGCCAAGCTTTCCATAGACTTGTTTTCACAATTATCACTCTGCACTGTTTTGTAAAAGTACTCTAATCACAATCTTCACCATCCTCCTTATGGTATTTTACAAGATACCTGTATTTTAAAGTAGTATTGGCCAGCTCCATGATACAATGGATAGAGTGCTTGTTCTGGAATCAGGAAGACTCATCTTCCTGAGTTCAAATCCAGCCTCAGGCTACCTACCAGGCTAGGTGACCCTGGGCAAGTCACTTAACCCTATTTTCTCAGTGTCCTCATCTGTAAAATGAGCTGAAGAAGGAAACAGCAAGCTACTCCAGTATCTCTGCCAAGAAAATCCCAAATGGGGCCATGAAGAATCAGACAGGACTGAAACGACTAAATAGCAAAGTAGTATTGCTCTTGGCTTCCACCTCTCTGGCATCCAAAGAGATTGATTGCTTACTGGCTAAATGATTTCTAGTCTCTTTTGACCTCTTGATTTTGGCTACTTCTTGGTTATATTTTTTTGCAAAAAATATTGATAGTCAACATCAATATCTTTGCTTACTCCATTTCATTGCATATATTGTTTGAATAGGTTTGGTTGGAGCTGTTCAATTGTTTGGTTACTTTTCATAGTATTCTGTTTAATTTAGCAGTGATTGTTTAAAAACCATAAATCAAATTACTCAGTGATCTGGTTCCACAGGCATCTGGCTCTGAGATGGTATTCCAGGAACTGGCCATTTCCTGCCTACTAACTCTAGTCAATTGCTTTTTTTTTTTTTTTTTTTTTGCAATTGCTCATTTTCTTCTCATTATTACACTTTCTTCTATTATATTAGTTTTTATCTTAACTAATTACTCATCGATCTAACTGCCCACAGGCATCTTATTCTGAGGTGACTCCCACATCAGTAAGTACCCATATCCTGTCTATTAAGCTACAGTCATTGGAGGGGGAGGGGGGCAGATTGTTTGCTGCTTGCCCTGTCCAGCCTCTCCCAACTCTCTTCTAGGGGAAAAAAAAGGATTTCTGATAGATAAATGTGAGATTCCGAGTTGGCCACAAGCCCCAGGCTTCTTTCATTTCATCATTTCAGCCAATTAACAGGAAGGGCCCCTGCTTAGATAATATTTTAAATCTTACAACATCCCATCACAACAACCCCATGAAGTTACTTCGATGACTTCCATTATTTCCATTACTTCAAACACAAGGAACTAAGTATTATGGCCTTTTTAAGGTGAGAAAACAGAGGTTCTCAGAAGTTATGCCTGGGAATGGGGACAAAAACATAAGAAGCAGGATTGAAACTCAAGTTTTTAACTGGAAGAATCTTCCTGTTAAAGGGCTTTGAATCTCCTTGAAATGCCAACGCCACAATGAGCCCCTCATCAGACTCTTGTCACTTATCAGATGCTGCTGCTACCAGGTCCAGTGGCCTCTGGATTGACCTCTGATTATGGAGGATACCTTGGGCTGCTCTCCACTTTTCACAGGTTCACACGCTCAAGGCTGTAATGCTCTCCTTCCATCCTTGGATACTCATTTACCTACAATCAGGAAAGAACAAACTGGACCATACCTTAAAGAAGGCTCTGACTGATGCTCTGGAAGGAGGGATATATAGGGAAAAGGCCACTAGGGCATTCCATGGTAATGTTTTGTCCAGGTGCCAATCATACCTGAGACCCTTCATGAGTCTAGGAAACCAAACCCAGGGACTCTTCCTAAGTCAAACCAAATTCCATGGCCTGCTGGGGGATTCAGGATCCCTCTAGACTGGCTTCTACCTCAGGCTATGGGATGCCCCTTTGGGTACTGTCTCTCTTATCAAGGTAGGCTTGCTTTGGTTTTAATGAAAAAGTTTTTTTTTAAAGAGGCAGTTTTGAATATTTCAAAATACTTTCTTTTAAAATTCTCTTTGGAACAGAGAAAAATGAGGGAAAACAATGTAATCTTGAATGCATAATCACTGTGTGGCAGACACTGGAGATACAAAGAAAAAAGTGATGAACGCTCAAGGAACTTCCATTCTCCTGAGGAAAGGAGAGACACACTAATGAGTAGAAGTTAGAAAGGGGGGCTCAGGGTCAGGATGACATGGGGTCAGATTCTGCTGCTAGGACATCCTGGCTGTGTGACCCTGGGTAAGTCACTTAACCTCTCAGACAATTCTCTAAAACTAGAGGCTTGGGAGCAGTTGCTTATTTACACTGGCAGCAGGAATTTACCAGCCTGCTAAAGTCAGAGTCAAATGCCATTCCCTTCACCCAACAGAATCAAATAAAGAGCACGGCTGACATACTGGGTAAAAAGACATACTCGTGTCCTTTGGCCCTGGCCACAGTTGGGCTTGTTTGCTGCTGGGAAGAATTGGGGGCCAGGGGGAGGAAGGGCAGAGAGAGATTTCATAATCAGGCCAAGGGAAGGTGCGTGCCTGTCTGAACTTGTGGAGTCTGGAATTTGCCTATTTCTAACCTTGAAGTAAAATGTGGCAGATCAGTGACTTGTGACAAGCTTGACAGGGAGCAGCTGGGTCTAGTGGGAAGCACATTCAATTTGGAGTCAGAGGGCCCTGCTCTTTTCCTCCCCATCTGTGTGACCCAGGGCAAGGTGCTTCTCCTTCTGGGTTTTCAGTTCCTCCTCTATAAAACAAGGGGAGCAGGCAAGTTGCCCCCTCAGCTCAAAATGCTCTTCCAATCATACAGTCAGTCACTGGCCAAGTTTGGGGCCCCTATGTCATAGAGGAGGCCTTGTACTCAACTGGCCCTTCAAGTCCTTAGTTCTGGTTTTGTATGTCAAGGCCATCCTGTCCCAGCTTGCTGAAGATACCTCATGAAAGGATGTGGAGTGGCCTCCCATAGACCCTGGTTCTGGGGCAAACACTGGTATCCAATGTATCCATGGCCTTGGGTAGTTACACCTCCATTTTGGGCTTGAGTTTCCTGCTTTGTCAAGTGAGTGGATTGGCTGAAGGGATTCCTGAGGACAGTACGAGTCTAGTGGCTTTCCAGGGATCAGAGAAGGACTGTGGTAGCTCACTGGTGCTAGGAGGACCAATCCCAAAAGAGCCCTTAATGTCAGCAGGGCATTGATAGGATGGCCACCCACCTTGTGCCACAGTCAACTGCTTTAAAAGTTTCTGCTGACTATGCCAACTTGTGCTGCATCCTAAGAGAAACACAGCTTGGCTGAGACATGGCCTCTGCTTTCATGGAGCGGGATGGGCTGTAGTATTCAGTATTTCACGAAAGGGGAGTCAGACAAGTACAGAACAAAGTAATATGTGACCTTATAGGACTTCAGGAAGAAGAAGGGAATGAGCTTTTATATGGTACCAACTGTGTGCCAGGCACTGGGGTGAGCACTTTGCTAATATCATCTCATTTATCTTCACAACAGTGGGAGGTAGGTGCTATTATTATACTCACTTTGTAGATGACAAAACTGAGGTGAATCGAGGTTAAATGACTTGCCCGTAAGCCAGTAAGTATCTGCAGCTGGATTTGAATTCGGGTCTTTCTGCCTCCAGGCCCAGTGCTCTATCTGCTACCATGTAGCTGCCTACCCATAAGAGGGAATCTGGAGAGGAGGAAAAGATATGGCATGGCCGTTTATTGAATCAGCTTGGCTCCATTTACCCAAGGCCTGGTGCTATTTGTGGCCTAAATGGGACATGGCCCTTGGAAGAGTTAAACGGCACCACAACAAACAACCTCTGTCTGCCTTCTGGCCCAAGTATCTTAGCTGTTCAGTCCTAGGGAGGAGCCAGAGCCACGGAGGAGTCAGCCAACTTGTTGGGAATCTGCTATCTAAGCATGTCACAACACTGACTAAGCATCTTTCCTCACTACAGCCCCTTGAAGTGGATCATGAACACAGAATTGGCCTCATTTTAAAGAAGAGATTGAGGCTACAAGAGGGGAAGCAGTCTTTCCACAGTTGTGCAGCTGCTGACTTTAAGGGCCATGACTTGAATCCATTCCCCCTGACAACCAGTCAAAGGCATGCAAAGGAAGGAATGCTGAATGTGGAGTCAGGGGCCCTGGCTCCAACCTGGGTGATTCTGGGCAAGCCAATGCAACTGCTAGGAGTAAGCCGAAGTCTGCCACTCATCACAGGGAAATCCACCCAACTGGACTCCAAAGAAACCAATAAGTTACAAACATCAGAATGGTAGAGATTTGGCCATGTCTCGCCTCCACTCAATGAATGCCAGTGGCTCCAGAACGCTTCCAGGATCAAGCAGAGCAATCATCTGGGTGGTTTTGAAAGCCCTTCAGAACCTGGGCTTTTCCAACCTTCCTAGGCTTGGAATTTATTCTCCTCCTCCCCATCCATCTTGTATTCTTCCACTTGGTGACACTGGTCTTCTTCTTAGCACAATGCCTCCCCCCTCCATGTCCAACTCTGGGCATTATTATTAACTGTCTGCCATACCTGGAAGGCTATCCCACTTCATATTGATTTCGTAGCTTCCTTTAAGTCAATCAATAAACATTTATTAAGCACCTACTGTATGCTCAAATACTATGCTAAATTCTAGGGATACAAAAGGAGGCCAATGATAGTGCCTACCCTCAAGGAGCTGACAATATAATGGGGGAGCCATCAAACAAATACACACAAAGCAAGCTTTATACAGCATAATCTCCTAGTCTTCAGCACCACCTATGGCCAAAGTAATTCATCAGCATCCCAGCGATGAATCCTCAGATCACAAGCTTAGGCTCCATCTCCAGGTTTACATGTGAAGCCTTTTCTGCTTGCTAGAATCAGCCAGAGTCTGTGTTCCTTTGGAATGACCTATGAGAATCATGGGTCACCTCTCCTGTGGTGACAGTTAAAAGGATAGCTAAGTAGCTAGCTAGACGATATTCAGATAGAAAGGCACCCACGTGCCTTCCTTTATATCTTCAGTACTTGGCACGATGCTAGGCAGAGTACTTATTAAATGTCTGTTGACTTGCCTTAATTTGAGGTAGATTTTTTTTGGAGACAGATTTATTGAGCACTTAGAAAGCAATCAGGCACTGAGGAAGTACAGTGGATACAAATACAAAAATAGAGTGGATACAAAGCCAGGAAGGTTATCCCTGACTTCAAAGAGCTTATATTCTAATGAGAAAAAAGCAATATTTAAAAAGGAGCTAGAAAGGGGCAGGGTGTTTGCAGTCTTGATATAGGCAGGATAAGAAGAAAATTTACCTATCAAAGCCAGGGGACCGTTGGATGGAAGGCAAAGTTGCATTATGAAGTGGAGGAGGAGAATGTTAACAGCAACAACAACAAAAAAGCTTCATTATTCAGTTACAAAATGAATTGACAAGAAATGACAACATTGTTCTGTAACTAGATGGCAGAACAGATAGAGCCGTGGCCTTGGAGGCTGGAGGACCTGGGATCAAGTTCTTTCTCAAATGCTTACTAGTTGTATGACCTTGGACAAGGCACTTGCCTATATAAAAACTGGCTAATTTTATTGTCCTAAGAAAGTCTGTATAGGTGGACATGGGCACATTGCATTGTGAAGTGAGAGGAGAGTTTATCAAGTGAAAGATAGAGGACAAATAGCCTCTGGGAAGAGAGAAAGTAAATTGGGCTGATCAGTTGGGGTTGGGCTTGAGTACAGCCTTTCCCCTGCCTGAGTATTCATGCAGATGACAAAGGGTTTCTTTCCTTTCACCCTTCCTTTTCTGTCTGAAAGGATAGATGGCTAATCTAGGGTTGTCTAGTCTTTACAATTGTTTACTTGGCATTTAATGAGTGTCAAAGTTAGCAAGACAAAGAACTTATCCTAACAGGGTCAGGCACCATGCTTCACTATCCAGTAAGAGATGTCATTGCCTGACACTTTAAATTTATTGGATAAAGAGGCATTTACCCAAATACACATTTGGTCTTATTCATCTGTTATGTATTTATTGCCTGGTAAAGATTCTTCCTTGAGAGGCAGCAAAAAAGGAAACTGACTAGGTAAAGAGTTGCATGTTTAGGGTTCATGTTCTTGTCCCCCAGAACATCATGGAGCTTGTATCAGCTTCTTATTTGGTTTCATGTCTCCCTCAAGCTGATGGGAGCCTGAATTTGCCAAAGGAGCTTCAAAGGGGTGATTATATCTGTAGACGAAAGCAGCTGAGCAATAAGCTTCTGATAGAAGACACTTAAAACTCAAACCCATCGTCAGGTGGGGTGATTGCTGGTTGCCAAGTTGCTGTCATTTTGAGGAGTCTTGGTATTTGGAAATGAACGTGTGGCTTCCTTTTTAAAAATGTTTTTAACCTTGCAATTTTTTCCATATGCTTTGTCTTTGTATCCTTTAAAGTGTACAGCTAAAAAAAAAGTACACCAATACTCCAGGGGAGCTCTGATCTCACTGGTGTGGTTGCTCCATCCAATGGTGAAGCCTAGCTCCACCTGCCCATCCTGTGGGAATTTTGTTTTTGTCCTTTCCTCAATTCACTATAGAGTGTTCACCCAATGTGTTGGAGGCTTCTTATGGCTACAGGACACAGTATGGATATTAATAAAGAATGCAAGCTTTCCATTGGTTATCCCTCACTCTCACTATGTGACTAAACCTTAAAAATAAACATGCAAACTATGCCAGCCATGGTGGTGCATAGCTGCAAGTTTCTGCTACTGGGGGAGGCTGAGGCTGGTGGATTACTTGAACTCAGGAGTTGTGAGTTTTAGTAAGGCTTAAGAATAGCAGAAGTCTATACTAAGTCTAATACCAATATGGAGAATCCCTGGTGAAATGGAGACTACCAGGCAGTGCTTGGCACATAGTAGGTGCTTAATAGATGTTTATTGATTGAACAAATAATTAAAAGGAGGACAGCCATCCCAGTTTAGAAATGGAGCAAGGTAAAGCTCCAGTGTCAATTAGCAGTGAGATTGGATTCACTTGTGGCCATTGCCACTGTTCTGGCCTGGGTAACATAGGGAGATCCAATCTCAAGCAACAAAGAGAAGAATAAATTAAATGTATATATTCTGTGCATATGCTAATGGTAACTCATTATGACAATCTCTCATATATTTCATAATTTCCTATACTATATCCCTACCCCCCACTCCCCAGTATTACTCCATCTGACTAATATTAACACCCTGACAATATAGTAGACCACTAAAATATCATAAAAGTCTTCATTGTGAATCATTACATTTTCTGACAGCTCATGGGTTTGAGGTAAGGAAGGAAGCCACATAATCAGAGGAATCAGACTGTTGTTTAGAATAGTTCTCAAAAGCAAGGTATGATGGATAGCAACAGTGTGCTTGAGACCGAGAAAAGATTTAAAGAATGGCATTTTAAACTGAAAGACAAATAAGAGAAAGGGAGAGCATGAAGGAGGGAAGAAGGAAGGAAGGTGGGAGGGAAGGAAGGAAAAGAACTAAGGAAGAAAAGAAGCAAGGAGAGGAGGAGGGAAGGGAAGAAGGAAGGCAGAAAAAAAAGAATTGAAATAAGGGAGGAAAGGAAGGGGAAGGAGAGAAAAAGGAAGGAAAAAAAACAAAGAGGAAAAAAACAGGAGGGAAAGGAAGGAGAAAAAAAGGAAGAAAAGAAGGAAGCAGTGAATAGAGCACCAGCCTTGGATTCAGGAGGACCTGAGTTCAAATCAGGCTTCAGATACTTAACACACACACACACACACACACACACACACCCCACACAAACTAGCTGTGTGACCTTGGGCAAGTCACTTAACCCCAATTGCCCCCTCCCCCAAAAAAAATGAAGAAGAAGAAGAAGAAGAAGAAGAAGAAGAAGAAGAAGAAGAAGAAGAAGAAGAAGAAGAAGAAGAAGAAGAAGAAGAAGAAGAAGAAGAAGAAGAAGAAGAAAGAAAAGATCTATTCTGGACAGTCAGTCACCCATATGGCTCTCAAGTATGTCTGGGCCAAGCCTCACACCACTTGATTGTCATGAAGTTTGAGTGCTCTTGGAGTACATAAATATAGTAGCCAATGTCTCAGAAAATTTTCTCCTTGTTTCAACAGCTTTTTGATTCTTCTGTTTAAGTGACTTCTCAGTTTTTATTTTTTTTCACCAGGGTGAGGCTTGGTTTTAGATTTGGGGGTCCATATAGGGAGAAGAGGAATTTGGGAAGGAAAGAGAAAAATAAAAATCATAGAAATAGAAGAGTCTTATAAAGGAGCAATGTCCCAGAAACTGGGAGAAAATAGAGAATTCAGAAGGAAAGTCTCCCCCAAAGTGTCAAATACTGCAGAGGTATGATGGGGGTTTAAGACTAAGTGAAGATCACTGGAATCTAATTAACAAGGTTTCTGAGGATACAGAAAATTAGTAGGAATACATTGGATGATGTGTGATTTTGGTAATGAAAACAGAAGGACATAAAATGACAGAAACTCAGATGAGACATCCCCCTAGAAGTTAACAGAGCCCTACACTTACATTAAGTTCAAAGTAAAAAAGTAGGCTTGAAAAAGACCAAAAAAGAAAAAAGAGTGGGGGGTAGATCCAAGATGGTGGAATGGAAGCAGGAACTTTTCTAAGCTCCTTCATGAATTCTGTCACTAACCTTTAAAAAGTGGATCTGAACAGATTTTAGAGTGACAGAATCTGAGACAGAGCATGGCAGATTCCCAGCCCAGGAAAGTGCCCATGTAGGTCTGGTCAGGGGGAGTGTGGAGCATAAGAGGCTGCAAAAGTGCAAACCTGAGAGCAGACTATAGCAGAGTGAGAGCAAGCCCCAGCCAGCAGACTCACCCAAACCAAGGGCGATTTGCAGATATCTTGCCACAGGACAGAGGATCTGTTGGAGCTGGGTAAGAGAAAGAAAATGCTCCACAGCAGCAACAGCAGCTCCTCCTGGGGCTATCAGCCCACAGCCTTGATGTTTAAAAATCACCTACCTGAATCTCCAGGAGTCAAGATGGTGGAGTAAACCCTACCTGCTCTGATTCCCCCTCCTTGACCCAGAAAACCCAGAGATAAATCTTCCACCCAGAGTAAAATCCTGAAATAGTGGAAACAACCTCAGGCTTGGGAGTCCTAGAGGAAGGGTGTAATTGAAGCAGTACAGACTCTGAAGTTAAGAGTGGGAGGCTCCCAACAAGCTCCACTTTGGCTGACCAGTGGGAGCTCCTGAAGCCCAGGGTGGTGGAGCCAGCAAGCCCTTAAAACCAGAAGCCCGGGTGTGCCTTAGCATCACCAGGGGAATCTGCAGACACCAATGCTGCTGGCTGCCAGCTGCTGAGATGTAGCCCAAGGGCACAGGGGCAGAAACCTGAAATGGTCAGACCACCCCTCCCCCACACATTACTCTGTGAGCCTCAGGATAACTCAGGGGAAACACTGAGAGTCCTGGCCTTGACCTCAGTCTAGACACCTAGAGGCTATAGAACACAAAGTTAACAACCAGGCCCTTAGCTCCCAGCCTGAGAAGCCAAGTCAGGAAATAGGCAATCACAATGGGTAAGAAAGAAGCTGAGAAATCAAAAGCAAGAAAAACAATCCAATCTTATTATAGCAAGCAAGAACAACCAAATACAGAAGACAGCATGGACTCTATACTCATACCTGAGACCACAGAAGGAAATATGAACTGTTCTCAAGCCCTAAAAGCATTCTTGGAGGAGTGCAAGAAAGATTTTAAAAGCCAAATTAAAGAGGTAGAAGATACATTTAAATCTACATTGACCAAACTGGAAAAAAATCTCACTGAAGAAAACAAATCCTTAAAAAGTAAAATTTGTGAACTGGGATGGAAGGTTCAAAATCTAACTGGAGAAAATAGCTCCTTAAAAATGAAATATGAACATATGGAAAAGGAGCTTCAAAAACTCACCAAGGAAAATAATTCACTAAAAATTAGAATCATTCAAATTGAAGCTAAGAACTCTGTGATGTATCAAGAGTCAGTTGAACAAAACATAAAGATTAAAAAATTAGAAGAAAGTGTAAAATATCTCACTGGAAAAACAACTGACCTGGAGAACAGATCCAGGAGAGATAACCTAAGAATTATTGGTCTGATGGAAAGCAATGATGAAAAAAGCAGCCTGAACAACATCCTCCAAGAGTTTGTCAAAGAAAACTATCCTGAGGTCCTAAAATCAGAGTGTAAAATAGTAATCAAAAGAATTCATTGGACTCCTCCTGAAAGAGATCCCAAATTGAAAACTCCAAGAAATATAGTAGCCAAATTCCAGAATCACAAGGTCAAGGAGAAAATACTGCAAGCACCAAAAAGAAACAATTGAAATATCGTGGAACTACAGTCAGGATTACATAGGACCTAGCAGCTTCTACATTAAAAGATCAGAGGGATTGGAATTTGATATTTCATAAGGCAAAAGAGCTAGGTCTGCAACCAAGGATCAACTACCTGGCAAAACTGAGCATAATCTTTCAGGCAAGGAGGTGGTCATTTAATGAAATAAGGGACTTCTAGACTTTCCTGATGAAAAAGCCAGAACTCAATAGAAAATTTGATCTCCTAATACAAGACTCAAGAGATACATAAAAAGGTAAACAAGGAGAACACACACGCACACATGCACATAACTTGTGATTCAATAAGAACAGTTTACATCCCTAGATGAGAAGCTGATACCTGTCAATAGTTAAATTTATGTAATTATTGTGATGTTTAAAAGTTATATACATAGATAGAGGGTGTGGGTATAAATGAACTAATCTGGTGATTAAAAAAAAACACCTTAGTAAGGGGTACAAAGGGACTGCAATGGGAGAAAAGGAAAGAATGAGGCAGAAAAAGGTAAATTATGCCACACAAAGAGGCATAAAAACATATTATAGTAGAGGGGAAGAAGGGAGGGAGATGAAAATCATATGAACTTTATTCTCATTGGTTCTGGTACAAAGAGGGATCAACATAATCTGTTAAGTTTAGGATTCTAATGGGAAAAGAAACAAAAACGTATTATGATAGAGGGAAAGGGGGGAGGGAGAGGAGCACTGTATGAAATTTACTCTCATTGGTTTGGGTTCAAGGAGTGAATAACATACTTCATTAAGTATAAAAATCCATTGTGCCCTACAGGCACTAGGAAGGGTAAGGGGGGACAAGAGGGGGTAGTGATTAGAAGGGAGGGAAATAGTAGTAAGGGGAAAAGGTAGATAAAGGGGGGGGCACAGGGAGGGAATACTGAGGGAGGTGGTGGTCAAAAGGAAAATGCTTAATGAGGGGAAGGAAGAAGGAAGAAACAAAAACATAAACAGGGGAGGAAATAGGATGGAGGAAAAGACAAATAGTAATCATAACTTTGAATGTGAATGGGATGAACTCTTCCTTAAAATGGAGGGGCATAGTAGAATGGATTAAAAACCATAATCCTACAATATGCTGTCTACAAGAAACACATTTGAAACAGGTGGATATGCACAGGGTAAAGGTAAAAGGTGAGAGTAGAATACATTATGCTTCAGCTAAAATAAAAAAAAAGTAGGGGTAGCAACCCTTATCTCAGATAAAGGAAAAGCAAAAATAGATCTAATTAAAAGAGATAGGGAAGGAAACTATCTTGCTAAAAGGCACTGTCAAGAATGAAGCAATATACCTAACACATATGCACCAAGCGGTATAGCATCCAAATTCCTAGAGAAGAAGTTAAGGGAATTAGAGGTAGGAATAGATAGCCAAACTATACTAGTGGGGGACCTCAATCCCCCACTCTCTGTACTTGATAAATCTATCCTCAAAATAAACAAGAAAGAAGTTAAGGAGGTGAATAGAATTTTAGAGAAGCTAGATATGATAGATCTCTGGAGAAAACTGAATGGGGATAAGAAGGAATATACCTTCTTCTCAGCAATACATGGCACACATACAAAAATCAACCATGTACTAGGGCATAAAAATCTCACAATTCAGTGTAGAAGGGCAGAAATATTAAATGCATCCTTCTCAGATCATGATGCAATAAAAATCGTATGCAATAAAGGGCCATGGAAAGATAGACTAAAAACTAATTGGAAACTAAATAATTTAATTCTAAAGAATGAGTGGGCCAAACAAGAAATTATAGAAAAAATCAGTAACTGCTTTCAAGATCATGACAATAATGAGATAATATACCAAAACTTGTGGGATGCAGCAAATGCAGTTCTTAGGGGAAGTTTTATATCCTTGAATGCATACATGAATAAATTAGAGAAAATGGAGGTCAATAAATTGGGCATACAATTGAAAAAGCTAGAAAAACAACAAATTGAAAATTCCCAATTAAATACTAAATTAGAAATGAAAATCAGAGAGATTAATAAACTTGAAATTAAGAGAACTACTGAATTAATAAATAAAAACTAAGAGCTGGTTTTATGAAAAAACCAATAAAATTGATAGACCTTTCATCAATATGATAAAAGAAAGAAGAAAACCAAATTGCAAGTATCAAAAATGAAAGGGTGAATCTACCTCCAATGAAGAGGAAATTAAAACAATAATTAGAAATTATTTTGCCCAATTGTATGCCAATAAACTTGACAATCTTAGTGAAATGGATGAATATTTACAAAAATATAAATTGCCTAGATTAACTGAAGAGGAAGTAAATAAATTACTTAAATGATCCCATCTCAGAAAAAGAAATTGAACAAGCCATCAATGAACTCCCTAGGAAAAAATCTCCAGGGCCAGATGTATTTACTAGTGAATTCTATCAAACATTTAAAGAACAATTGATTCCAATACTCTACAAACTATTTGGAAAAATTGGTGGAGTCCTACCATATTCTTTTTATGACACAAATAAGGTACTGATACCTAAATCAGGAAGAGACAAAATGGAGAAAGAAAATTATAGACCAATTTCCATCACGAATATAGATGCAAAAATTTTAAATAAAATATTATCAAAAAGACTAAAGCAACTTATCACAAGAATTAGTACAGGTGAAGATGGTGGAGTAGAAACAGAGCATCCAAGCCACTCTGCCCCCAGATTTCCTCCAAACTATGTAAAAGGGGTCTCTGAACAACTTCTGGAGCCCCAGCACCCACAGAACAACACAGAGAAGCTAACCTCCTGCTGAGGACAGCCCAGCAGCCCTGCAGGAAGGACCAGAGCAGAGCAACGGGAGCCGAGCACAAGTCCTCCTGAGTTGCGGTTTTAGTCCCAAGGCAGGCAGGCCAGCAACCAGCTGGAGGGACCCCAGAACACCAGCAGCTGTGGCGATTCCAGAAATATCAACATAGACATGCCTAGGACAAAGTGGGAGGTTAGTGCCCTATGGACTTTGGGACCAGTATTTGGGGAATGCGTCAGCTTCATCCCCTGGGGGCTAGAAGCTGCTGAGGAGACATGCCATTCTGTAGTTTTCAGAGGCAGCTCCAGCTCCTGGCCTGTGAATGTAGGGAGATCCAGCGATCAGTCTTGGGGGGTAATAGCTCTTGCTTTAACCTCCCTGGATCTGGATTGTGATCTGGGGTGGAGGTCGTGGGTGGGTTTCCAGCTTGCCAGAAACGGAAGTTGCCCCCCCCCCACACGTTCAGGATGAAAATTCCCCTATCTGGTGGCAAAGCCATAGTGTGGCAACAAGCCCAAAAGTCAAGTAATTAAGTGGCAACATGCCAAGGCAAAGGAAACAGAAAAATGCAACCCTAGACTCCTATTTTGGGGGCATAGAGCAGGAAAAGGACTGTGAGGTCAGAAGTCCTGCTCCAAAAGCCCCAGGGGAAAACATGAGCGGGTTGCAGGCCATAGAGGACCTTAAGAAGGACTTTAAAAATCAAATAAGAGAAGTGGAGGAAAAATTGGAAAGAGAAATGAGAAGGATGCAGGAAAAGTATGAAATGAGGGTCAACAGCCTGACTGAGGAAAACAACACCTTAAAAAATAGACTAACTCAAATGGCAAAGGAGGCCCAAAAGGGCAATGAGGAGAAGAATGCCTTAAAAAGTCGAATTTGCCAGATGGAAAAAGAATCTCAAAAGTTCACTGAGGAGATTCATTCCTTCAGAGTTAGACTGGAGCAAATGGAAGCTAATGACTTTATGAGAAATCAAGATGCTGTTAAGCAGATCCAAACAAATGAAAGATTAGAAGGCAATGTGAAATATCTCATGGGAAAAACCACTGACCTGGAAAATAGATCCAGGAGAGACAATTTAAAAATTATTGGACTACCTGAAAGCCATGATCAAAGAAAGAACCTAGAAATCACCCTTCAAGAAATTCTCAAGGAAAACTGCCCTGATGTTTTAGATCCAGAGGGCAAAATAGAGGTTGAAAGAATCCACTGATCACCTCCTGAAAAAGATCCCAAAAAGAAAACTCCCAGGAATATTATAGCCAGGTTCCAGAATCCCCAGATCAAGGAGAAAATACTACAAGTAGCCAGGAAGAAACAATTTCAATATTGTGGAAACACAATCAGAATAGCCCAGGACCTGGCAGCTTCTACACTGAGGGATTGAAGGGCATGGAATATGATATTCCAGAGGGCAAAAGAGCTGGGAATGAACCCAAGGGTCACCTACCCAGCAAAACTGAGTATTTTGTTTCAGGGGAAAATATGGTCATTCAGTGGAATAGAGGACTTTCAAGCATTCTTGAGGAAAAAACCAGAATTGAATAGAAAATTTGACATCCAGACACAAGAAGGAAGAGATGCCTGAGAAGGTAATCAGGGGAAAGAAATCAAAAGGAACTTATCAAAGTTGAACTATTTACATCCCTTTATGGAAAAACAATAACCGTGACTGAGGAAATCTTAAATGGAAAGCTAGGATTGGTATACAAAAAAAAAATAAATTACATTTCTATTTTTTGTGTGTAATTAGTAGTAATGTCTTACATAAAAAAATTGATTGATCATAAAAAAAATTAGTACAGGTAGGATTTATTCCAGGAATGCAAGGATTGTTCAATATTAGGAAAACCATCAGTATAATTGATCATAGCAACAATAAAACTAGCAGAAACCATATGATCATCTCAATAGATGCAGAAAAGGCTTTTGACAAAATACAACATCCATTGGTGTTAAAAACACTAGAAAATATAGGAATAAGTGGAGTCTTCCTTAAAATAATAAGTAGCATCTATTTAAAGCCATCAGCAAGTATTATATGTAATGGGGATAAGCTAGAAGTGTTTCCAATGAGATCAGGAGTAAAACAAGGATGTCCACTATCACCCCTTTTATTCAATTTGGTACTAGAATTGTTAGCAGTAGCAATTAGAGAAGAAAAAGAAATTCAAGAAATCAAATTATACAGAGAAGAGACTAAGTAAGCTATCACTTTTTGCTGATGATATGATGATATACTTAGAGAATCCTAGAGAATCAAACAAAAAACTATTTGAGAAAATAAATTTGGCAAAGTTGCAGGATATAAAATAAATCCATATAAATCCTCAGCATTCCTATATGTTTCTAATGAAATCCAACAGCAAAAGATAGAGATATCCCATTTAAAGTTACTATAGACATTATAAAATATTTGCCAAAACAAACCAGGACTTATATGAACACAACTACAGAATATTTTTCACACAAATAAAGTCAGATATAACTAATTGGAAAAGCACCATTTGCTCATGGCTGGGTCGAGCTAACATAAAAAAATGATAAGTTTACCTAAATTAAATTACATATTTAGTGCCATACCAATCAATCTACCAAAAATTACTTTATAGAGCTAGAAAACATAGTAACAAAATTCATTTGGAAGAACAAAAGGTCCAGAATATTAATGAAAAGAAATGCTAGGGAAGGTGGTCTAGCCATACCAGATTTTAATCTGTATTATAAAGCAGCAGTCATCAAAACTACTTGGGAGGGGCGGAGCCAAGATGGCGGAGTAGAAACAGCTCGTCCAAGCCTCTCTGCCCCCAGATTCTCCACAAACTATGTAAAAAAGGACTCTGAAAATCTTCTGGAGCCCCAGCACCCACAGAACGACACAGAGAAGCTAACCTCCCGCTGAGGACAGCCCAACACCCTGCAGGAAGGACCAGCGCAGTGGTCTGGGAGCCGGCAGAGCGCAGGAGCCGAGCCGAGCCCAGGTCCACCTGAGCCGAGGTTTTAGCCCCAGGGCGGCAGGGCCAGCAGCCGGCTGGAGGAACCCCAGAACACCAGGAACTGTGGAGACGCCAGAATTATCAACATAGACTTGCCTAGGACAAAGGAAGAGGTTAGTGTCCTATGGACTTTGGGACCTGTATTTGGGGAATGCGTCAGCTCCCTCCCCTGGGGGCTAGAAGCTGCTGAGGAGACAAGCCACTGTGTAGTTTTCAGAGGCATTTCTGGCTCCCAGCCTACAAATCGTGGGGAGATCCAGCGATCAGTCTTGGGGGGTAATCGCTCTTGCTTTAACCTCCTGGATCTGGATTGTGATCTAGGGTGGAAGTTGTGGGTGGGTTTATAGCTTGCCAGAAACGGAAGTTGCCCCCCACACGTTCGGGACGAAAATTCCTCTATCTGGCCTTAAAGCCATAGTGTGGCAACAAGCCCAAAAGTCAAGCAATTAAGTGGCAACATGCCAAGGCAAAGGAAACAGAAAAATGCAACCCTGGGCTCCTATTTTGGGGGCATAGAGTGGGAAAAGGACTGTGAGGTCAGAAGTCCTGCTCCAAAAGCCCCAGGGGAAAACATGAGCGGGTTGCAGGCCATAGAGGACCTTAAGAAGGACTTTAAAAAATCAAATAAGAGAAGTGGAGGAAAAATTAGAAAGAGAAATGAGAAGGATGCAGGCAAAGTATGAAATGAGGGTCAACAGCCTGACTGAAGAAAACAACAACTTAAAAAATAGACTAGCTCAAATGGCAAAGGAGGCCCAAAAGGGCAATGAGGAGAAGAATGCCTTAAAAAGTCGAATTTGCCAGATGGAAAAAGAATCTCAAAAGTTCACTGAGGAGATTCATTCCTTCAGAGTTAGACTGGAGCAAATGGAAGCTAGTGACTTTATGAGAAATCAAGATGCTGTTAAGC
This sequence comes from Gymnobelideus leadbeateri, assembly GCA_011680675.1. Lineage (NCBI taxonomy): Eukaryota > Metazoa > Chordata > Mammalia > Diprotodontia > Petauridae > Gymnobelideus > Gymnobelideus leadbeateri. The sequence continues at coordinate 833,069 of WOXC01000419.1, read as the reverse complement.
AGATCCAAACAAACGAAGATTAGAAGGCAATGTGAAATATCTCATGGGAAAAACCACTGACCTGGAGAATAGATCCAGGAGAGACAATTTAAAAATTATTGGACTACCTGAAAGCCATGATCAAAGAAAGAACCTAGAAATCACCCTTCAAGAAATTCTCAAGGAAAACTGCCCTGATGTTTTAGATCAGAGGGCAAAATAGAGGTTGAAAGAATCCACAGATCACCTCCTGAAAAAGATCCCAAAAAGAAAACTCCCAGGAATATTATAGCCAGGTTCCAGAATCCCCAGATCAAGGAGAAAATACTACAAGCAGCCAGGAAGAAGCAATTTCAATATTGTGGAAACACAATCAGAATAGCCCAGGACCTGGCAGCATCTACACTGAGGGATCGAAGGGCATGGAATATGATATTCCAGAGGGCAAAAGAACTGGGAATGAACCCAAGGGTCACCTACCCAGCAAAACTGAGTATTTTGTTTCAGGGGAAAATATGGTCATTCAGTGGAATGAGGACTTTCAAGCATTCTTGAGGAAAAAACCAGAATTGAATAGAAAATTTGACATCCAGACACAAGAAGCAAGAGATGCCTGAGAAGGTAATCAGGAAAAAGAAATCAAAAGGAACTTATCAAAGTTGAACTATTTACATTCCTATATGGAAAAGCAATATCTGTGACTGATGATATCTTTCCCACTATGAAAATAATGGAAGAAGGGGGTGTGGTCATACGAATACATATGTGAATGTGTGTGTATATGGTTACAGTTATATATGGATAGAGGGCATAGGTTGATTTTGTTGGGAAGGAAGAGTACTCAAGGGATGAAATTATGAGGTGAGAGAGGAAAGTGGCAAGAGGAGATGGGGAGAGACATGGTCGGGTAAACTATCTCACGTACGGGAAGTGGGTGCAAAGGAGGGGGAGAATAAGGAAGGCTAAAAAGACAAAACCACATTCACATTGAATTTGGTTCAGGGAGAAAAGGACATACATACTAAATGGGATATCTCAACCTGCAGCAGGATAGGGGGAAGGGGGATGAGAGGAGAGATGATGGATGGGAGGGCATCCTTGGGGTGAGGGGAGGTTGGAAGTACCCACTATAGAAGAGGGACAGGATCATGTAGGGAATGGACCAGGTGGGGAGTGGGATGAGTGGGAGGGAATTATAAGCAGCCTTGTACAATATATCTACCATGATAATGTTTTGCATAGCTAGACATGTACAACATATACTGAATTACTTATATCCCAAGAAGGAATGGGTGACAAGGGAGGAAGGAAATGGATCTGAAATTCAAGGTCGTAACATTAAATGTTTCAAATATATATATATATATATATATAAAAAACTACTTGGTACTGATTGAGGAATAGAGTAGCAGATCAATGGAATAGATTAGGTTCATGAGACTCAGCAGTCAGAGACTGTAGTAATCTACTATTTGGTAAACCCAAAGACCCCAGTTTTGGGGATAAGAACTCACTATTTTGACAAACCTGCTGGGAAAACGGGAATATAGTGTGGCAGAAACTGGGCATAGACCAATATCTAATACAGGATACCAAAATCAAGTCTAAATGGGTGCATGATCTAGGTATAAAGGATGATACTGTAAGCAGTCTGGGAAAGCAAGGAATAGTTTACCTGTCAGATTTGTGGAGAGGGAAAGACTTTAGGACCAAACAAGAATTAGAGAGCATTATAAAATGCAAAATGGATAATTTTGATTACATTAAATTGAAAAGCTTCTGGACGGGCGGCTAGGTGGCGCAGTGAATAGAGCGCCGGCCCTGGAATCAGAAGGACCTGAGTTCGGAGCCGGCCTCCGACACTTAATCCGCACAAACAAAAAAAAACCTAGCCATGTAACCTTGAGCAAGTTACTTAACCCCAATTGCCCTAAAGGGGCGGCTAGGTGGCGCAGTGAGTAAGAGCGCCGGCCTCGGAGTTTGGATGACCCGAGATCAGATCCGGCCTCTGAAAATGAGCACCCACGCATAAATCAAATGACTAGCCCTGTAACTAGCCATGTAACCTTGAGCAAGTTACTTAACCCCAATTGCTTTAAAAAAAAAAAAAAAGAAAAAAAAAAAAGAAAAGCTTCTGGACAAACAAAGCCAATGTAAGCAAGATCAAGAGGGAGATGGGAAATTGGGAAAGAATTTTTACAACCTATGTCTCTGATAAAGGACTAATTCCTAAAATATACAGAGAATTGAGTCAAATCTATAAGAATACAAGTCATTCCCCAATTGATAAATAGTCAAAAGATATGAACAGGCAGTTTTCAGAGGAAGAAATTAAAGATATCTATAAGCATATGAAGAAATGCTCTAAATCACTATTGATTAGAGAAATGCAAATCAAAACAACTCTGAGGTTCCACTTCTCTCCAGTCAGATTGGCTAAGATGACAAAACAGGAAAATGAAAAATACTGGAGAGATGTGGGCAAATCGGAGCACTAATGCATTGCTGGTGGAGTTGTGAACTGATCCAACCATTCTGGAGAGCAATCTGGAATTATGCCCAAAGGGCGCCCATCAATTGGGGAATGGCTAAACAAGTTGTGGTATATGAATGTAATGGAGTAATACTGTGCTATAAAAAATGAGGAGCAGACAGACTCCATATTTTCCCAGAGAGACTTATACAAACTGATGTTGAGTGAGAAGAGCAGAACCAGGAGAAATTTGTACACAATTACAGACACAAAGTATGTGTGACAACCAACTTTGATAGACTGGGCTCTTCTCAGCAATGCAAGGTTATAAGACAACTCCAAAAGACTCATGATGGAAAGAGATGTCTACATTCAGAGAAAGTACTACAGAGTTTGATATAGATTGAAGCAAACTACCTGCTCTCTTTCTTTTTCTTTTTTGGTTTTGTTTCTTCTTTCCCTTTGTTCATTCTACCAGTTATAATCCTTCTTTACAACCTGACTCATATCTAATGTGAAAGTATTTGCAAATCCTAGATTTGATTGTATGGGGGGGCGGGGGGACAAAAATTTGAAACTCAAGGGATTGTGGAACTGAATATTGTAAACTAAAAGTAAACAAACAAATTAATAAAGACAAAAAAGAAAAAGAAAAAAGAACCCAAGCATAAAGAATTACTATGGTAAAAGGGAAGTTCAAGACAAACTCAGAAGATGATGTGTTCAAAATATCTTCAGGCAAAGTCTCAAAGAAAAATGTTGATTGGGCAAAAGCCCAGGGATCATTATTAAAAGAGTTAATGGGGGAAAAAATAAAGCAAAAAAAAATGTTTTAAAAACCAAATAAGAGGAAAATAGGGAAAATGGGAAAATAAATTGGAATTATGCAAAAAAGTTATGAAATCAAAATGAACAGTTTTATAAAAGAGGTATAAAGGGCAGCGATGTAATGTAGTGGATAGAGTGTCAGGCTTGGAGTCAGAAAAACTCATCTTCCTGAATTCATATTTGGCTGTGTGATCCTGGGTAAATCACTTAACTCTGTTTGCCTTATTTTCCTCATCTGTCTGTCAAATGCCCTAGAGAAGGCAGTGACAAATCACTCCAGTATCTTTACCAAGAAAACTTCAAATTAGTTCAAAAAGATTTTGACAGCACTGAAATGACTGATCAACAAAAGAAGCAGAAAACATTACTGAAGAAAATTACTCTATAAAAGTTAGGATTGGGGCGGCTAGGTGGCTCAGTGAGTAGAGCGTCAGTCCTGGAGTCGGAAGGACCTGAGTTCGGATCTGACCTCAGACACTTAACACACACACAAATAAAAACCTAGCCGTGTGGCCTTGGGCAAGTTACTTAACCGCAATTGCCCTCCAAAAACAAACAAACAAACAAAAAAGTTAGGATTGTCCAAATCAAAGATTATGATTCCATAAAGCATCAAGAAATAATAAAACAAAATTAAGAGAGTGAAATAATAGAACAAAAGTGAAATATCTCAGAGGAAAAACAACTGAACTGGAAAATAGGTTGAGGAGAAATAACCCTATCTTAGAAAAAGAAATTTAATAAGCCATTAGTCATCTCCCTAAGAAAATAACCCCAAGACCAGATGGATTTACAAGTGAATTCTACCAAATATTTAAATAATAATTTATTTCAATAGCCACATACACTGTTTGGAAAATAAAACAAACCAAAAGGTAAAGGACTCCTAGTGAATTTTTTTATGACATATGATCTTTATGCCTAAAGAATGGAGAGTCAAAATAGAGAAAGAAAACTGCAGACCAATTTATTTAAAGAATATTAATGCAAAAATTTTATACCAGCCAGAAAATTACAGCAAGATATCAGAAAGGTTATTTACTATGACCAGGCTGGATTCATACCAGAAATGTAGAGCTGGTTAAATATTAGAAAAATTATAAACATAATTGACCTTGCCAATAACAAAACAATAAAAATAACATTTAAATAGATGCAGAAAATGTTTTCACAAAACACAGCACTGATTGAAGGGGATAGTTTCAGAAAAATTTGGGAAGACCTGTATGAAGTGACGCAAAGTGAAATGGACAAAAGCAGAACAATGTATATAGTAACAAGATTATTGTAAAGATGATCAACCTTGAAAAACTTGGTAACTGATCAATACCACAATTCCAAAAGACTCATGATGAAGCATGACACCCACCTCCAGAAAGAAAATTGATAAACTCAGAATGAAGATTGAAGCATATTTTCTTCTACTTCTTTCTGTTTTTTTTTTTTCTTGGAACATACCTAGTGTGGAAATTTTTTTGGCATATGCCAAAAAAATTTCCACACTAGGTATATATATATATATATATATATATATATATATATATATATATATATATATATATATATATATACACACATATATATGTATATATATGTATATATGTATATATATATATGTGTATATATATGTACACACACATAAATACATATACACACACATGTAAGGGATTTTTTATTTTTCCTGATTTCTCAATGGGTGGGAGAGAATTTAGAATGAATAATAAAATTAAATTAAATATAAAAAACAAAGCTGTAATCAAAATAATTTGGTTCTGAATAAGAAATAGAGAGGTTGATCACCAATACAATAACAGATTGGATATATAATATATAGAAACAAATGAACATAGGAACCTAGTGTTTGATAACCTCCAAAATTCCAGCTATTGGGACAAGTACTCACCCTTTGATAAAAACTGTTGAGAAAACTGGAAAGTGGTCCAGCAGAAACTAGGCATAGACCAACATCTTACATCAAGATGAGCTCACAATGGGTGCATTATTTAGACATAAAGGATGATATCACAAGGAAATTAGTAAAGCAGGAAAGAACTCACCTGTAAGATATTTGGATAGGGAAACAGTTCGTGACCAAATAAGATATATACAGATTCATGGGAAGTAAAATGAATAATTTTGATTATAGAAAATAAAAAAAAAGGTTTTACACAAACAAAACCTATGCTGCTAAAATTAGAAGAAAAGAAGGGAACTGAGAAAAATATTTTTGCAGCAAGTTTCTCTGATAATCTCATTTCTTAAACATATAGGGAAGAGAGTCAAATTTATAAGAATAACTTCCCAACTAATACATGGTCAAAGAATAAGAATAAGCAGGTTTCATGGGGAAGAAATCAAAACTATTAATATCCATATTTTTAAAAAGACACTCTGAATCACTAACAATTAGGGAAAATTAAAATGACCCTGAGGTACCCCCTCACATCCATTAGAATGACTATTTCCTAAAAAGGAAAATAAATGCTGTAGTGAATTGGAAAAAACAAGTACTCTAGGAACTGTGAACTTGTCTAATCATTCTGGAAAGCAATTTGGAACATGTCAAAAAAGACTATTAAGTTGTGCATACCTTTACATCCAGCAATACCACTACTAGGGCTATATACCAAAGAGATTAAGAAAGAGGAAAAGGATCCATATGTGCAAAAATGTATATTGAAACTGGAAGTGATCTCAGAGACCATCTTGTCTAATCACCTCATTTTAGAGTGGCAAAATTGAGACCCAGGGAGAGAAAGTGACTTTTTGTAAAGGGGTAATACGATCATAGATCTAGAATTGGCAGGAATCTCAGAGGTTGTTTAATCCAACTATCTCATTTTCTAGATGAGGAAACTTAGGAGAAGAGATATTAAGTGGCATGCCCAAAGTCACAAAGGTAGCAGCCAGCAGAGATGGGATTTGAGTCCAAGTCCTCTAACTCCAGATCTAGAATATTTTCCATTGAATCAATCATTCTCTAAATATGGATCTTGGACTTTTACTGTGGCACAATTAGCATTCTAGTGAGAGAAAATGTATTTTATTTGTTATTAGGGCTCACCAGAATCCTAGCATGGAAGCATAAATAGAGCTGAATCCAATTAAATCCATCCCCTGGGCTGGGTGTGCCAATTCGGCAACAGAAGATGTCATTGCATGTCTGTGTGTATGTGTGTGTGTGTGTGTACATGGTCATATGTGTGTTTATTTACAAATTCTTATGTGTATGCTTCAAGACGAAGAAGGTGTAACCTCTTGCATCTGAATTGAAACAGAGTCAATGTGGCTATAAATAAAAGATGAATAGCTCAAAAATAGAATCAGCCAAACAGCATATATGGATTAAGCACCTACTATGTGCCAGGGAATGTGTTAGATGATGGGAATAAAAATGCAGTGAATGGAATAATCCCTACTCCTAAGAAGCTTACGTTGTAAGAAGGCAAGGACAGAAGCACATGAATATGGAATGAATATAAAGAGATTGGATAAGAAATAATTTCAAGTGTTTTGAGAGGGAGGGCATCAGGAATGGCTTGAGCTATGATCTTTTTTTTTTTCAAATGCTTTATTAACTTCTGGTTTACATCAGTCATTTCCACCAGATTTTGAGTTAGAAATTTTCTCCCTGCTTTTCCCCTACCCACGTGCCCCAAATAGCGGTCCCACAGGATATTCCCTCCTCCAATCTGCTCTCTCCCATATCTTCTCTCATAACCCCCTTCAACTTTTCCAGTAGGGTATGGTGGATCTCTATGCCACAGTGCCTGTATATCTTATTTCCCAGTTACATGTAAAATAGTATTGATAATAGTATATATATATATATATATATATATATATATATATATATATATATATATATATATATATATATATATATATAAACACTTGGTTTTAAAACTTTGAATTCCAGATTCATTCCCTTCCTCCCTTGTCACCCACCCTTACTGGGAAGATAAGCAATCCAATATAGGTTGTACATGTGTAGCTAATGCAAAACATTACCATAGTAGATATATTATAAAAGACTGATTATATTTCCCTCCCACCTATCCCACCTCCCACTTGTTCCCACTTGTTCTATTCTCTACTTTGGTCCTGTCCCTCTTGTAAAAGTGGGTGTTTCCAACTTCCCTCTCCCCTAGCCTGCCCTCTCTTCCATCATCCCCACCTCATCCCCTTCCCCCCTACTCTCCTGTAGGGTGAGGTACCCTATTTAGTGTGTATGTCATTCCCACCCTGAGCCAAATTCAATGCCAATAAGGTTGACCCATTCCCTTTTGCCTTCCTGTTCTTCCCCTCCATTGTAACCATTTCACCTTGTCTCTTTTATATGATATAGTTTACCCCATTTTGTCTCTCCCCATATTTTCTTATTATATTCCTCTCTCACCTCTTAATTTCACCTTTTAAGTATCATCCCTTCCTATTAATTTGGTCCTGTGCCCCATATCTATGTATACCTGTCAACATATATACACACATTCACATATCTATTCATATGCCTTCTATTCCCTTCAACTATTTTCATACTGAGAAAAGTTTCATCAGTTACAATTATCATTTTTCCATGTAGGAATGTAAACAGTTCAACTTTGATAAGTTCCTTATGATTTCTTTTCCCTGATTACCTTCTCAGGCATCTCTTGCTTCTTGTGTCTGGATGTCAAATTTTCTATTCAACTCTCTTTTTTTCTTCAAGAATACTTGAAAGTCCTCTATTCCACTGAATGACTATATTTTCCCCTGAAACATGATACTCTGTTTTGCTGGTAGGTGATTCTTGGTTTTAATCCTAGCTCCTTTGACCTCCAGAATATTGTATTCCAGGACCTTCTATCCTTCAGTGTAGAATCTGTTACTTTCTGTGTTATCCTGATTGTGTTTCCACAATATTCAAATTATTTCTTCCTGGCTGCTTGTAATATTCTCTCCTTGATCTGGGAATTTTGAAACCTGGCTATAATATTCCTAAGAGTTTTCTTTTTGGGATCTTTTTCAGGAAGTGAGTGGTGGATTCTTTCAACCTCTATTTTGCCCTCTGGTTCTAAAACATCAGGGCAGTTTTGCTTGAGAATTTCTTGAAAGATGATTTCTAGGTTCTTTCCTTGATCTTGCCTTTCAGGTAGTCCAATAATTTTTAAATTATCTCTCCTGGATCTATTTTCCAGGTCAGTGGTTTTTCCCATGAAATATTTCACATTGAAGGCAATTCTTTCATTTGTTTGAATCTGCTTTACAGCATCTTGATTTCTCATAAAGTCACTAGCTTCCATTTGCTCCAATCTAATTCTGAAGGAATGATTCTTCTCAGTGAGCTTTTGAGATTCTTTCTCCATCTGGCAAATTCAGCTTTTTAAGGTATTCTTATCCTCATTGCTTTTGGGCCTCTTTTGCCATTTGAGTTAGTCTATTTTTAAGGTGTTATTTTCCTCTGTTAGGCTGTTGACTCTCATTTCATAATTTTCTTGCATTGTTCTCATTTCTCTTCCAAATTTTTCCTACACTTCTCTTATCTGCTTCTGAAGGTCCTCTATGGCCTGTAACCAGCTCATATTTTCTTTTGAAGCTTTTGGTGCAGGAGTTCTGACTTCACTGTCTTCCTCCTGTTCCATGCTTTGATCCTTTTTGTCCCAAATAGGAGTCTAATGTTGGATTCTTCTGTTTGTTTTGCTTCCTTTGCCTGGGCATGTTGCCACTCAATTACTTGACTTTTGGGCTTTTTGCCACAGTAGGACTCTGCCACCAGAGAGGGGAGCATCCCTCCCAAATGCTGAGGTTTTCTCAACTTCGGGAGGTATAAGTTGGGTGGCCTCTGTGAAGCCTCCACACACTCTGGCAAGCTGGTCACACACCCCTGGATCTCCACCCTAGACTGCAATCCAGGACCAAGAAGGATAAAGCAAGAGCAATTAACTCCCAGACTGGTTGCCTGGTCCCCCTACAGTCTGCAGGCCAGGAGCTGAAGCTGCAACATGGTGCTGCCTGCGCTGAGGTGTCTCAGCAGCTTCTCACTCTGGGGGGAAGAGGCTGATGTACTCCCCACTAGTGGGTCCCAAAGTCCATACTGCACTGACTTCTCACTTTTTCCTTAGCATCTATGTGTTGATAATTCTGGAGACAGCCAGAGTTGCTGGTGTTTTGGAGTCCCTCCAGCCAGTGTTTGGTCATGCCAGCCCTGGGGCTAAAACCTCTGGCTCATGTGGGGCTGGAGTCAGCTCCCAGAGCATTGTGCTGGCCAATTCCTGCTGGGCTACCAGGCTGTCTTCAGTGGGAGGTTAGCTTCTTTGTGTCATTTTGTGAGTTCTGTAGCTCCAAAGTTTGTTCAGAGTCACCTTTTACATAAATTGGGGAAGGTGGGAGGCAGAGCTGCATGGAAGTCCTGTTTCTACTCTGCCATCTTGACTCCCTTGAGCTATGATCTTAATGAAAATAAAGTCTATGAAGTGGAGGTGAGGAGGAAGCACATTCCAGATCTGGAGGGAAAATGATTGCCAAAGAATGAAGATATTTGTGAGAAACAGAGAAGACCAGTTTGGTTGGATAGCAGATTATAGGAAGGGTAATGATGTACAGTGAAGTTAGAAGTCTAAATTGAGGCCAGGTTGTGAAGGGATTTAACATATAATTGTGTAAGCTTGCATTTTTGTTTTTTGTTTTTTTTTTCTACAGGCAATAGGGAGCCATTGGAATTTATTGAGCTGTTCAGATATGTACTTAAGAAAAGTCATTTTGACAGCAGTGGAGGATAGCCTTTTTATGGTATGATATAAGGAAGCAATGTCAGTGTGGAGGATGTTACACCAATGTAGGGGATAGATGGTGAAGGACAGAACCAAGGAGGTCCCTATTGAGTAGAGAAAAAAGGTGATGGAAGAGGTGATGTGGAGATCCAAAGCATTCAATTTAGCAACTGCTTGGAGTGATGAAGTGAAGGAGAAGGAGAAGTTGAGGAAAGAAGCAAGGTTATGAACCCAGAAGGCTGGAAGAATAATGATGCCTTCAACAGGAATATGGAAGTTGGGTAGAAGAATGGACTTTTGGGGGGTGGAAGAGAAAGATTTAAGTCATGGGAATGTTGAGTTTCATGTGTTTCTAGGACAACCAGTAAGAAATGGCCAATAGTTGATTGGTGAGGCAGGGATGATGGCCAGGGGAGTGACTGCAGCTGGATATAGAGATCTGGGCATCATTGGCATCATTACAATGACTAAACCTATGGAACCTGATGAGGTCACAAAGAGAGAAGTAGAGAGAAGACAGTAGTGGACCAGAGACAGAGCCTTAGGGGATTCACCCACAGTTAGAAGGCAGGATCTGAATGATGAACCTGAAAAGAATTGGGAGAAGGAGCAGTTTAATGAATATACAGGAGAAAGTAGTGTTATGAAAATCCAGAGAATAGTGAATATCCAGGAAAAATGAGTGGCAAAAAATCAGAAGAAGACTGAATAAAAAACAAGCAGATCTGGTGATAAGAAATTCCTGGAACAGCACTTGTGGTAGCAAAAGATGGGAAACAAAGTACACATCCATCAATTGGGGAATGATTAAACTCATGGTATATAAATATAATGGAATGTGCTGTAAAAATTTATGAATACGATGACTACAGGATCATGGAAAGGTTTACACAATCTGATGCAGAGTGAAGTAGTCAGAGCCAGAAAATCATCTACACAACTACGGTAATAATGGAAATGGAAAAGGTAATGACAAACAATCAGTTCCAATGAACAAGCATGGTCCCAAAGCAGAGATGTAGGAAGATGCTCCTACCCCTCTTCTGAAGATGTGGAAAGTTTCTATATAGCACAGTTTGTAGCACAATGTAAAGAGATCTAAGTCTATAGTTGACTCCCCTGCCTCAGACACTTTCTAGAGCCATGTGACCCTCTGTAAGTCACTGAACCTCAGTCTGCCTCAGATTCCTAAACTGTAAAGTGAGAATAAGAATAGTTGATTGTTGTGAGAATCAAATGAGGTAATATTCATTAGCATTTAGCAATAGTGCCTGGTACATAGCAGGTGCTTAATAAATGATTATTCCTTTATTGATCGGTTTTGTCTAGTTTTCTCTTTTTTTCTTTAAAAATATTATTTATTATACAAGGTATCTCTTTGGCAGGGGGCAGGGGGCAGGGCCTCAGGGGAAGGATACTGGGAGAAATTCTGGTAATAAAAAGATAGCAATAAAAATAACTTTTATATAAGATTATTGGTAATTTTGTAGAGTAATTTTAGTTAAGTGATAGAGTCAGAAACTAGAGAGTAGAGGGATGAAGAGTGTGTCAATCCTCAAGAATAAATAAATATATTTCATGCTCTGTGATTAGTGCCAGGGGGACAGAGAAAAACAATGAGAGCTCCTTCTCCTTAAGGTGTATGGAGGAGACAACATGCCAACAAGCGTGGACATATACGATATCTACATTGTAAATGGAAACTAATCTTAGAAGGCACTAGCAGTTGGGTTGGGTGGTGGGTGGAAGGGCCTCCTGCAAGAAGGTGGGATTTCAGTTAAGTCTTTAAAGAAGCCAGAGAATTTAGGGAATAGAGGTGAGGAAGGAGAGAATTATGGGCACGAGGTACAGTTGGTCAAGAGGCATGGAGGGAGCAGATGGAGTGTATATTTGAGGGATAGCAAGTGTCCACCATTGCTGGACCATTTAATACACAGAAGCAAATCAAGTTTAAGAAGGTTAGAAAGGTAAGAAGAGACAAGGCTGTGAATGGCTTTAAAAGCCAAATAGAGGGATTTGGTATTTGGCCCTGAAGATACAGAGGAGAGAAAGTAGAAGTAGCTGGCAATCACAGGTTTTTTACTTTTTCTATAAAAAAAAGAAAGACATGTATGGTAATAACTTGGCTTGATAGAATGACTGGTAAAGTTTTTTGTTTGGAGCCCAGGACACTTGGCCATGTTTGAAGGCAAGGAAAGAACCACTATATAGGGACAGATTGAAAATTAGAGGCAAAGGGAGGATGAGTGAGGTTGTAATCTTTTGGAAAAGATGAGGGGAGATGGTTTCAAGGGCAAATATGGAGGGAGAATTGACCTTGGAGAGGGGATTCTGTCATCTTGCAAAGCTAGCAGCAAATATTCTCTTTCTGGAACATAATTTATTTCTTTTGAGGTCTAGCATCTAATGTGCCATTGTTGGTCTTCTCTTCCAATGTTATTATACATGCTCCTGTCTTCACATTTGTCATCATCACCCACCATCACCCATCATCTCCCTTACCATAGTCTCTGATAATGAGGTGGCCTTTCTCACAAATTACTGGAGGAAAAAAGAAAAAAGAAAAGAATGAAATCATAACAAAGAAGAAATGAAAAGAAATAAAGCCAAAGCAGATTGTTCTCTCTCAAACTCTGGAAGAGAACTGACCCCCTGAAATGCCAGAGGAGAGCTTTTCAGGTCAAAGCTTACATACTTACATGACAGAAAATTGAATATTAAAAAAGGAAGATTATCAACAAAAATATGAAATATCCAATTAACAACATCAAGGAGAAATCTTAAACAGTTCAACTTCAGAGAAAGAAATTAGACTATCAGTAAAGGAACTATTAAAAAAAGGTCGGGGGGGGGGATGCAAGTGGAGAAATTCTCTAGTCCAGATTGACTTCCAGGCAAATTCTACCCAGAATTTAAAGAAGAATGAATACCTTTACTATTCAAACAATTCTCAAAAACTGTAAAAGAACTCTGTACCAAACTCTTAATTTTTGTTTTTTACAAATACATATACCAGATAAGATAAAGCAAAGAAAGAGAAGTAGAGACCAATAGTACTAAAAAAAAATTCAAATATTTTAAATAAAATCTGAGCAAAAATTCTAAAATAATAGCTCTGAAACCCTATTTAATATTATCAAATTTAATTTATACCACAGATGCAAGGATGGTTCAGTATTGGGAACATAAAGAACATAATTAATGAGCTTTCTACCAAAGCAAAAAATCCTTTGATAAAAGCAGATGGGCACCACAGTGGAGTCAGGAAGACCTGAATTCAAATCTGACCCAGATACTTACTAGCTGTATGACCCTGGGTCAGTCACTTAAACTCAGCATCAATTTTCTCACCTATAAAATGGAGATAATAAGAGCACTTAATTTGCCTGTCGTGATGATCAAATGAGATCTTATTTGTAAAGCACTCAGCACAGTGCCTGATACATAATAGGTACTATACCGATGTTAGTCATTTTATTATTGTTTTTTTTTCCTTTTTTTTTTTGGAGGGCAATTGGGGTTAAGTAACTTGCCCAGGGTCACACGGCTAGGTTTTTCTTTGTGTGTGTTAAGTGTCTGAGGCTGGATCCAAACTCAGGTCCTTCTGACTCCAGGGCCGGCGCTCTACTTACTGTGCCACCTAGCTGCCCCTTTATTATTGTTTTTATAGTTGTTATTGTATTATTATTAAAGTTGAATATTCCAAAAATAAGTGTAGGAGGACAATTAAATAAACTATAATGAAATCCTGCATCTAAAACCAAAACCTAGTACTATTATTGATGGGGAAATACCGGGAAGTTTCCTAATATAAATAGGACAATTGCTTTCTTTGCTGTTATTTGACAGGGTTCTAGAAATGCTATTTACAACCATAAGACAAAAAAAATTTAAGACATAAATATAGACAAAGAGAAGACCAAATAATCCATATTTTCTGGCAACATGTTTGATGGCTTATTTAGAATACTTTAGTGAATTAGCAAAGAAAGTAATCAAGACAATCAGCAGCTTCAGAAAAGTAGAAGATATGAAAGCCCAGAAAAATCACCCACATTTCAATATAGTGATTATAAAGTCCAGAATGCAATTACAGAAAGAAACATCACATTCAATATAACTATAAACTCCTCAACATCGATGCCTGGGTAGGCATCAATCTACCCAGCCATACTCAATATCTGTGTGGATACAATTACAAAATAGTTTTTAAAGGAATAAAGGATCACTTAAATAATTGAAGTAACAGTACTTATGGCTGGACTATGCCTAATAACATGGTAAAATGATGATACTTTCTAAGTTAATCTACAGAATAAGTGTTATGCCACTTGAAGTGCTATGGGTATATTTTTTAGAACTAGATAAAATAATGACAAGTTATTTTGACGAAGTACAAGGTCTAGACTCTCAAGAGGTGTAATGAAAAAAAAAAGAAAGGATAATAAGGAGGGGGTTAATAGCCCTTCCTGTTATCCAACTATACTATAAAATAGTAACCATCAAAACTATTTGGTACTGGTTTAAAAAAAATAGAAAAAATTGATCAGTAGAATAGAATAGAATAGACAGAATCAGAGACAATTCATCTTCATTATCTAGCATTAGGTAAAGTTGAGAAAGTATCTGATTAGTGTTAATAATGTCTACCATGGACCCATGTGATTATTCAAAGGTGTACTTCATATTTCCACTGGACTGGAACCAATGACTCTATTTTACATGTAACTTTCACTTTTAACAGTGTGAATTTGAATATATATGCATACACACACACACACACACACACACACACACACACACATATATATGTACTTCCAGGGATATATTATCTACACTGATCAGGATCTCTTATAAATTACTTGTGGAAGAACTCCCTACTTAAGAAGAAGTGCTAGGAAACTTGGAAGGCAGAAATTAGAAATCAACACCTTATCTTAAGATAATAAAACCCAAATGGATATGTGGTGTCAGTCAGTCAGTAAACATTTATTAAGCACCTGTTATGTGCCAGGTTTTGTGCTAAGCAATAAAAATACAAAGCAAGAAATATTAAAATTGTAACAAACTATGAGAGAAAGAAATGAGATGCCTTTTTCATCCATGACAAGGCAAACTGTTAATAAAAAAGGTCTATCTCATCACAAAATAAAAAATAAATACTTTAGATTGCATAAAACTTAATAGCTTTTGCATAAACAGAATCAATTTAGCTAGAATAAGAAGGGACACTTTCAACTGGGAAAATAAATCTTTGCATTAAATGTCTCTGATGAGAAGAAACCCAAAATTATTAAGGAATTAACACAAATATATAGGGTGTCACAAAAGTCAGCACACTAAGACTTCTGGGACACCCCTTATTAAACCAAGATATATTCCCAATGGAAAAGTCATCAAAATATGTAAATCAACAATTCTCATAAGAGTTGCTAACAATTTCCAGTCATAATAAAAACTGTTCCAAATCTCTAATAAGAAAAGAAATGCAATTCAAAATAATTCAGAGCTTTCAGCTCATAACTAAGAAATTGGCAAAGAGGACAAAAATCAATTTTGGATGGGTTGTGGAAAGAAAAGTACAATAATATATTACCAATGGAGATGTAACTTGGTCTAACCATTCTGTAAAAATGATTTGGAATGCAGAGAAAATGTCCATTATCATTTGACCAAAAGTCACCATTCCATATATCCCAAAGAAATCAAAGCTAGAAATTTCTCACAATATTTCCAGCAACACTGTTTGTAATTGAAAGATGTAAAAATTTCTACTGGAAACCAAGTAGATACTCATCAACTAGGATCTGATAAAACTCTGGTGTATGATTATAGTGGAATATTATTGTGCCATAGGCAATTGTGAAAATTATGGATACTGAGAACCTTCCAAAGAATTATTTGAATTAAAGACAAATAAAGTTAGTAGAAGCAGGGAAAAGGATAAACATCTTGGCTACAATAGTATAAAAGGTAAGATACACAATAGTAAGAATATATAACATGCAATGACTATCTCTGTCATTATGATACTCAAGCGTGGCTCTGAAAAAGAGAGGAAAATATACCTTATTGCGTTCCTTGCACAGGTAGGGAATTCTGGGTATGAAGCACTGCATTTGTTGTTAGAGTCAGTCAATTTCTTTTTTAGCTTTACTGAATTACTATTTTTCTTTCTTTTTCTTTTTCTTCTTTTTCTTACCAGGGCAGGAGGGGAGAGGAAGATATTTGTAAGTGAATTGTAAATCAGAAGATACCCCCAATATTTTTGAAAGTAAAAAGTTCTATAAAATTGTTAACATTTAAAAGGTTTAGGTTTATTAAGGCCAAACTTTGATCACTTTGGAAAATTGCTAATGTTCTATAATTAACTTTTCATCAATAATGACTTGATGAAGTGCTACATAATGTACAGAGTAAGTGAGCTTAGTGTCATTTCCCTTTGTATAGTTCCAATCTAGGTGATTAATGGCTATTCATTCATGAGGATGATGAAATCTTTAAGATTAAGAGAGATAAACAATTTAGAGAAGCATTCAGTATTGTGTCTCTTGGAGTCTGTCTGGGATAAAGATGTGTCTCACAGTACAGAGCAAACTATATCCTTCACCCATGTGCTTTAAGCCAAATCTGAATTCTAACTAGTGGTTGGGTGCCTATAGAACAAACTTGAGTTAATGTCTCAGCATTGAACAAATGTATTAGAATGATGTTTATATCTCTGTGATTAACTCTGGTCATCTATGTTGTGGTGTGTGTGTCTTAAGTTTTCAATATTCTTGCTTTTAATTGGCACATACATTGAGTAAGGCAAGAGAATGAATCCTTGCTACTTTGGTTGAATGGCAGCTAGGTCATACAATGGATAAAGGGCCAGGCCTCAAGTCAGGATTCCTTGTGTTCAAATCTGATCTCAGACACTTACTAATTGTATGAAGCTAGGCAAGTCATTTAGCCCTGTTTGCCTCAGTTTCCTCATCTGTAAAATGAGCTGGAGAAGGAAATGGCAAACCACTCCAGTATCTTTGCCAAGAAAACCATTAATGGGATCACGATGAGTCAGACATGACTGAAACAACTCAACAATCACTTTGGTGGAATATTGCAGTAGGCCTTTGTTCCACAAGGGAGGATGATTTCCCTTATTCATACCTTTTTATTCTCTAAATGGTTGTCCCTCTCTTTCCCTGTCAAAAACACATTTCACTCTTTTATGTATGTTGTCTTCCCCTGGTAGAATGGAGGTTGCTTGACAACAGGGACTGTCCTGTTTGCTTCTTATATTCATATATCCAGTGCCTGGCACTTAGAAAGTGCCATTAATAAATGCTTCATTTAAAAAAAAAATCATTCATTTGTTCCATAAAAGTTCCATAGAGGCTTTACATAGTTTTCTAGTGGGCTTACTTTTATTAATATTGATCAATATCAATATTGATCAGAAGTTAGCAGTGCATCCCAGAAACTATCTGGCTGCAGCCAACTGGCCTTTACTCAATAGTCCTTCATTTCAAAGAGGACCAATAACATCACAGATGATGTTTTGACTTGCATGTGTATTGGATTTAAGTGAGGCAAGGTTGCACATAGTTGTCAGCATCACATTCTCTCTTCCTGAGTCATGAAAGTCCAGTGGCAGGACAAAAGTCAGAACAACTGGCAATGGCCCCAGGATTCAGTGGATGATCTTCATAATTTTAGTGTCTGACAGAGCTCTAAGTACACCACATTGCCTGCTTCAGCCATCTTCATGACTGTTGGAACAAATTGTTGTCATTCACCCATTCCACAGGGGAAAGTCTTCATATGTTTGGGTAGACACCCCCCAAATACCCTCAGCCTGGTTTAGCCCATCTGCCAAGACAGCTTTACTGGGGTACAATCACCGCATATGTTACAGGTCCTTGGAGCCACAGGTGAGAATTGGGTGAAAAAATGGGCCCCAGTGGTAGATGAGCAACTCTGAAAAAGGCTCAGTAAGCCCTCACACTGGAGGTGCTAGTCCCCCCAGGACACCCCATAACCAGATCTGAACATAAAGTCTGTAACAATAGTTTGAGAGATCTCTGAATGATAAATTAGAAAGGGAAGAAAGTTGAAGCTGGAGACACCTAGGAAACTATTGTGATCATTAAAAATGGTGATAGTGGTGTTCAATAGTGGGGAGGGAGAGAGCTACTATGAGAGGCTTTATGGAGTAAGAACTGGAGATGAGAGTTGAGGGAATGGGAAAAATCCAAGACAAAACCAAGTTCTCAGCTAAAAGAGTCAACGGTGGTACCATGTGGAAGGAAGGGAGTCAGATAACGCAGCAAGACTGGGAGTAAGACAATAAACTCGACTTTGAATGTTTCAAATTGGCCGTTCCAGTGGGATATCCAGTTAGAGAAGACTTGCAGGCAGTGGAAATGCGAGAGAGATGACTGATGGTGACACCGGTGTGAAAGACATCATGTAGCAATCACAGCTGAATTTGCCAGGAGTGAATGAGATCTGCTAGGGAGAGAATGCGGGGGGTGAGAAAAGAGAAGATAAAACTGGGGGGAATACCCATTTAACAGATTTGGCAGAAGAAAGGAGCCAGAGGGTGAAAATTTAGAGAAGTAGAACTAGGAGATTATGTCTCTGAATCCAAAAGAGGTGAGCGTACCCAAAAGGAAGAAATATTGATGGGGTCAAATTCTATAGAGACATTGAGATAAATGGAATTTGATTAAAAAAATAGATTTGGTGATTACTTCCTAACAAATGACCTTCGAAAAATCATGGGGTGGGGGGGAGAACAATGTACACACTGTACTGGAGGAAGCTCTCTTCCTTTCAGAACTGGTAAGTAACAACGTGACACAGGGGCCCATCTGTCAGTCTCATTCTCAT
The DNA here is from genome assembly GCA_011680675.1 of Gymnobelideus leadbeateri. Taxonomy (NCBI): domain Eukaryota; kingdom Metazoa; phylum Chordata; class Mammalia; order Diprotodontia; family Petauridae; genus Gymnobelideus; species Gymnobelideus leadbeateri. The sequence goes on along the minus strand of WOXC01000419.1, from coordinate 814,163 downwards.
GATAAAACCAACCCAGTGAGCAAGCTGCAAAAGGCTATTGCTGAGTGAGAAGCTGAGGCAGCTCGGTGGTACTCTGGATTGGGTGCCTGATTTGGCATCAGGAAAAGTGGAATATTAATCTTGTCTCTGACATCTATTAGCCATGGAGTCCTGAAGACATCATTTCACTTTCTTTAGACTCAGTTTCCTCATTTGTAAAATAAGGTAATAGTAGAACCTACTTCCCCAGGGCTGTTGAGAAAATCAAAGCAGATAACTAGCTATGTGCAGAGTGCTGAGGGGAGACACATACAGTGAGAGTGAAGAATAAGCAGCCAATAGCATGAGCTGCTCTGAGATCTAGGAAACATTATGGGAGGGAGCCTCCAGTATGGCAGGTGAGTCCTCTGTTGGGGATCCATGGAAGGATGCCATTGGTTCTCTTCAAAAATGAAGGACAGACAACAAATGAAAGATGGAAGGAATCTGAGTAAGAAATGTTCAGGATGAAAAAAAGCCTTAAGGGATTAGAAAGTGCCTTGGTGGAGCTAGCACGCAGCCTAAGGAGATCTGGTTCCCCTGACTCATGGAACGCAATATTTGAACCCCACTGGGCTCCTCTTCTTGGCCTAGATAATCCTCCAGGCTTTCTTTCCATTCTTGTTCTCTAACTATTTCTTTAATCCAGCAAACCTTTTTTGAGTGCCTCCTTTTGTAGGACTCCAAGTGTGTGTGTGTGTGTGTGTGTGTGTGTGTGTGTGTGTGTGTGTGTGTATGTGTGTGTGTGTGGTTACAGAAAGCATCCTGTGTGGTTCTTGGTCTCAAGGCACTGACATCAGGGAAACAGATATAGCATTTAATGGCAATGCAAGGTATTATTTGCTTTAGGGTCTAAAAGGTGCTACAGACCTTGCTTGGAAAGTTCTCCAGTAGCTTTTTCTAAAGTTGGTGTTGCGAGAATCAATAGTGTTCCATCTCTAGAGCTCTGTGGAATGGAGAGACATAATTAGAAAAGGAAGGACAAGAGCTGATGTTGACATATTTCAGACATATTTCTGGAGTTACTTTCCAGGTAGAAGAGGAACAGGGTGGTGAGGCGTCAAACTGGTGGTCCTGGGTGAATTGTTCATTCTGATAACCAGGAGGCATGGAATCCATCTTTTGTGTGTGTTTCCCATCCCTGGGACATTAGTGGGGACCATTCTTCCCTGAACTAGAAGCTTTTGAAGCCTCCTAGAGGCATAAGTTTTCAGGAGATGAAGAAAATGTCCTGTCAGAGAGAGCTATTTGAGCATGGAAAGGCTATTGGAAAAAAGCAGGGGAGGGGCTGATGATCCAGAGAGCCACAGGTCCACTGGACAAAGCCCTCTAGCAATCGTACCATCTGGAGAAGAGGACGATCTCATAAAGAAGCTGGGGTCTGTAACTTTTATGATCGACCCCAATGTGGAATTGGAGCTGGGGCTCTCAGTTTCACACAGCTGGCTTGTAGACGGGCCAGGGCCCTTGTGCTCCATTTAGTCTTTGAGGGCTTCTGCTTCTTCTCTCTGAGCCTTCTAGATCTTACTCACTGTCTCAGCAATGTCAGCCTTTTCTTCAGACTGGAAATGACCTTCTTTTGTGTCCTTGACCTAAGCATTACCGATTACACCAGAGAAGAAAACTTTGAGTGAGGTAGAACTCCTGATTCTAGACTTGAATCTGTCTAATGAACTGTATGACCATAGGCAGGTCTTTTCCCTCCTCCAGGCCTTACTTTCCTCCCCTGACAAAACATATAACTGGTCTCTGTGATTTCTCATATCCCCTCAGCTCTAAGGTGCTGTGACCCTGAGGTGGACAGATACCAGACAAAATGGGAGGGTCCTGGAGGTTCTGAAACCACAGCACATTTTGATGGTGACAAAGGTTAGGGTTAGTGACATGTAAACAAACTAATGACCATTAAAAACCGCATAACCATTATAAACTGAGGAACACACAAAGTTCATCTTTTGTTTGAGGTGTGTGTGTGTGTGTGTGTGTGTGTGTGTGTGTGTGTGTGTTGTCTTTACCATAAATACTGGCCCTGTGTTAGGCTCATTTCCCCTCATTTGAGCTCATCCAGCAAAAGTGATTCTTCATTATGTCCTGCTTTTATAAACCAAGATCTATTTTGATGTGGTTACATAATTCTGTGGCCATCTGTGCTCTCCTGCCCCCGCCTCCCTTCCCCTCCCCTCTACCACAGGAGATGGAGACTTTTTCTACCTAGAACTTGCATAGACTCTGGGAAATGACTTAGCTTCCCTGTATAGCTCACATGCTGATGGAGGCTTAACACCCCCACTCTGAGCCAGGAGGATGGCTTGCTCACAGGGTTTATCATGAGCTGCTGCTGAGTCTACTGCCAGAGCAGGGCAACTGTGCCCCTTGCAAGGGGTAAAGCTTATGTCCCGTGGCACTTGACCCATGATTCTACTTGATTGTGTTTCATTTGGGAGACAAGGGCTTAGAAAATTCCTCATCTCTGAACCACCCAATGTCTACCACTCTCTGAAGTTGTTGTTCAGCCTTCATTCTTTTTTTTTTAACAGATGCTTTATTAACTTCTGGTTTACATCATTCATTTCCTCCAGATTGTGAGTTACAATTTTTTCCCGATTTTTCCCCTACCCACCACCCCAGACTAGCAGTCCCACAAGACATCGCCTCCTCCAATCTGCTCTCTCCCATATCTTCTCCCATACCACCTTTGACTTTTCCATTAGAGCAAGGTGAATCTCTGTGCCCTAATGCCTGCACATCTTATCTCCCAATTACATGCAAAATAGTATTAATAATAGTATTTGTATATATTTGAAACATTTAATTTTAAGACCTTGAATTTCAGATCCATTCCCTTCCTCCCTTGTCACCCATTCCCTCTGGGAAGATAAGCAATTCAGTATGTATTGTACATGTATAGCTATGCAAAACATTACCATAGTAGATATATTGTAAAACACTGCTTATATTTCCCTCCCACCCATCTCACCTCCTACCTGGTCCATTCCCTACTTTGATCCTGTCCCTCTTTGAAAGTGGGTACTTCCAGGCTACCCTCCCCCCAGAATGCCCTCCCCTCCATCATCCCTCTCTCATCCCCCTTCCCCCTACTCTCCAGCAGGGTGAGATATCCCATTTAGTATGTATGTCATTCTCTCCCTGAGCCAAATTCAATGAGAATATGGTTTTGCCTTTTTGCCTTACTGTTCTTCCCCACCCCTGCAACCACTTCCCCTTGTTTCTTCTACATGAGATAGTTTACCCTACCCTGTCTCTCCCCATCTCCTCTTGCCACTTTCCTCTCTCACTTCATAATTTCACCCCTTAAGTATCATCCCTTCCCAACAAATTCAACCTATGCCCTCTATCCATGTATAACTGTAAACATATATACACACATTCACATATGTATTCATATGCCCATATACCCTTCTTCATTATATTCATACAGAGAAAAGTTTCATCATTCACAGTTATTGTTTTTCCATGTAGGAATGTAAATAGGTCAACTTTGATATGTTCCTTTTGATTTCTTTTCCCTGATTACCTTCTCAGGAATCTCTTGCTTCTTGTGTCTGGATGTCAAATTTTCTAGTCAACTCTGGTTATTTCCTCAAGAATGCTTGAAAGTCCTCTATTCCACTGAATGACCATATTTTCCCCTGAAACAAAATACTCAGTTTTGCTGGGTAGGTGACCTTGGCTTCAATCCCAGGTCTTTTGCCCTCTGGAATATCATATTCCATGCCCTTCAATCCCTCAGTGTAGAAGCTACCAGGTCCTGGGCTATTCTGATTGTGTTTCCACAATATTGAAATTGTTTCTTCCTGGCTGCTTGTAGTGTTTTCTCCTTGATCTGGGGATTCTGGAACCTGGCTATAATATTCCTGGGAGTTTTCTTTTTGGGATCTTTTTCAGGAGGTGATCTGTGGATTCTTTCAACCTCTATTTTGCCCTCTGGATCTAAAACATCAGGGCAATTTTCCTTGAGAATTTCTTGAAGGGTGATTTCTAGGTTCTTTCTTTGATCATGGCTTTCAGGTAGTCCAATAATTTTTAAATTATCTCTCCTGGATCTATTTTCCAGGTCAGTGGTTTTTCCCATGAGACATTTCACATTGCCTTCTATTCTTTCATTTGTTTGGATCTGTTTAACAGCATCTTGATTTCTCATAAAGTCATTAACTTCCATTTGCTCCAGTCTAACTCTGAAGGAATTAATCTCCTCAGTGAGCTTTTGAGATTCTTTTTCCATCTGGCAAATTCGGCTTTTTAAGGCATCCTTCTCCTCATTGCCCTTTTGGGCCTCCTTTGCCATTTGAGTTAGTCTATTTTTTAAGGTGTTGTTTTCCTCATTCAGGCTGTTGACCCTCATTTCATACTTTTCCTGCATTCTTCTCATTTCTCTTCCCAATTTTTCCTCCACTTCTCTTATTTGATTTTTAAAGTCCTTCTTAAGGTCCTCTATGGCCTGTAACCCACTCATATTTTCCTTTTGGGCTTTTGAAGCAGGATTTCTGATGTCACAGTCCTCCTCCTGTCCTATGCTTCGATCCTCTTTGTCCCCAAAATAAGAGTCTAATGTTGCATTTTCCTGTTTATTTTGTTTCCTTTGCTTTGGCATGTTGCCACTTAATTACTTGAGTTTTGGGCTTGTTGCCACAGTAGGACTCTGCCACCAGACAGGGGAGCTTCTGTCCCAAAGCTGGAGTCTTCACAACTTCCGGTTCTGGCAAGCTAGATACCCACCCCACAACCTCCACCCCAGACACAATCCAGATCCAGGGAGGTTAAAGCAAGAGCAATTATCCTCCAAGACTGATTGCTGGATCTCCCTACAGTTCGCAGGCCAGGAGCTGGATCTGCCACTGAAATTGCAAAATGGTGTGTCTCCTCAGCGGCTTCCAGCCCCTAGGGGAGGAAGCTGACGTGTTCCCCAAATACTGGTCCCAAAGTCCATAGGGCACTAACCTCTCACTTTGTCCTAGGCATGTCTGTATTGATAATTCTGGAATCGCCACAGCTGCTGGTGTTCTGGGGTCCCTCCAGCCGGCTGCTGGCCTGGCTGCCCTGGGGCTAAAACCGCGGCTCATGTGGACCTCGGCTCGGCTCTCCATGTGCTGGGCTGTTGGCTCCCAGAGCGCTGTGCTGGTCTTTCCTGCAGGGCTGCTGGGCTGTCCTCAGCAGGAGGTTAGCTTCTCTGTGTCATTCTGTGGGTGCTGGGGCTCCAGAAGTTGTTCAGAGTCCCCTTTTACATGGTTTGGAGGTGATCTGGGGGAAGGGCACATTAGCCATGCTGTGTCTACTCTGCTATCTTGGCTCCGCCCCCTCAGCCTTCATTCTTAAAGAGGAACAATGACATCAGGAGTGTAATGTTTTGACTTGTAAGTGAATTGGATTTAAGTGAGGCAGTGCTGTGCAAAGTCATCAGCCTCACTATTTTCTCCAGATTCACTGAGTAGGGCAAGACATAGGTCAGGATGACTGATGGCCCAGCATGCAGTGGAAAACCTTGGCCTTTTTAAGCTAAGGTCTTTCCCATGTCTCTTTGTCTGAGGCAACACCCACCCATTCAGTGGTTAAAGGCTAAGTAAGAATTGAGGTAAAAGAGGGCCTACTTTGGCTTCACTAAAGAAGCAATCAGGGAGGGGAAGACCCTCAGAGTTTGAGAAACAATTGCTATTTATACTCTGAGATATCAAAACCTGAACAATGAGCAAGTGAGGCTTGGGCTGGGGCCTGTATCTGCCAATGAGTGATAGCCAGAGTGATTTGGGTTCAGAGGCATAGTCAAATAGCTCTATTTGGATCCCAATGGGCTTTAACAAAGCCTGGTTTTTCAGAGCTACGAATCAAGAAATCATAAACAAAAACTACAAAAGATCTGAGTCAATGAGTTAATTGTTCTGTTGAACTTTTTTTTTAAGTGAAAGGATAAATAAGTAGGAAAGAAAAAATCTTGCCCTCAAACCCCAAGATACTTTGCAAAGTAAAAGCAACAAAATTATATTCCTTTGGACAGAGTAACGACATGTAAGGATGGGACTCTCCACATAGTCAGAGAAAGTAGGAGGAAAAAAATAGTAGCATTGCCCAGCTGGAACTGGCCTGGTGGGTCCCAGAGGGGGCAGCTGCTACTACTCTTAGAGTGCTGTTCATCCTTCATTCTCAAAGTAGTCCAATGGTATCTGGAGGGTGATGGCTTGATTTGCAAGTGAATTGGATTTGAGTGAGGCTGAATTGTACCAGCCTCACTCTCTCTCCAGAGGTATCCACCCTCAGAAGTAATGATGAGGTAGGTCCCACCACTGGGGGGTGCCCTCCCACCTTGCACCCTTTCTAACTTGCTTCTTCTCTGCTGGCAAGACCTGAGGAGAAGGAAGTCAACAGCTCCATTCCTTCTCCTGAGATGGAAGTCTGCCAGACTTGCTGGGCTCCATCATCCTATAGTTCCCTGATGACTGAATATAAGTGCCTTGAGGCTAGGGATTGTTTCGTTCTTTGCTGGTGACAAAGTAATTAGAATAATGGGCTCCGTTCTTTTTATGCTTAGTCATAGATTATCCCAGGATTTAAAGATTGAAGAGGATTTAAAGTCCTCTAGCTTAACCAGCTCATTTTACCCAAGAAAACACTGGTTGCATGACTTGTCCAAGTTTATGTACTTAGGAGTTGGATTCAGATTATGAATGACCACATCCTCTGGTTGTAATTCCAACACCCTTTACATCAGTCCACACAGCATCTACTCACTAAACCTGGGCCCACGAACTGCCCATTAAACTCTAAAAAATTCGAGGTCCTGGCAGAGAAGTAAATCTAAGTAGCCTTAACATCTTGAGCCCTATAGCCCCCAAACAAGAGACCCTCCTTCATAAGTATAGCCTTTTCCCTGATTGTTCAAGACATTTCAGGACCCAGGCACAAGGTTCCAGTTTTGGAAATGATCTGTGGAAATTGAGGGGATGACCATCAGTTGGGTGAATCGTTAAACAAGTTGTGGTATGTGATTGTGCTGTAAAAATGATGAACTGGTTGATTTAAAAAAAAAAAAACATGGAAAGGGGGCAGCTATGTGGCGCAGTGAGTAGAGTGCCGGCCCTGGAGTCAGAAGGACCTGGGTTCGGATCTGGCCTCAGACACAACGCAGACACAAACAAAAACCTAGCCGAGTGACCTTGGGCAAGTTACTTAACCCCAATTGCCCTCCAAAAAAAGCAAAAAAAAAAAAATGGAAAGACTTGTATGAAATAATGAAGATGGAAGAGAGCAGAGCCAAGAGAACCTTGAATACAGTGATGGCAATGTAGTTTGAAGAATAATTGCGAACATCCAAGTTATTCTGAGCACTATAAATTAACCATAAATCAATTACAAAGGATCTCTAAAGGAGGATACTGTCCTTTTCCAGAGAAAGAGCTGAGAAATGGAAGGATGCATAGTATGGTTTTACATAAATTTTTAAATCTGCATCAAATGGTGGGCTTCTCTACTGTGGGTCAGGGAAGGAAGGAGACAGTTCAGAACTTAAAATGTAATGAATTTAGTTTAATTTTTAGAAAAGAAATGGCCTGCCAGTGGGCTCCCCGCCCTTCCCCAGACCCCAGAGGGGCCAGAGCCCTGTAGGACTCATTTAGGGACATTGGGTGGCATTACCTTGCAGGGCTAGACCATTGCCCTTGGGAGTCTGAAGCCCTCTGTTCTCTGTGGTCATGACTGTTTTGTGTTTGTGAAATTCATCCAGGAGGCTATTAAAGAACCACAATCTTTTAAGTTTCCTTTCTTCCTAAAATCAATCTTGAGCAAAGACATTCTCTGCTAAATAACAGTTTTACTTTGTACCATCTTATAAACACTCTCAAATTACAATGCAAGACACTCAAGATACTCAAAGTTCTCCACTTTGGTAAGAAGTGAGCTGAACAGAGGTGCCTAAAAAACCAAGAAGAAGAATGAGGAAAGATAATAATGAACATACCCACTTCTCTCTGGTGCCCCCAGCCAGCTCCTCCTTCACTCAGCTTATGGAAAGACCTTTCTTGAACCCTGATCTTGTCATGTTGCTCCCCTTTTGCTTAAATACCTTCAAGAGTGCCCAATGCTTCCCAAATAAATGCTCTACTTTTCTTAGAATTTCATGCTTTGTACTATCTGGCACCATCCTACCATCTAACCTCATCTTTTATTACTCCTCTCTAAACAAGCCACTTGAGAATCCAACTGAACTAGCTTCAGTCTCCCAAACATCTACTGTATTTTCGGACCTTTGTGTCTTTACTTGCACTGATCCCTATGCCCAGAATGCCTTTCTTCCTCTTCCCTACCTGCTTAATTCCTACCCAGTTCTTGAAACCCAACTTTGTTCTACCTTCTTCATGAAATATTGCTCCCTTCCACACTTAATGGAAATGGCTTCTGCTCACAGGGCCCTTGGCAGTGCTCATCATGTCATGTTGGGGTTCATTGCCCCCTGGAGTGGTGTCTTGTTCCCTCCTAAACTGGCAGGACCATGGAAATTTAAGCTGTGTTGAAGTTATATTCTGTACCAAGTCAGGCTCTAGCACAGGGCTTTACCTAGAGTAGGAATACTAATAAAGTTTTGTGGGGGAAAGTCAAGAAGTAAAGAGAAAATGAAGAAGCAAAGGACTGTTTTTTGATCTTTGAGAGGTAGATTGGGAGATGAGCAAGCCAAATTCTGTATGCCCCAGATCAGTGCCCTCATTAGACAGTTCAAAGATTGATCCCTTTATATCAGGGTTCTTAGCCTTTGTTTATGTCATGGACCATTTGCCAGTCTCCTGAAGCCAAGAGGACCCAAATACAGATAATGAAATGCATAGGATTAGAAAAGAAAAGAATTCTATTGAAATGTGAGTATAATATTTTCCTCATCCAAGTTCACAGACCCCCTGCAATCCAATTCCTTAGGAGTTTGTGGACATCCTTGACCAAGAAGCCTTGATCTACAGGGCCCTCTTAAAAGTGATACTCAAGTTTGTTTGGTATTTTTTGCAAGGTCCAGTATATTAGTCTGACTCAATATTAGTAATTTCTACTCTTTTAGGCCTTTTAAATATAAGCTCCAGGTTCAATTTCTAAACACTCAGAATAATAAAATGGTACCTGCCATTGAAAATTAGAAGATAGAATTTCATAGCTGGGAGGGACCTTAGAACATAGAAAAGTAGAGTTGGGAAAGGTCTTAGAACACCAAATGTCAGATCTTGGTAGGAACTTAGAATACCAAGGAAGACTATCAAGATGGTTGTTGAAAAGCAAAGGGGGAGGAGCCCTTAGTGATCCTTTAATCCAATCCTTTTAGTTTACAGAAGAGTAACTTTAGGTCACCAGAGGGAGGGAGGAGAAAGGAGGAGAGGGGAACTTATACAAGGTGACACAGCTACTGAGAGGCAAGCCAGGACATTTCACAAGCTGGGAAGACCTTTGAACATCCCAAGATTTTTTAAAAACAATTATTAAAATACCCTGGCTTAGTGGGAAAAAAGCTCTAATTTTTTTTACAGAATACCTGAGTCCAAGTTCCAGCTCTGAATAACTCTTGGCATATCACCTAATCTCTCTGAGAGGCAAGTTTGCTCATGGATAAAACTAGTACAAAAATAGTTGTAGCAGGTTGAGATAAGTATATGTGTGTATGTGTGTGTGTGTGTGTATAATACAAACATATGCACATAATTATATAGATATGTAATAAATATATACATATGTATGTATATACCTACATTATATCCCTATTATACCATTATATATCTACATTATATACCTATTATGTTATGACATTATATACCTGTTATAGATATATATATATGTATTATATATTTGTGTGTATATTTGTGTATATATATATAAAATGTATTTATGTATATCTATTATCTATATGTGTATATGGGCAGCTAAGTGGCATAGTGGATAGAACACTGGACCTGAAGTAAGGAAGACCTGAGTTCAAATATGACCTCAGACACTTACTAGCTTTGTGACCCTGGACAAGTCACTTCACCCTGTTTGCCTCAGTTTCCTAATCTGTAAAATGAGCTTGAGAAGGAAACGGCAAGCCACTCCAGTATCTCTGCCAAGACAAGAGCCAGACATGACTGAAATGGCTGTAAAACAACCACCACAACATGTGTGGGTGTCTATACATATGAACATATATATATATATATATATATGTGCCCATGCTTGCAAAGCACTTTATTCATGTTATCTCATTTGAGCCTTGCAAGGACCTCATGCTCTTGCCTTTCCCATCTTGTAGATGAGGAAGATGAGGCTGACAGCGTTCTCAGCTAGTAAGTGGCAGAAACAGAATGTGAATAGGTTCCAATCCATCACTCTCTCCATTTTGCCCCCTAGTGTCCTCAAAATGCCATGAATGTGACATCAGAGATTTTTTTGGAGGAAAGGGCATTTGAACTGGGCCTGAATAGCTTGGTCATGTTTCTTTACTATCTCTTCCTCAGATTGCTTTTATCCTAAACAAAATAATCATTTGGTTACAAAAATAAGGAACAGAACCTAGCAGAATCCTAAGAATTGCAAATTGGTGGAGCCAAGATGGCGGAGTAAAAGCAGGAACTTGCTTGAGCTCCCACACCAATCACCTCCAATACCTGTAAAATATGATGCTAAACAAACTTTAGAGCTACAAAACCCACAAAGTGCCAGAGAGAAACAAATCTCCCACTGAAGACAGCCTGGCAGGCCGACAGAACAGGTCCATCACAGTATGCTGGGAGCCAAATGCAGTGGATCCTTGGACCCAGACTCAGGGTGGCCCAGGCCAGCATCAGGCCAGAGCAGACTTCAGACGAGTGAATAACCTGCAGCTGTGGCAGTTTCCAGACTCCTCAACCCATAAAAGCCAAAGAGAAAGTAAAAGGTCTGTGGGGAACCCTGTTGATCCAGGGTAAGAGAAGGGTACGGTCCAGCCCCTGTCCCCAGGGCAGCAGAGGTGGCAGGGGCTGTGGTGCAGCCTGGAGCTCCAGGCCCACAGATGGTAGGGGGACCAAGTGGTTGACCAGAGGTCAATTGTAGAAATCCCTCTACTGGCACCAAGGCAAGATTCTCCTGCTTTGCCCAGCTTGGATCTGGGTCGCAATCTTGGGTGGTGGTCCTGGGCTGAGGAGGAGTGCTGGCATGGCAGATCTTGTTGAGATTGTGGAGAGATAGTCCTCCTCACAGTTCTGAGGCAGGTACCTAGAAGAAATTCTGACAACAGCTGTGCAAAACCCCAGCGATTTGGGACACAGCTCTCTCCGCTATGGAAGCAGAGTTCTACTGGGCAAAGAGCTAAAAATTCAAGTAATTGGCTGGCAAGATGAGCAAGCAGAGGAAGCATAATCAGACAATAGAATCATTCTTTGGTGACAAAGACAATCAAAATATAGAACCAGAAGAAGACAACAAAGTTGAAATCCAACATCAAAAGCTTCCAAGAAAAATATGAATTGGTCGCAGGCCATAGAGAAGATCAAGAAGGAGTTTGAAAATCAAGTAAGAGAAGTGGAGGAAAAATTGGGAAGAGAAATGAAAATGAAGCAAGAAAATCATGAAAAGCAAGAATTGCAAATATCCCCATGGAACTGTCTGAAATGCAGGGGGTGGCACTCCCCTTCCCCTTACGGTTTTCAGTTAGAGACTGAAGGTATACTGGTCAGGTGGGCTGTGGAAGGGAAATCTCATTAAGGTGTGCATTGTGTGAGATAGGCTCCAATATTTTTTTCCACCCCAAGATTGGGGGGAAGGGAAGGTAGGTTGTGAAAAACAATTTTTTTGGTTTTCTTTTTTTCTTTTTCAATAACAAAGAAAGAGGGGGGAAGGGAAAATAGATTTTTGTTCAATTAAAACTTTTTAATTAAGAAAACCTAGCCACCTGTTCCAAAGCAGTAGACATGTACAAAATGCCTTCTGTAGAAAGCACTGAGCTGCCACTGAGGGAGATAGGAGTGTATAGAAAAGCTGTGGCCTCAGCTCTCCAGGGTCTCATGGTTTGGCAGGGATGAAGACCAGCACTGAGACCTATGAGCAGCCACAGGGGGCATGGCGTATCTCACAGGGGAGGAAGATCTGTTGGCTGGGGCTCCATGATCTGGCCATCCACTGCTGAAGGAGGCTCCAATGTATCCTGGTAATTATTACAGACCAGAGAACTCATTCGGTGTGTGTGTGTGTGTGTGTGTGTGTGTGTGTGTGTGTATACATATATACATGCATACATACATATAGAGAAGGAATGGCTAGAGAGAGAGAAAAAAATTTTAAAAAGATTTTTTTTAAAAAATAGCACACTAGGGCATCAGTATTGAAGTCCACTTTCCTGAATTCACTCACATTTTGGAATTCCAGTATTACCCCAGAGTGCTTGGGGTGAGGGCAGGAAGCAGGAAGAAGACAGAACCCACACAGTCCTAAAGTGCTATGTGGCCTTAGAGATGCTCCATCTGGGAGTAAGTGAGAGGCAGTAGAACAGAATAGAATGGAAGAAGGATGAGAGGAGAAAAGGGAGGGAGAGAAGAAAAAAGGAAGGAAGGAAGGAAAGAAGGAAGGAAGGAAGGAAGGAAGGAAGGAAGGAAGGAAGGAAGGAAGGAAGGAAAGAGGTAGAAAAGAAACAAAATAATATTCCAAATGTTTCTCAAAATCTTCTTTCCAGCAATTATCATCAAATATTTCTCTCCTCTAATTGATCCTGCACACAACTGATGAAAATTTTCCAAAAGAACAGACCTGACCCTAACTCTCACTTACTCAAAGAGGAAGCAGGGATCAAGAGAGAGCAAAGCAGCTCTGAGGGAGGCAGACATCAGGCCCTGGGACACAGGGAATGGACAGTAGCCAAAGGACATAGAGACACATTGATATAAATAAATTGAGGCCTAACAGAGGCCAGGCCTGGCTGGTCAGGGTGAAGGCCAGGGAAAACATCTCTGAAGGTTGTTTTGGTTTGCTGAATATGTGTTGTTTTCTTTTAATAAACCCAGGGAAGTTTTCAGTGGAGGGAGGGGGAGATAGGCAGGGAAGGGGAGGCAAGGCAGAGGATGGACTGATGCATCCCCTGCCTCCTCTCCAGCACTCCCCCCACCTCCCTTTCTCAGGTACTTCATCTTTTAGCTTATCCCATCCCTCTCCTCCTTAACGTGTACCCTTATACCAGACTTCCATATCCATGTTGATTCTCCCACAGCCACCCTGAGCTCTCAATTCCTTGGCCTCCTTAAATCCTGTGTGGTCTGCTATTTCACTCTGCCTAAATCTCACCCATATCCTGAGCTTCTGATTCCTTCATGGAGAAGTCTGGCATTCTTCCATCTGACTAACCTATCATTCCATCCCCTCCTAACCATGCTTCTTCCTCATTGGGACCTCCAACAGTCCACCCTTAGTACTTTATTCAGGCCATTATTCTTGCTCTTCATTTTCCTCCCAGAAGGAATCTTACCTCTATAGTTAGCCATTTCAATTCTATGCTGTCCTTCACCAGATCCACCACCCAGGGGTCTAGGACAAAATGGTGAAGATCTGCTTTAAGACTATGAGGCATAGCTGTTGCCAATGTGTACTGGAAGAGGTTCCTCATGCTGAACTCCATCTACCTCTGAAAATGGGTTTGGTTTAAAATGCCCAAGCAAAAAGAATCATTGAGTGATGAAATGAGCTGCTTTAGAAAGAAAGGTGCCACCATTGCTTTGAAACATTCTTTGTGGAGCCTTGTCCTTATATTCCAAGGGACCCTCCCTGCATATTTGCACCCTTCAAACAGATTTCTACTCTCTACTTCATGCTGCTGAATAACTGGTCAGTTCCATTTGGCTCTACACTCCCCAGAAACAGGGCAGTACATCTCCTTATATTATTACCTTCTGCTGATTGGGGGTTGGCTTTAGGAGCTGTCATGTATGGTTTGCATTGTCTCTGAAATGAGATAATATTTGTAAAATACTCATCACTGTGCCTGGCACTTTCTTTCCCTTTATCTTCCATCTTCTTCCTAAAAAGCTCTTTAGGGCACCCCGGGATGCTTCATGAAAATTCTCCAAAGAGGAAGTGGGAAAGAGATCCCAAGGGAAAAGATGTACACTCCTCACCACACATGTAAAGCTGTTAGCTGGAGGAACTATAAATGGTTGTCAGGGAGAAGAGAAGACTCAGGGTTGGGGGACATCATACCTATTTTCAGTGATTTGAAGGATTGTCTTACAAAAGACTTGTTCCTCTTAGCACCAGGCAAAAATCGGGAGCAATGGATGGAGGTTATACAAAGCTACACAGGCTTGGATTTAAAGTAGACTGGGCTGCCATGGGAGCTAGTGCATTTCCACCCACTGGAAGACACATCAGTTCAGTCTGGAAGACCAGTTATCAGGGATGTGCTACTGGGAATCCTTGGACTTGACAGTCTAGCTCTGATTTGGTGAATTTCATCTTCACCTCAGCATTTAGAGGAGGGCTGAGTAGAAGAGATATGTTCACTTCAGCTCAGTGTAAGGAAAACATTCCTAACCATGCAGACTGTCCCCAAGTTCAGCGGTCAGCCCAGGAGGTGATGTTTCATGGCACTGGAGGTCTCAGGCTGGGGTTAGATGGCTACTTTCCAAGTGATAAGATTCCTACTCAGAAACAGGTTGAACTAGATACTCAGAGATATTTTCCAGCTTGAGACAGTAATATAGTCCATTAGGATTCTTTCATGGTTGGATCTTGGATCTTCAGTGTGTACAGTTCCTTTTAAAGCATGAGACCACAGGTTTTAATGCTAAAAAAAAGTTCTAGATGTCAGTTAGTCCAGCAGTTTTAAACCCGTTTTGTGTCTTAGACTCCTTTGGCAGTCTGATGAAGCTTATGTACCCCTTCTCAGAATACTGTTTGTAAATAAGATGATTGCAAAAGGAAACAATTCTTTTTTTCTTTTTCTTTTCTTTTTTTTTTTTTGCTTTTTGGAGGGCAATTGGGGTTAAGTGACTTGCCCGAGGTCACATAGCTAGTTTTTGGGTTAAGTGTCTGAGGCCAAATTTGAACTCAGGTCCTCCTGACTCCAGGGCCAGTGCTTAAAAGGAAACAATTCTAATGAAATGTAGTTGTCAAAATACATTTTTTTAAAGTTCATGCCCCCCCACCCCGATTAAGAACATCTGATAATAGGCAAGTCCCTCATTTTGTATGTGAGGAAATTGAGACACCAAGAGCTTGGATGACTCTCCCAGGGTGTCCAAAAGAGTCACTAATATTGGCAGGAATCAATGCCAGTTTCTTTGCATCCCAATCCAGGGGTTGGCTATGAAGGAAGCCTGCCCCTCAAAACCCCAAACAGAGAGGGGGGAAGAGAGATGTGACAGCACATGCCTGAGCTGGCTCACTTTGAGGAGAACAGCCCACTCTGTAATGGGGTTTGAGAAAGGCAAGAGGGAATTTGAAGGACAAAAGGACCAAGAAAGAGAAATGAATCTCCTAGGACAGCTGACAAGTAGAGCTAAGCCCTAAGGCTACATGTCTGAGAAGTACAGTTGGTGGTGTGAGAACCCTTAGTGGCAGACTCCAGAAAAATGATGAGGAGGGTTGGAGGAAAGGAGAGAGGAAAAATGACCCAGCCCTCCTCCTACACACACACACACACACACACACACACACACACACACACACACACACACATTTATAGGCAGCCTGACACTAAAGGAATGGATTTCAGAAGAAGAATCAGTTGGATTTTTAAGAACACAGCCCCAGTTCACTGGGAACTCAGAGACATACTTTTTCTCCTTGTTGATTTTCCAGAGGTCAATAGCAAACAAGAAAAAAGAAAACTGACACTCTGGTCTGGCCTGTTTCTCTGAAAGCCCCCAGTATGCTTATATGTCCTCTTCAATCACAAGAGCAAGTATATTATCATTGTTATTCTTCTGACTTCTAATGACATGTAATTTTGCATTTCTAGAGCCTTGACCAGTGACATACGTAGTACATTGCATATTGATTCCGGTTTTACACATGAGGAAACTGAGGCTTGGAAAATTGGAGAGATTTGGGTTTACTGTACCAAATCTGAGTGGAAGTTTTGCCATACTGGGCAGAAAGGTGGGCTCAGGCTTAGGAGGAAGCAGCTTCAAGTCCCACTTCTGACACCCACTGTCTGCAGCCCCCTCAGAGTCTTGCAAACAACTCTCTAAAGCCTTCCAGGAGCAGTACACAGCAGCATTGCTAGAAGTCCCTGCCCTAAATTCTCTGCCCCAACAGAAGCCTGGGCTCAACTACTCTGCCAACACCATCTTAGTATTGTCACGCCATCCTGGATTGTGTCTGGGAGCTCATTTATGAGAGCATGACCACCACTGGGCAAGATCCAAATGCATCCATCGTCTCCTGGTCTGGGCACCTTGCCTTTCCATGGAGGCTCACCCAAATGAGGTCTTTCCTTTGGAACTTTCAACTTGGCCTCTGGGCTGGAGGAGGAAGTGGCAAACCACTCTGGTATCTTTGCCAAGACCCCAAATGGGGTCAATGAAGAGTCAGACACAACTGAAAAGACTGAACAACAAAATATAAACAAGACTCAAGCTTACCTGGGCAAGCATATCTTCCTTTGGCTGTGTACCCAAGATGCAGCCACCATTGCTGCTGGCTGGAGGGGGAGAGAAATCACCATCCCGACACTTGCTGATGACCCAGCAAAAAAGAAGCCAGTGATTCACATATACTTTTCCGTTGCTCGGGGGGGAAAGGGGAGTTTGAACACCCTGCTCTGAACTCCAAACTTCTGTGTATTTGGAATTCCCTAAACAACAGAATCCCAGAATGTAACTTTCTAGCCAGATGAAAGAGACTTCCTTGGCTGCATCAGGCTTATGGATAAACCCAAGTTTGAGAATTCTGGAGGTCCAAAGTCTAGGCACCAGATCTACTAAAGAAAGATTTCCTGAAGGAGCATCTTCCTTAAAGAAATGCCACCTTAATCTCAGGGTGAGGGGGCGTGCTTCCCTTATCAAAGATCCCAGGTCTGAATTCATACAGACTGACTTCAATCTTAGAGAAGACTGGCCCTGAAAGATGAGAGAAGAGGTTTTTCCCATATTCTTTGACTCATTATGCACCCAACCCAATGTAGAATTCTCAAACTTGAATTTATACACAAGCCTGGTGCAGCCAAAGAAGTCAAAAGGCCGCATTTAAGGATCTAGAAGGCCACATGTGGCCTCAAGGGGGCAGGTTCCCCACCTCTGCTTTTGGAAACCAGTCCTCTTGGATGAAACCTCTAGGCAGAGAGACACTTGGGGACCAATTAAGAACTGTGGTGTCATTTTACTAAAGTAATATGCCTCTCCTTGGGGCCCAGGAATGTGTTCTGCATGGAATCATCCCCACTATAGGAACCAGGGGACAGTTTACATGATCCTTGAGCAGAAAGCATGATAAATACCAAGAAAGCAAAATTATTCAGAAAGTGCAGGTTTGTTGAGAAGGAATTGGTTTATTGAGTAAACCCCAAGCCATGCTAACCTCTGGGGTGGGGGGTCCTTAACTTGAAGAGGTAAAGTCTGGGGTGGTATAGAGCTTTATGTGACAGAGGAACTCACCAGAATGACCAAATGCTGCCCAGAAAGAAAGTCTAAGTTTGGTTCCCTTCCTGGAAGATATTGACTCTGTGAGTCCTGGGTTTGAGACTTGAGCATCTTTTACCTTTTATTTGGAGTGAAATGAAGTCTGTCTTATACCTAATATTGTATATTAAACTCCTAAAGGGAAATGGGGACACACACATACATTTGGAGAAACCTAGTCATTTGGAGTTTATTTGGAGTAGGATGCTGGATTAACTCCAGGTGGGGGCAAAAAGCCAGAGAGAGAAACTAATGTCCTCTCTGCGTGAGCTCAGGGTCTTTGGGGGGCAATACTTTTCTAAGTTTCATATTATGAGGCAAATAAAGGCTAATGACTCATATGAGACAATGACTCAGATATGGTTAGAGGAGACCATATATGGCCAAAGGTAATTCAGCAAAGTTTGTGGACTGAGGTTTTTGAAATCATGCCTGGGTTGAGTTAGACATCCTAGTAATAAATTATAAAACAATAACAATAATCACAATATACCCTGATGCCAAAATACATACCTGCTGCAGAATGCTTTATGATTCAATATTGGCATCATGCTGATCACAAACACAACATGTCAACCCCTGGCCCTATTCACTGCCTTTTCCTGGGGCAGTGATGCTCCAGCTCTCATTCTGTGACTTCAAGAGAACTTGCTTAGGCTCTGCCATGCTCCTCATTGCTTAAAAGCAGAAATCCATATTGTAGGACTCATTTCCCCTTGCTAACTCATGAGACACAGAAGTGGACCTAGCATTTTTGAGAAGTCATTTGTGTAGTATTGAAGGAAGGATAGAAAACAAGTTTTGCCTAGGATGATAAGGTAGGGAGAAGTCAGCTTTCTCTACCAGTGAAAGGATTGCCCACCTTAATGAAAGCATGGATCCAATGAAGTACTTAGTTCATATCAGAAGATATTGTCAGAGAAAAACTCAGATATAGTTAGAAGAAAGTCAAGATGGAGAAAAGGGTAATTTTCTTCGTTCAACAGACACTTATTGCTTCCCTATTGACAATGAATCATGTATTATAAGAGAACTGGCCCAAGAGTCAAGAAGACTTAGGTCCGTGCCCCCTCTCTGCAAGGTTGCATGACCCCAGCCTAAGTCACTGGACTACTCAGTGCTCAAGGCAAATCTCCAAGACTATACATTATGGAGAAGGTGTCAACCTACATTAGTAGCAATTCCTCATGGGAAATCTCCCCATGCCAGTGGAATCAGAGATCCAGTCTGTATCTACACCTCTATTCCAATGTGTAGCTGGGTGAGACATTTGAATGGTCTCTGCCTTGAGAAACTTATAATATAATAAATAGTGCACAACTAGTTGCAAGATTGTGAACTCCAATAAAGGGACTGTCTTTTGCCTCTTTTTGTATCCCCAGCACTTAGCATAAAGCCTGGCACATAGTAAGTACTCAATAAATGTTTATGGATTGATCAGTTGAAGAAACATGTAGCTCAGGATATTGGAAAGAGGGAAAGGAAATCAATGGGACCTTTCTGTTTGCTTAGAAAATCAATGCATCAGATTACAGCAATGAGATTATAAAATGCAATGATTTTAATGTACTTGTGGACTTTCTCCCTCCGTGACTTAACCCACATACACCAATGGAAGTACACAACCATAAGGGATAATGTATTATCCAGCCTTGGACTGATTTGATATTTACAAAAAACATTAGACAAAAATGATCCACTCTGCAGACTGTCATTCATTTAGTGGTATATTTCCATGCTTATATAGGACCCAATATGAGCAAGACTTTCAAGTATTTTAGCTGAGGTGTCAGAGAGAGAAAGAAGCTTTGTTGAATGGGTACATCAGCAGATTTTTATCTGGAAGGAAACAAATTATGTCAGCCACACCCAAGGTTGTACTCTAGCCAGCTCATAGCAGCTCCTTAGAGTCAATTGTCAAATTTTCAGTGTGAGCATATATGTTCTGAAATTGGCAAAGGCTACAAATCAGGGCTTGATTTATTGTCTTGTTAATTGTCTAGACTTAAGAAAGTGAGGAATAAAATGTTAATGAAGATTAAACTGAAAAGTATATCATGGATACTTTTTCCCTCCTGGAAATACCAGCACAGCTGTGTCCATACCTTTTATTTTCCAAAACAAGAAGCTGAGGTCCAGAGAGGAGAAGGGTCTTCCTAGGATCACAATAGAAGTGATGGCATGGAAAATGGCACCATGGAAAGATGGCGCCATGGAAAGATGG
The DNA here is from genome assembly GCA_011680675.1 of Gymnobelideus leadbeateri. NCBI lineage: Eukaryota > Metazoa > Chordata > Mammalia > Diprotodontia > Petauridae > Gymnobelideus > Gymnobelideus leadbeateri. The sequence continues at coordinate 794,324 of WOXC01000419.1, read as the reverse complement.
TGCCATGGAAAGATGGCGCCATGGAAAGATGGCGCCATGGAAAGATGGTGCTATTATCAGGGCTAGAGTAGACAGGGCTACCAGCCAGCACTAAGTTATGAACTTGAGCCTAATGGCTACTTTCTAATAAGAAACAAGGTTATTTGGGGCTTACACTTGAGGACGATTCACTGAAGGAAGGAGAGAGCTCTGCACTGGGAATGGGAGTTACAGGTTCTCACTTCCCTTTTCTGGTGTAGTCCCCAGGGCTACCACTAGAGGGAGACACATGTGGCAGACTCTACCTTAAACTTTTTCCACTCTCAACCCATTCAGGGCTTTTTAAACTGGCATAAGGAGATACTTGAGTTCAAACCCTGCCTCAAGGACTTACCACCTATATGACCCTGGGCAAGTAATTAACCTTTCTCAGACTCAATTGCCTTATCTGTAAAATGGGGATATTAATACCACCTGTGTTACAAGGTGGTTGTAAGGATCAAATGAAATAACATGGGTTAAGTGCTTTGTACTCTGTGAATGCTAGTTATCGTTGTTCTTGTTAGGATCCAGAAAGAACTCAACAAATTGAAAAATAGAGTGGGTTTGCAAGGATTTTACTTACAAGGGATAGATAAATGTAAAGTCCTGGAAATGGAGTTGTATAAGTGTAGTAAGGATGTGACTCTAGCTAGAGAGTTACTTGTGTGCAACTCTATTTGACCTCAACTTTGTAGCACTCCAACATTTAGCACCTAGTAGACATTTCTTTTTTGCATTGCCTTCATCAGTTATTCCTTAGTCTATTGGCGTCCCTTAAGGACTAGGAAGCAGTACATCTCTTGACCCTGACAAGGGAATATCAGAAAGCAGTTCAGGAAAATGCAGCGATCACAGAGCCCTGAGCTGGGCTTCAGTTATGGGGGAGGTTGAGACCTTAGTGAGAGGGGTCAAAAAGGAGAATCCCATAGACCCAGTGGAGTCAGGAGATAGGGCAATGGTGAATAGATGCATGTCAGTGAGACCAAACACCCAGGGCTGCATCTGAGCCATATTTTCCCTTGGTTTAGTTTAATTATGGCCTCCTGGCTTAAAGGCCAGCAGAGCTGGAGTATACAGCAGTCTCAGTCCCCAGATCTGCTTCTCACACTGGAAACCCAAACTCAAAGTGTATTTGAGGGATAATCCCAAGGCAAAGCAGCCTCCAAAATACTCTGTGTTCTATCAAATAGAAATTTGAGGGACTAATTGTTAAAAATGAATGGACAACTCATATTTCCTAAATGGTCTTTGATGAAATATTTTCATTTTCAAAACACTGAGCAGCCTTTATTGCTTCTAAGTGGGGAGCAATGTAGGAGGGGCAATGGAGAGAGAGAGGAAGTAAAGGTCAGATCACAGAACAACAGCTTCTAAGTCTGTGTTGGTGCTGGAAGTCCATTGCTTTGCAAAGAAATGGAAACTAAGGGGCTGCCCATCAGTTGGGACTGGCTAAAAAGAACTAGGGTATATGGATATATTGAAGTCTTATTGGGCTGGAAGAAATGATGACTTTGCTGGATTCAGAGAAATGGGCAAAGACTTGTTTGAACTGCAACAGACTAAGAAAAGTGAAACCAGGAGAACAATTTATGGGGGACTAGCAATGATAAAATAAGGAGAAAGGACCTGGCAGGTTCTCAGAACTCTGATTCCAGAATCAACCAGCCAAAGAGAGATGATGAAGCACGTCTCCCACTTCTTGGCAGGGCAACAATGGACAAGAGGCAGGGCCCTGGATGTGAAGACATGGCCGATGGGTTGCTATGTTTTGCTTGACTATGCATATTTCTTATGAGCTAGGGCCTCGGCTTGTGGGCAAAGAGGACTAGAATGGTGGATTGGCGAATAGTAATAGACCTGAAACAAGGGCAATAAAGCAAATTAAAACTTCAGAGTGGAAAACAGAAGGAAGGGGGCAAGAGGTACAGAAGAGAGTTTTCACTACCTTGTTAATATAGATGAGCTATTCCAAAAGTCTTAGTGCTATAAAAATGTTTTAATCTAAGACAGCTTAAAATTATACTAAACCCTGGGGGACACTGTGTGTATGTATACACATGCATGTATACATACACATGTATGTATGTGTATAGGTACATATACAAACATGTGTGTATGTGTATATTTCTTTTAAAAAAAATAAACCGTTAACAGTAGTTAATAGGTGGTACAGTGGCTAGAGCCATGGACTTGCTGTCAGGAAAACCTGAGTTCAAATCCAGCCTCTGACTCTTACTACCTGTATGACTCTGGGAAGGTCACCGAAACTACCTCAGGCTCAGTTTCCTCATCTTTAAAATAGGAATGATAATAGCACCTACCTCCCAGGATTTCTGTGATAGCATTTATAAGGTGCTTTGCACTCCTTTAAATACTACATAAATGCTAGCTTTTATTATTATGCAATCCTAATTCCTTTTCTTTGTATGTTGAAGATTGCTAAATTCATAACAATAAAGAAAGTTTAACAGAATATTGCTGCCTTATATATTGTCATGTTCTAGACTATTCATCACATATTTGAATTTGGCCAAAAACAAACTGGTGGGCAATTGATCAACATCTATTAAGTACCTACTATGTACCAGAGACTGGGCTAAACTCTGGGAATACAAGAAGAGATAAATTACAGTCAGAGTGACAGTCTGAGTCCTGGAGGAGCTTACAATCTAATGGGGGAGATGGTATGCAAATAAGTGTATAAAAGCAAGCTATATTCAAGAGAAATAGGACATAATTAAGGAAGGGAAGGCAGTAGGATTTCAAGGGCTGGAGAATGAACAAATTCTTCCCAAGTGTCTGCTGGGTTTAAGCAGGAAGCAGAACTGCTCTGAGTCTGGATTTGATTTAATCATCTTGGGATCTGGAGGATGTGGGACCAAGCCCTCCCTTTGATGCATAATAGATGTGGAACCATGGCTAAGTCACCCAACTCATGGGCCTCATGCAATTCTCAGGTTATAAAGGCAACAGATTCTAGTTCATGGGAGTTCCATATCCTAGTGAAATCACAGGTTTGGACTCCAAAAAATGAGGGTTGTTGTTCAGTCGTTTTCAGTTGTGTCAAACTTTTCATGACCCAATTTGGGTTTTCTTGGCAGAGATAATGGAGTGGTCTACCAGCTTATTTTACAGATGAGGAAACTGAGGCAAACAGGGTGAAGTGACTTTTTCAGGGTCACACAGCTAATAAGTGTCTGAGGCCAGATTTTAACTCTGGTCTGGCAATCTATCCATCGTGCCACCTAATTATATTACAATTTTTATATTATATTACAGTATTATATTATTATTTATTTATTACAATTTTACTTGTTACAGGATTTAAGCTATAGCAAGCAGTCTCTTTCCTTGTAGTGTGCATTGCTAGATTAGAGGAATATGACTATTCCTGGTATTGCATTGGCACCAGGGGATGAAATTCTATCTGCACCACCTTCTGTGCAAACATCAGTCTTAAAGAATTGCCCAGAGGATTCAGTCACTTGTTTCTTGGACATCCCATGAGCAGAAGTCCTTATTGAAGATGTCTTGTAGCCTGTTTCCACATGCTTCATTTAATGCCATTGGCCTTTTTTCTGTACCTGGTACACAGCAGGTACTTAATAAAGACTGATACATTGATGATTCACTGGTACCAACTACAAGTAAAGAAAGGTGAAACTAGGAGACACAGTGAATAGGATATTGGATCTAAGACTCAACTTCCTGGGTTCAAATCCAGCCTCAGATACTTCCTGGCTGTGTGACCCTGGGCGAGTCACTTAACATCTGTTTGCTTCAGTTTCCTCATCTGGAGAAGGAAGGGGCAGATACTCCAGTATCTTTGCCAAGAAAACCCCAAATGGGACCATGAAGAGTTGGACATGACTGAAGACATCTGAACAATTACAACAAAATCCCTAATGATATCCACAAATACTCTTCCACAGTTCCAAGAGACTTTTTTTAGACTAGTGGACATCCCTAGAAGTTGGGGAAAATAAGTTTATAAACACAGCAAGCTAACCCCTTCCTCTGTTGGAGACTCAGGTGGCATGGAATCTATTGCTTTTCCCCAGTGACAAATGCCATGAAAATGGACTCACTCTTTCACCTGAACAAATAGCTGACAATGGAACTGGTCTGAGGTTGGATTTGAACTCAGGTCTTCCTGACTCCATGCTGGCACTCTATCCACTGTGCTACCTGGTTGCCCTCATCAAGAATTAGGAGTGTTTCATTCCTGTCAAAGGGTACCTGCAGACTAAGAAGTAATTCAATCCTAAAACTGAAGGGGCCCTCAGGGGCCACCAACTTTAACGTCCTTATTTTACAGATGAGGAAACCAGATTGGTTAAAGAACTTGTCTAAGGCCATCCAAGGAATTTCTGAGACAGAATTTGAAGCCAAGTTCTCTGAGTGCAGAGCCAGGGCTTTCTGTATTGGCTCATGCTGCCTACTTGAATCCTTTCTCCCTCAAACCAGGCAAATAAAATGGCAAAAATAAGATGATGCATTTGAAACCATCAGAATGACAAGAAGGGCAGCCCTTGAGGCCTAACGGCTGCCATTCATGAAGCCAGGAAGACAGTATTGGAATTGGGACACATTTGGTGGGAAGACAAGATGATTGGCTAAGCCTCCCATCTGCTGATCCCTGCTGGGAACTGAAATCCCATCTTCCTCTGTCATTTTACAAGAGTTAGAATCTTTATGGGAACAGCCATGAACACATGTCTCTATGTCAAAGGTCCTTTGGTTCCGTCAGAACTGTAAGACCAGTGTGTAGTTCATCAGGGCAAAATGAGTCAAGATACCCCAGGGCCAGAATTGGAGTGTTCTGTACCTAATGCTCCCCATGTAGCTCATATCCTTTCCCTGGTTCAATAAATAAAAAGCCTGTTTCCTTTAAATTTCTCCCTGTGAACTGTCATACCACTGGAAATGTCATCCTAACCTTGAGGTAAAAATGATACTTTGAAAGAGCTCCCAACATCCAGTCTTACTCTTCCTATAAGAGAGAATGTTGTTGCTATTTAGAACAGTATCCAATTTTCCTACATACTTAACAAATCTAGAGGAAGCTATTCTTTAGAAGGTTTTTTTTTTCTAATTGTCAATCTGTTTTGTATTTATGTGACTGGCATTTCCCACTATGGATTTACAATTCTGTTGTGTTTGCTAATTTTCTGGGTGAGAATGAAAATTCAGATTTTTGTTGTTGTTGTTGTTGTTTTGTAGTTAGATCAGTCTTTACTGTAGCTTCTAGTATGAGAATTCTTTGTTCAAATTTTTTGACCACTTTTCAATGGGAGAATGCATTTCAGCATTGTATGTTTGGGCAGCTCCCTGATATATCTTGGATCTCAGACCCTTGTCAGTGATATTGGATGTGAAGATTTCCATACTCCACCCCCCACAATTGATTACTTATTTGTTATTCAAATCATCTTCATTTGTTATTGTCAAGACTTTCCAATTTTCTGAAATATAAGTTACCCATTTTACCTTTGGTATAATGGCTGTCCTTGCCCTAACTGTGAATAGTAACTGATTTGTTTCTTTTAATGTATATCATATGTCCATTCTCAACTCTTTTTTGGCATTATATCTAGCATTGATATTGTGCTTTAAGATTTACAGCACGCTTTAGGTATGTTATCTCATTTGGTATATGGTATACAATGATGGTCGAAATCTAATTTTTCCCACAGCGCTTTCCAGTGATTCCAGAAATTCTTGTCAAAGAGGGAATTCTTCATCAAGTAGTTTATGTTCTCAGGTTTATGGAAAACTGATTTATCGAATTTAATTGTTTCAGATCTTTCTCTGTTTAGTCTGACCTACTAATCTACTTTATAAATCAGTAACAAATAGTTGTGAGGGTTACTGTTTTGAGAGGGAAATTCTTAAGACCAAGCACAGCTTGAGGAAAGAGGAACATTTTAGTTATTGGATAGTTCAGTTCGTGATCTCATCACAATAGCAGTGATTTGGGGAGAGGGGACAGAGTGTCAACAAAACAAAACTTAAGTAGGATCTTTCAGTGTAAGTCAACAAAAGATAAATTTTTGTGAGAAGTCATTTTGTCAGCAAAGCCTCGGAATTTGGAAGTAGAAAGTGATTCTAATAGGGAAATGCTAAGGACATATCCCCAAGGAACCTAGATGGTCATGTATGATGCCTTGCCTTAGGCAAAGGGAATGGCTCCCTCTATCAGTCTGTCTATAGGCCTTCAGTTACTTTGGATCACTGCTTGTTTATCTGATTCTACTTCTTCTCATGGACTTCTTGGAAATAAATTGTAGTTTGGAAGCCTCAAAGACCTATGAGCCATTCTAATACATTCTGAACAGCACACAGTTCTTTTCTCCTTCTGATTGGTTTTTGTGGCTTGGAGCCCAAATGTTTAAAATTATGATTGTAATCACATAGTCAGTTACATGATTACGGAGATGTGATCTATCATGGAAATAATTTTCAAAAGCTTTCCTGCTTGGATATGTAGTTTCATCAAGAAAAATCCACAAGGGGCAGTTAGGTGGCACTGTGAATAGAGCATTGGCCCTGGAGTCAGGAGGACCTGAGTTCAAATCCCATCTCAGACATTTAATACTTACTAGCCATGTGACCTTGGGCAAGTCACTTAGCCCCAATTGCCCTGCCTTCCCCACGCCAAAAAACAACAACAAAAAAAATAAAAATAAAAAAGAGAAAAATCCATAATATATTTCCTAATTATTCTACAAAAATTTAATGATGCGAAAATACATACAATGATTTGGCTTTTAAGGTATTCTTAGCACCTTTTCTTTTTTTTTTGCAGGGGAAGGCAATACCATCATCTATGACTTTTGTGGGGCAGCTAGGTGGTGTAGTGCATAGAATGCTGGCCTAGAGTCAGGAAGACTTTTACTAGCTGGGTGACCCTGGGCAAATCACTTAACTCTGCCCCAGTTTCCTCATTTGTAAAATGAGTTGGAGAAGGGAATGGCAAACTGCTCCATTATCTTCACCAAGAAAAGCCCAAATGGGGTCATGAAGAGTCAGACACAGCTGAGCAACATGACTTTTGCAAATCACTCAGCACCTTTTCTGGTATCTTTCAAATCCTCTCTCTCATGCTAATCATCTCTGTAATCAGGGATAGGTCACTTAATCTCTATAAACTTTAGTTTCTTCATGGATAGCATGGGACTAATAACACCCTAACACTTACCTCTGTTGGGAGATTCTAATGAGATAACGTATATAAAGCACTTTGTAAAATTTAAACCACTATAAAATGCCATTTACAATATTATCCTTATTCTCATCTCATTCTTGTTATCCTTTCTGATGCGGCTCAGACTTGTCCTGGCACAGATTGCTATTTTATATTTGTTGTTTTACATACCATTGCACAGGTGGATAAAATCATTGCTTTTGTAATTAAAGAAAGATATTAGGATGTCAACCCCTCTTCTGTGGGCTCATTGTCAGCATCCTCACTGCTTTTCTAATGGTGGACAGAATGAGGGCAGTAGTGTGTACTCCATCCTATTCCCACATGATTGGGATTTCTTCTGCTAGTTCTGTGTGCTTTCAAAATTTTTTGTTCTCCTCCACTTGGGGATTGCAAGTATTCAATCAGGCAATATCTATTAAAATGAGGCTTTTAAGTTTTGATGGATCAATCATATATAGTCAGGTGACTGTGGGCAACAGGTTGGTCTGGGGTTATATTTCATTTTCAATATGGTTTGTTGATTGATTTCTCAAGGATATTTTGAGGTCTGTATTTTTAGTATGAGAGTTTGTTATTTGACAGTATATGAAAGCTTCTGATGCATAATTCTAGTCACTAGGTCATGTCTTACTAGATATTCAGTAGCTGCTAAATCTTTGAAGCCTACAGTAATATGACATAGTTTCATTTATTTTTTTGTCTTGATTTATTACTAAGTCTAGGCACCCTTTTAGAATTTCTAGTAGCAATAGCCTTTTCCTGAATTGCCATTGTAGACATCTATTTTCCTAAGAAAATCTTCAAAACTCATCCATCTATTCAACTCTTTTTTGCCCAGACATTTTTGGCTGAATTCATATAGATGTTACACATGGAAGGCCTTTGGATTCCACTCTTGGACCACATTCAGACAACGTAGGCTACACATACCTTCCATTGCACTAAACAAACTCAAAATTGTGAGTCTCTACAATTTCTGGGTTGTAAAGTATTTCTTTAGGCTTTTTTCTCTATTTATCAAATATTCTGAAAAAAATGTTTTTTAGTCCATTTGTCAGGGAAGTACTAATATTCTTTTAGCTATGTTAAGGTGAAAGACCATGGGCTTTGTTAATATTGTATTGTTCTGTACAAATCTATTATGGTTCATTTTAGAGTGCCAAAAGTGTACATTAAAAAGAGGTATTATGTAGATGCCAATTGCTTCAATTTTGTTCTAATTTATATTTGCTTTCAGGATGGATGCCAATGAGTATTTCATATTTAGCTGCCATTTTCTCCTTGATAGCTTTTTGTCTATTATCATCCTCTTTCTCACAGTCACTGATATAATTACCAGCAGCAGCAGCAGCATCTAGGGAAGAGAAAGTAATAAGCATTTATTAAATACCTACTGTATGCCAGGGCAGTACTAAATGCTTTATAAGTATTATCTCACTTAATCTAGAAAATGAATCCCTCAAAGTTTTCTAAAATTTGTTACTTGAAGGATGTCTTCTGTAATTTTTTTATGGTTCAGCTGTAATTGCATTTTTATATTTCATATGAAACCAGAGTTACTCTTAGTTGTCACACCATTGCTCTTGGCAAACAGATCAAGTGTTTGCTTTCTGAGGTGTCTTATGGGCTCTTTTAGTCTCTTCACCATGCCAATCCCTGATAGACTCAATCCTTGAATCAGGTGTTGGAGAATTCACGATGTCCAAATGGACAGCCTAAGAAAGAACTCATATTTAGGGAAACAGTAGGAGATTAGTCTGGAAAGATAGACTGGGGCCATATTACAAGAGAACTTGAATGCCAGATGAATAATGAATTGAGTCAACTACTTTCTGTATACTATGCAGAGAGTCATTGAAAGCTCTTGGTAGGGAAAGGGTGTGCCCAAAGATTTGCTTTAGGAAGATGTATTCTTGAATGCTGTTGAATAGATTGGAAGGGGTGAAAGAGTGAAAACCTTTTTCCTAAAAAAAAATTTGAACCAGATGACTTTTGAGGTGCATTCCAGCTCTGAGAATCCTTTCAATCATCTCAACTGTTTTTTTTTTCCTCTAGAAACTGTGTGTGTATCCATCACTAATACTCTCCCAGTAATATTATGTTGTTGTAAATCATAGTCTCTGAGGAAGCAGGATTGCAGATAGGTCAAATCACAGTGAAGATGAATCAATCAATCAATAAGCATTCATTAAGCTCTTACTGTGTGCCAGGAATTGTGCTATGATCTGAAGACACAAAGAGAAAACAAAACAGTTCCTTCCTCCAAAGATCTTACATTCTAAAGGAAAAGTTCACCTATCATATCAATGAAGAGCTAGGGCTGGAAGTCATGGCGAGGGAGCTACACAAGCCCTTCCCTCAAGGAGTTTGCATTCTACTGAGAGATACAGCTCATAAAGGTGAGTAAATGGAATGTAACCTGAGGAAGGAGAGAACTCTAACATTGGAGGGATATGAAAAGATCAATCATAGGAAGCAGCACCTGTGTTAACTTCAAATTGGTTTTAAGACTTGAGTTCAAATCCAGTCTTATACACTAGCTATGTGACCCTGGGTAAGTCACCTAAACTCTGTTGTCCTGTTTTCTCATCTGTAACATGGGGATAATTAATAACACCACCTTCCCAGGGCTTGTAGGGACAAAATAAGATAATATTAATAAAGCACTTTTCAACCCTTAAAGTGCTAGATATTCTAAGAGACAGAAGTAAGAACAGGGAGGACATTCTAGGCATAGGGAAGATAGCCTGTGCCAAGACACAAATGCAAGAGAGGGAGGATAAAAATCAGGGAACATATGTTATAGTAGGCTAATGTGATAGGCAAACTGAATATGAAGGAGAGTGATGTGTCAGCCTGGAAAGATAAACTGGGGTCAAATTGTGAATCAGGATGACAAGGAAAGAGAAGGGAAGGGAAGGGAACAAGTATTTATGAAATGCCTATTATGTGACAAGCACTGTGTCAAATACAAATGCTAACTTATCTGATTCCCACAGCAACCCTGTGAAGTAGGTGCTGTATGGTCACCATTTTACAGTTGAGGAAACTGAGGAAGACAGAGACTAAATTACTTACCCAGGGTTATATAGCTAATAAGTGTCTGAAGGTGGATTTGAATGAGTAGCTTATATTTTATTTAATCATAATGGAAAGCTACTGGTGCTTCTTGAACTGTGGAGTGACATAGTTAGACCTCATCCCACTACATTAGGAAGGTGAAAGGGAAAAAAAGACCAAAGAAAAGAAAGAGAGTAGAAAAGGAAGGAAATACAGACGAAGTATATTTGGCCATCTCTTTTCCACTGAAATATTTTTTTGTCAAGTGTCAACTCTGCTCAAATGAAATGTTTTCCTATAGGTAGTACCAGCATAGCTACTACAAAATAAACATGGGACTGTAAGTTCTTCCCACCCAGAAAACAAAATCATTTACTCATGAAGGGAGGATATTGCCAAGTTCTTCCCTGTAGAGAGAGTAAAAACTCAAATGAGAATTATGAGCTGATCATAAGTGATCATTATACACTGTGCCTTTCCCTTCCCAGACCCATAATAAAACAAAATCCTCTTTCTCCCAGATCTCACATCCCTCCTCCATACAGGTACTAAAATTATTATTCCTAAGACACAGATCTATCCATGTCTCCTCAGTAACTGAAGGGCAGCTTCTCTGTAACTAATTGCACCAGGACAGACCCAGAGACATGCCCATATATGTGTACAGAAAGCTCTTATCAGTAAATACAGGTAATGTTCTATCTAAGTCCAAGACATTATCTGGGTTTTACTTTCATTGTGTGGCCAGTCCAAATTGCCTAAAGGTACCAAAGTTGATCATCCTAACGAATGAAGCTTAAATAAATCTTATAACAATCCTTCCTCTTTTCATATACCTAGTAATACTACCCCTGCATGAGGTCAATGTTACACATCTCAGCTTTGAGAGGTTCACCACTGTCTTCTTCATCACCATCCATTAGTGCTGAATCAACCAGTTATTATTAGCTTTTTCTCCTCCCCTCTAATTGCTGGCTGTGGTGCTGACCAGTTTTCTGATAACTAAACTAATGTAGGTCCCTTCCAGTTCTAGAATTCCGTTTCCACTTCTCAGACTCAATACTTTGTTTTTGCTTGTTTGACAAATGACTGGTTTGAATGGTCACTGCTGTTGAAACATGTATGGATCCAGTTGTACTGGACTAGCACTTATACATACCTTTCCAGTCGCCTCTATGACACTGGTTGCCTCTACAACCCTTCAGAACCCCTCAGGAATAGACAAAGGAGTCTGACACCGAGGTGTAGTGTATAGCCCCTCATTTATTCTTCTCCTCATTCACAACATCCTCTCTGTTAACCTCACCTCTCCCTCTTCCCTCCTTCCCTGCCCCTTTATCCCCTTTCCTGACTCTGCTCCTTCATGTGCCTCAGCAACAGGCTCCTCACAGGAGGGGAGTGCTCTCTTGTTAGTGGCACGTGCTCAATACCCTGAAATACTTGAACCTGTGTAATGGGACATGGTTCACAGGGCAGAACATATGCCTCAGGAGCCTCTTGGACCCAGCCTGAGTTGCGCTGTCATTTGTCTGAGTTCTCTGTGAGTTCTCAGAGTTCAGGTAAAGTCTTAAAGGGCCCTTACAGAAACATTATGTTTGTCTAACTACTTATAAAAATGATGATAGTCCTTGCACAAACCCAGTGTTTTGTTACAGGATGTCTGGCTCATGCAATTCCCAAACTAGCATAAGGGAGAGTGCACCGTATTCTTTAATCAGGTATTCACAATATTTGCCTTTAGAAAGCCTACATGGGAAGCCTAAAGCATTTTCCTGGTAAAATGAAATAGGGTCAATACTCCTCATCTGTAAGTTATTCCAGGACAGTTCTCCTATTAAGTTGGGGAGACATGGACGGAGGTATGATCTTTAAGTTGAATAAAGGTTCCATTAGAATTCTGAGAAAAAATTCTCACTCAAGGATCAGAGGCAGTGTGATGCTTCCTACTCAAGGTGTAAATGAGGATGAAAAAAATGAAATGGCCACCAATTATTCCAGAAATATTTAGTAAGTTTCAGGAAATCAAATGACATGTAGGTGTTGACCAAATATGCTTCTAGCAATTTGTAGTGAAGAAATTTGAAGTAGCTGTCAATACACGATAATCCATCTAAAAAAAAAACCCCAACAGTTGGAAGCTTTAATGGAAAGCAAACTTGATATGACTCAGAAGTGTAACATAGCAATAAAAGAATCATATGATTTTTAGGTTGAATTTACAGAGACAAAGTGCTCAGGAGTAGGGAGATGATACATTGATCCTCCCTGCTTCAGAGCAAATTTAGAATGTTGGATTCAGACTGACTCCCAGATCACCAAATCAGAGAATTGACCAGTCAGTCCATTGATCAATAAATATTTTAAAACCCCCAATGTGTGTTTGACACTGCTAGATGATATAATACAATGAATTTAACAATCACTACTCACAATGAACTTTCATGCTAAGAGGGGAAACAACATATTTTGATGAAAATATATTCAGTACGACTGTAAGAAAAATAAATTTAAAAGATTGTTAAATATAAGTTAATTTGAGAGGGAAGGCACTAGCAATTGGGGAGGACAGGAATGGTTTCATATAGAAAATGGTTCTTGATCTGCATTATTTAAAAACAAAGAAAAAGAAGAATTCTATGAATCAGTAAAGCCTCCTAAAAAAGGGAAACAATGAAAAAGATTGGAGATGGTAGATGAAGCTGGACATATGAGTAAGTGAGAGAAGGTCAGTTTGACTCCATTGTAGAGTGTGGTAAAGGGAATCATGTATAATGAAGCTGCATAATTAAATTGGGGGTGTGGTGTGAAAGTCTTTAAAAGATTAGCAGAAGAGGTGAGCACAGTGCCTGGCACACAGTAGGTGTGCTTATTGAATATTTTATCCTAGAGGGAATATGGATCTCCTAGAGTTTACTGAGTAGGGGAGTGATGTGATCATGTGTGTCTGCATGTATACACATATACATGCATGTATACGCATATACATGCATGTACACGCATATACATGCACATATACATATGTGTATACACATGTGTGTAAAACCACATTGGCATTAGAGTGGAACATGGACTAGAGTGAGAAGAGACTTGATGTAGAAAGACCAGTTAGGCTGTTGCAGTAATCTAGGCAAGACATGATCAAGACATAATTTAAGGCATTAGTTGTGTTTGAAAAGAAAAAGTATTAAATGAGAGAAATATGGAAGTAGAAGTGGGGGAAACCATTTGTTAAATGTCAGGAACTATGCTAAGTACTTTAAAATATTTCATTTTATTCTCCTGACAGCCCTGGGAAGTAGGTACTATTATTATCCCCATTTTAGAGCTGAGGCAACTGAGGTAGACAGAGATTAAGTGCCTTGCTCAGAGTCACATAATTAGTAACTGTCTGAAGCTGGATTTAAATTAAGCCCTTGTGACTACAAGTCCAGTGTTCTATCTATTATGCCACCTGGCTGCAAGACTTGGCAGCTGATTTGATATGTGGTATAAGGAAGAGTGAGGAATCATGAATAATGCTGAGATTATGGACCTGGGAGACTGTGAGATTGTCAATGCCTTCAACAGAAATAGGGAAGTTTGGAAGAGGGGTGAATTTGGGGGGAAAGATAATAAGCTCTACCTCAGACACATTGAGTGGGAGATGTCTTTGAGTTTGATGTGTCCAATAGAGAATTGGCATTGTGAGAATGACCATGAAAGGTGATTTGGGTGGCAAGACAAGACTATGGGATGCAGAGATAAGTTAAAGGAACCAACAGCATTTGTGTTAAAGCAGGGAAAACTTTAGAGGACCAGAGTCATGATCTTCAAGTACTTAAAGGACTATCATGAAACCTAGGTCAGGCTTAGTGTACTTTATCCCAGAGAAGAAAACTAGAAGAGTTCCAGATAGTTGCTGGGAGGCAGATGTAGATTGGATGTTTTGTAAAAAGTTGCCAGTGATTAGAATTGTCCAGAAATGATGTTTATTCAAGACAAGAGCCCTTCCTCTCTGGAGGAGTTCATGTAGAAGCTAGATAGCTTCCTGTCAAAGATGTTGCATGGGGGTCCATAGGTAGTATGACCTATTGTCTTGGCCAACATGTTAAGGGTGTGTATGGAGAAGGAAGAGTTGGAATGTTTTCTTTTCTTTGTGCAGCATATTTCTTTGGTTTGATTGAGAATCAAGTGAAATGAGAAGCTGACTGGCTGCCAGGTAAAGAGCTGGAATAGCTTTGAGTAGCTTACAGTGATCTGGTCATGGCCAAGTGCAGTGATGATAGGGACTAGCCTTTTAATTTCATTGTTACAGAAAACTCCAAGTGCAGACTGGCACATTCTTTTCAACCTATCAATGTAATCACAAGTATTTTTTAAGCATTTACTGTATTCCAGGCACTGTGCTACATGCTGGGAATGATAATACAAATAAAGGAACATATTGTTCCATCTATACACATGTGTATATAGATGTAACAATAGATGTAATAGAGAGGGGGACTGTACCTGATTTCATTGGTTCAGGAAATATTTGAATGAGGAATGCAGTTCAGCATCTTCCCGGGACTTAGAACCATTAGGAGTTGCCCATACAACAGAGAAGTTACATGACTTACCCACTGCCATCCATCCAGTATCAGAGATGAGATGTGAAGTCAGGTGTTCTTGGCTCCATGGCTGGCTCCCTCCTCATTGGGTCATGCTGCCTCCCCTACAAATGATACGATTACAGTAGTCAGGCTACACCAGGGACCTGAGCAAAAGAGTTTTCACATTGAATTTTTCTGTATTCCACACTCTGATGTTCGCTGAAAAGTTCTCTATCAAGCCACTGACAATTATACCTCCAGGGCATTGGACAGATGCTTATGGGGATGGATATGGACAAGAATCACACAGGATGATGTTGTTTAGTGAGGTGTTGACCTGCACCTCTGGAAGGAGGGCCCACGCCATTGATATCATGAATCCATTGCAGTAGTTGAACATTAAAATGAGAAAAACCATGTGGTATGATCACTGCCTTACCTATAACAATAGCAACCAGCACACCAAACAAATGCTGACTAAGGGTCCACTCTTGTGCATGGCACAATGCTAGAGGTCTCTTCCAATATGTCATCCTGGCATGGAGTTGACTCTGTCTTCTTGAAGGGCTTGTCAGGAGAACACAAGCCCTGGCAGGTCCAACTGATCAAGAAAAGCTCATGACTTAGCCCTGAATAGTGAGGCTCATTGGAGAACCAGCTTAAGTGAGGTCTAAGAAGATCATTACTAGCTGGCTTATGACATGATGAATTTTTCTGCTGAATTTAATAATGAGGGGTTCTTTCTGGTTTTCCTTCCTTCCTTCCTTCCTTCCTCCCTTCCTTCTTCCTTTCTCCTCTCCTCCCTTGCCCTCCCCTCTTCTTCCCATACCTCCTCCCTTTTTCCTTTCTTCCCTTCCTTCCTTCATTCTTTCCTTCTTCCTTCCTTCCTCATTTTTCCCTCCTTCGTTTTGTTCCTTTGTCCATTCTTCTGCTCATTCCTTCTCTCCCTTTCTCCCTTCTTTTCTATCTTCCTTCCTTCTTATATCAAAAATTATCATTTTCTTCATTGTATATAATGTTATATATTTTAAAATATTATTTTTATACTTATGTGATCCCAAGATGTGAGTTTGAATTTCACCTTACTATATAAGTCTTTGGATGAGACTCTTACATTCCTTGGGCCTCAGTTCCCTCATTGAATGAGAGGGTTGGTCTAGATAACTAAGTTCCCTTCCAATTCTAAATCTTTTATCTTATAACTTTTGTTTTCTTTTAAGAAGGACAATACAACTAAACAATATTCATTCTTATTTAATAGTCTTATAGTATGCTAGCTTTTTCCAAATCAAAAACATTCTGTTTGATTTCTGGTATCTAAAATGATAGCTTTGAGCTGTACCTATTGTGTTGATCAGCCTCCCATCATCTAAGAGATCACAAAAGAGTTCAGTGGGAACTGGAGGGGTGTGTGTGTCTGTGAGGTGTATGTGCATACATTTGCATGTCTCTGTGTGGTGCAAGTGTGTATATGTGTGTATGTGCATGCGTGTGTGTGTGTGTGTATGTATGCATGTTCCTTGGGCTGTGCATGCAAAACAACATTGACCGGCACTGTCGAACAATGGGTATCTTTGTGCTTCTCATCTAGCCCAAGAGCTGTCCTGGGCTACAAATCTAGTGTGGCTTCTCTGCTGGCACTCAAAATCCTCTTATGGGTTTCCTTGCCTTATTAAAAGAGTTAAGTCTCCTGGTGCCTTCTTCAACTCCCACACCTTTAGGTCTCCCACTGAAGATGTATGTACCTGACAAGATGCTGGACTCCAGTGAAATTGCTGTGCATGAGGAACAAGTGGACACACTGACTTAGCTTTCTGATCTTTTATGTCAAAGAATAATATTTTTTTTCTCTTACTATTAAACAACTTTTAAAAGATGCATCATTGTTGCTTGTAATAAACATGCATCATAATGCAATCATAGGCATCTTGATTGAGAGTTGGAAGGAGGCTGAAGCCATCAAACCCAACCCCTCATTTTACAGAGGAGGAAATTGAGTCTCAGGAAAGTGAGATAACTTGAGCAAGGTCTCACAGGTAGCTGAGCTGATATTTGAACTCAGGTCTTGGGACTTCAAGTTCAGTGATCTTTCCACCACACCATGCTGCTTTGCATGATGAAAAGAAGGGGCTGAGGCAAGACAAATCCCAACAAATAATGCTCAACCTAAGAAAATCATCACTGTCGCAACACAGGAGGGGCCAAATCCTGTTTGAAAAAGACTCATCAGACAGCAGCACAGTAATGCTTTGGGTCCATCCTTTTCACTGTCTACACAACATTATGGTAAATATAGAAATGCATGAATGAATGAGGTACTAACATTGTACTAAGTGTTGGAGCTTCTCAGCTAGTGTCTTGTCTTGAGAAACTTATATTCTGATTATAATGGGCAGGCTTAGGGAGAAGGGAAGAGATAGGAGAAGAGTCAGGGAGGATGAAGTCATAGGGACGTGGGTATTGCTTCAGAGCATTCAGTTATTGAAATTCCTTTTTCAAAAGGACTGACAGAGTCATTGCTGATGAATGATTAGCTGTTGAATTAGTGACCCAGAATTAATGGCAACAGAGCATGGAAGAGTTCCCTCTCTTTGAAGGTCTTTGAATAGAGATGGGATTACTTGATGGGCATGGTGCATGGGGAGCTTCTGTTCATGGACTGGCTGGCCCTGATGTCTCTCTGAAATGTAGGGATTTCCTGCATGCCAGCAAGGGAAACCTAAGGTGGGCATTCCCTTGTCCAAGAGCTTCCATAAAACCAACAAAACAATATGGAACACCTTTTGTGCATTGCCAACTGGCCCTGGCAGAAATGCAGAGCTTCAATGAAATTGCCTAACAAGTATAAAGAGCCTAGTGTGTGTAGAGCCCTGGCACATGGGCTGAAGGAGGTGCAGGATTGAATGAGACAGTCTCAGGACAGGAGAGAGAGAAGATAAAATTTTTAGAAAACTAGAATTCACAACTTGATGAATATTCCTTAGAAGGTCTTTGTTTTTCTTTCTCTTTTCAATAGTGGGGGTGGCCAGGAGAGAAAATAGATTTGAGTTCTTTTTTTTTTTTTTAAGGAGTACATGAAAGAGGTGCAACCCTGCATTATATGGCATCTGAGAACAGAAAGATCATTATTTGCTGACTGGGGTGGGGCATAAGGAAGGCTACTTGGAGAAGGTAGCATTTGATTTGGATTTTAAAGAGAAATAAAGGTTTCAGCCAGCACAGAAAGGAGCAGAGGAACAGCATGTGAGGTGTGGGGGCATCCCTGGCAAAGGCAAGGGGACTGAAAAATTATGGGTGAGGATGGATGATGATGGAGGGATGATGATTTGGCCTCAGTGAAGGAGCATGTTGAAGAGTAATATGAGAAAAACCTGGAAAGGGAGTGTGGTTTCAAATCATAGAAGACCTTGAATGTTAATTTTTTTAAGTCATATGCACTTAAACCTGTAGGTTTAAGGGAAACGCCAAAGAATTTTTAAGCAGAGACATGACGTGGCATGAGTGTGTCTATACAAGAGACCAATCTGGGAGTGGTATGGACAGATTGGCTGAGGGAAAAACTAGAGGTGGAAAAGAGGACTGTTTTCCTGCAATCAGAGGACCTGGATTTGAATCCCAGCTCTGTAAAATTTGGATTCAGTTAAAAGGTCTCACTTAAGGGTCTAACAGGCCACATGTGGCCTCAAAGCTGCAGGCTTCCCACTCTTGCATTAGGTCACTGCAATAATCCAGACAAGTGGAAATGAGGGGAGGGGAATAGAGAGGAAAAGAGATCTGTGAGACATGGTAATGAGTCCCTGGAGGTGAGAGGTGTGTGTGTGTGTGTGTGTGTGTGTGTGTGTGTGTGTGTTGGGGGGGGGGGGCGGTGTCTTATATTTGGAAAGCATTTTCTTTCTTTCATCTGACCCTAAAATTGGCCTTGTAAAGTAGAGGCTAAAAGTATTAATTAATATCCCCTTTTTAAAGATGAGGAAACTAAAATTAAGCACCGAATGATTAAACAACTTGTACTGGAAGCACAGGTAGAGAAATTGTCAGAAGTAGGTTTTTGAGTGGAAGTCTTTCTGAATCAAAGTCCAGTGCTCTATTTCCTAAGTCAAAAGGGTCTTTCTGGGACAGCTAGGTGTGGATAGAGTGCCAGGTCTGGAGTCAGGAAGGCTCATCTTCCTGAGTTCAAATCTAGCCTCAGATACTTCTTAGCTGTGTGACCCTGGGCAAGTCACTTATCCCTCTTTGCCTCAGTTCCTCATCGGTAAAATGAACTAGAGAAGGAAATGGCAAACCATTCCATGGTCTCTGACAATAAAACCCCAAATGAAGTAGAACTCAAATGAAAAATTACTTAACATGGGGCTTTCTAAAGAGAATCAATTCAGGTCAAATCAAAGAGCTTTTATAAAGCATTTACTACATAAAAAATTCGGAGATTAGCCCTGGGAAATCAAATGCAAGCAGAAATAGCCCCTGCCCTCAAGGAATTTACATTCTAATTCTAATGGAAGGAGACCTGAAAGCCCAAAGTGGAGGGAAAGGAGAAGACTTCCTTTTAAGGTGAAGTGTGGTTTGTGGAGACTTAGGCACAGACCCTGAGGGGAATGGAGACTTGTCTGGCCTGGACAAGTTCCTTAAAATGGAAATTTTTGGAGGAACTCAGCTTTAGAGGTAAGAGCCTTGAGAGTGAACTTTTAGGGTGAGAAAACTGAGGTAGCTGATGGAGAAGGTCAGGAGAGTGAGGAGCATGAAGAGACAAGAATTCTATTCAAATCAAAATGTTATTAAATACTTACTGTTTTCCAGGGGCTGGAGACCCAGAGTCAAGCCCCTGCCCTCAAGAATCTTATATTCTAATAAGAGGAAGCAACATATGCTCAGATAAGCAAACATTAATAACCATAAAGCAAAAGAAAAAAAAAGAATGTCAGGTGGAGCCCCAAATGAGGCCAGAGCAGGAAAGGCTTCCTATAAAAGGAAAGGCACAAGTATGTGCCTGAAAGAGGCTTGGCAAGTGCTTTATGGCAGTATGGACATCATTTGACTTGCACAGAAGCCTGTGAGGTAGAGGGCGTTATTATTTCCATTTCAAGTGGCTTTTCAAGGTCATTATGCCAAGTTGTGCCCCACCCCCCAAAGATAAAGGCAGGAACTGAGGAGCAAAAGCAAGTTTTATCCTTTTTTGCACACCCAGACTTAGTACACTTGGCCGGGAAACCTGCTAAGTAAATATTCTCATTTCAACCAACTTAGGGAGAACCTACTAAAGCTTGGGGTCAGCTTGCTCATTGATAGATATCATCAACACTCTAGAACCAAAGATAAGGTGAACGCTAAAACCTCCAGTGACAATAGTGTAGGTGGGATATGGGACAATGGATTTAGGGAGAAAGAAAAGGTTTGGTTTGGTTTGTTGCCCCCCAATACTACTGTTATGCAGAGCTCCAGCATTGTTATTCCTGTTTTACAGATGGAGAGACTGAGGAATAACGCTCTAGCCACCCATGGTATGTTTATTCATCCAATAAGCATTTGTTAAGTCCCTGCTCTCATTAAGATCAGAGTCCAGTATGGAGATAAACCCTAACATCACTGGCTTACTGGTCAACAGTATAGCATCACAGAGGTCTCTAGTAATGCTGGGTGGCTTGTGGAGGGTTGGTTGCTGTCTTTTGTTCTCAAAGAGGACCAAAATACCATCACTATGTTTGAGTCAAGTTTCAATGTGTCTGACTGTGGCTGATTAGCCCAATACGAGCTCAGAATGTCCTACCATAGGCCAGGCACAAATAGTCCATGTGAACATTTGGACTGGATTCTCTAAATGTGCACATCTCACATTTCTTTTGAGCTGTTTCAGTTCTGCTTTGCTCATAGAGCACAGCACCTTCTCTGATGAGGGCACGCCATGTTGGGCAATCCTGTGTCTGTGTCTCCCATGTCACAAATCAATTCCGAGGTTCTTAAGAGAGACCTTGAGAATGTCCTCATATCGCTTTTTTTGACCACCATGTGAACGCTTGCCCAGTATGAGTTCTCTGTTCTTTTTTTCTCCAGTCTTTTTGGTAAGTGTACATTTTGCATTCAAACAACACGGCCAGCCCATTGGAGTTGCCATTTCTGAAGCGGAGTTTCCATTTCTGAAGCGGAGTTGTCATGCTTGGCAGTTTAATTTGAGCAAGGACCTCAGTGCCTGGTCCCTTATCCTGCCCAGTGGTCTTCAGAAGCCTCCTAAGACAATTCAAATGGAAGTGATTCAGTTTCCTAGTCCAGTGCTGGCAGACTGTCCAGGTCTCACAGGCATACAACAGTGAGCTCAGCACAACGACTCTGTAGGCCTTCAGTCTGGTGGTCAGTCTAATACCTCTACTCTCCCACACCTTCCTTCGGAGCCTCTCAAACACTGAGCTGCTATGGCAATGCCTGCGTCAACCTCAATACCAATGTGTACATCCCTAGAAAGTACACTGGCAAAGTAAGTGAGCTTATAAACATCACTCAGAACTTCCCCATTTGCTGTAATCAGTGGTTCCATACATGGGTGTTGTGGTGCTGGCTGATAATTGTTAGGCCAAAATTAGCACAAGCAACACAGCAACCATTCAGACTTGGTTGCGTCTCATCTTAATCGGTTTGCCTCAGTTTCCTAGCATGTAGGAAGGGCCCAGAGGATTTGCTTTCATGGGACTTTCCAGAGCCCCCCGGCATAAGGTCATTTTTTCCCCTATGTGGGCAGAGGTGGAAGCTTCCAAGGCTGACACAGCTCACTGTGCTCTTTGTTTACATCAGTGCTTGCGGGGGACACCATGATGCAAGGGGGAGAGAGGGAGGGCAAGACAAGGACACTCAGCTCTCTGGCAGTTGCATCACAGCCCTCCCTCTGTTTGTGTAAACCTCACTCACATATCCATTTCCTTTGGGGCCCCCAAGCTTATTTGGATTTTCTTTTATTTTTTTAGTGGGAAGTTGTTTTGTTTTTATTTTATTTTTTAGGAGAAAAAGAAACCTTTAGGGTTTGTTAGTGTTTGTTTTGAAAAGATCTTGGCTTTTAAGATTCAGAACTATTAAGGGGCCTCTGAGGTCACTGGCCATTGTCATTAAAAGGTACTTTATGAATTATGGCCCTATTGGCCTAGCAAGGCTGGGTACCCTCTCCTACTAAGCATTCCCAGGCTGGGGCTTAAACTGTCCAGGTTCATTCCTGAGCGAGCCAGGCCCAAAAGAGAAAAGACAGGCCCTTTTCATGTTTTCTGGCTTGTGCTCCCAACCCAGAGAAGAATATGAGGTTAGGCTCACGCATAGTGTCTCTCTGAAAGATTGGTAGCGTCTCTTCTAGAAAGGTACTGGGTATCACAGAATAAAGACACAGGAAAGCTATGTATCTCTTCCACCACAAAAGCCTCGCTTACAATGGGAAAGACTCACAAATGCACTGACTTAATTTTCATTCATGAAACAAAGCACATAAGTCTTATTTTAGTTACAACATGAAACTCTTTGTAGGACGGGTGGTCAGTCCTTGTCTTCATCTCAGGTCTACGCTGTCTGGGCACCTATCTTCTGGCCAGCTAGAGCTTGGCCTCCTGTGGTCCTCAGGGAGAACCTCCTGCTATCCCTCATCCCGCACTTAACAATAGCAGAATTCTCCCCTCTGTGAAGTAGCCATCCAGACTGGAAACAACCTCCTCAGGTTTGCTATTTTATCACCTGGGATCAGAGAAAGATACGCAAAGGAAAAGAGATATTCAAGGCCTTGAGATCAAATCTCAGGCTTGAGGAGATGAACACATGCTCTTCCTGTAATTTGAATCCAGCTCCCAGAGCTTCCAGGCTTGGGGGAGACCCCTTCACAGGAACTCTGAGGGGGAGTTTTCCCAAGTCCCTGTATATACATTCATAAGACAAGAAAAGACTGAGAGCAGAAGTGAGACATTTAGTGGCATAGTGCCAGAGGCAGATTCAAGAAAAACTGAGTTCAAACCTTGCCCCAGATGCTTCCTGGCTTTGTGAGCCTGGGCAAGTCAACTAACCTCTCAGCCTCAGTTTCCCCATTTGTAAAATAAGGACAATAATTGCACCTAACAAACAGCTTTGTTGTGAGAATTCAGTGACAAATTATATGTAAAGTGCTATATAAGTGTTAGTTATTATCAAGTTGTCTCTTCCTTTAAAGCCTACTAAGTGGGCAACTCTGATTCTTCATTGGCCAATATTACCTGAAGCAATGTTCTGTCATGCAATGGGGAGAGGAAGATTAGGACCCCCTAGAAGCCATTGTAGGCTACACCAAAAATGGGCCAGGGCACACAATCAGAGTTCCAGGGTCCATGCTCCAGCCCAATAACTCAGGGGAGCTCTCCTGAATTCCCTTCATTATTGCCCCCAGGTTCTGTAGCAGAGTCACACAGTAGTTGTTATGGAAACCAATGGAATAAAGCAGGTTCAATCATCTCCATTTTACAGACAAGGAAAGTGAGGCCCCGCAGAAGGGAAGTGACTTGTCTCAGGCTGCTCTTTCCACTTTATTCATCAGGACAACTATCCCAAATACTGGCCAATGGAAAGGACTTTACTTGGTAAGGCTTTGCTATATATTTCCCTTGCTCATTTAGGGAACTCTGGGGCATCTCTGGGTATCCAGCTAGCATTGAGGACATTAGTCACATAGCAATGATTCCCAAATTGTGACTTCCAGGCTTCACCCAGGGCTCTCCGTGCCACCAAAGTTTATACATTGGGTAGTGAGGCCTTTGAGACTTTTCTTGCCCTGCCTTGAAATCCAGAAAAACAATGGTTTACTCTACACTCAGTGGCAAATAGGATGAACCAGGTTGAGGGTAAATGACAGGTCTCAAGTCCATTGGTGGGTGAGGGAGGTGTCTACCCCAAGCATGTGAAGACTTCCCCCAGTGGAATGGGCAGATGAGAACAATTTGTTCTGAGGGTTATGAAGGTGGCTGAAGGAGGTACCATGGAGTGCTTAGAGCTTGGTCAGACATGGAAGATGCCAAGGGCATCCACTGCATGCTGGGTCAATACCAGTAGTCTTGACTTTTGTCTTGCCTCTGGACTTTGATGACTCTGGAAGAATGTGAGGCTGAGGACTTTCTGCAGCTCTGCCTTATTTCAATTCACAAACAAGTCATGAAATCACCCCATGATGACATTGGTCCTCTTAAAAAATGAAGGATGAACAACAATCTATCATCTATCTACCATTTGTCTATCACACATATTCATGTGTGTACATCTATATTTATGTGGTTGTGTATATACAATATACATCCGCAGATATGTCTGTATTTGTATTTGTGTGCATCTATGTATATAAATTTAGTTTATAAATCATTCAGCTACATAATTTCTTTTTTTTTGGTCTTTATTAATTTGTTAGTTTACTTTTAGTTTACAAGATTCAATTCCACAATTCCTTGAATTTCAAATTTTCTTTCCCCCCCCCCCATGATGGCATACAATCAAGTATAGGATCTGCAAATACTTTCACATTAGACATTAGTCAGGTTACAAAGGTGGATTGTACCAGATGGAATGAAAAATGGTAAAGCAGAAATAAGACCAAACAAGAAAAAGAAAAAGATCAAGTAGTTTGCTTCAATCAGGATTCAAACTTACTTCTTTCTAGTTCTTTCTCTGGATGTAGACATCTTTCTCCACCATGAGTCTTTTGGGATTGACTTATTGCTGCATTGCTGAGAAGAGTCCAGTCCATCATAGCTGGTCATCATACATATGTTGTGTCTGTGATTGTGTACAGATTTCTCCTGGTTCTACTCTTCTCACACCACATCTCAGCTACATAATTTCATGTACTCTTCTGACTGGGCCTCTGAAGAAGATACCCTAGGTGTTGCCCTCAGTTCATAGATGAAGAAACTGAAACTTGGAGAAAAAAAGGCAATTGTCAAAGGTCACATTGCTGTGAGTGCCAGAGCTGGCCCCAGAAGCCCAGTCTTCTGAGTGGCATCTTTATGATAACCTCTAGTATGCCAGTTGGCATGCCATTCATTGCCTTTTCTTGGTTTTGCATCAACTAAGGTATGGAAGACTAAGAGAGAGAGAATCCTCCTTACCTGCAAATAACTGGAGCTCAGTCCACCTAGTCTCCAACAGTGCCCTTCAATGGCATTACTCAGAGAACATTGGGCCCAAAGGCTGTGATTGCACTTGTCTGGCTGGTGAGAGTCCACAAAGTCCCAAGTTCACTTAAGACTTTAAGTTAATGCCTGTTAAATTCGGAGGGCAGCTAGGTGGCACTGCAGTGGACAGAGTGCTAGGGCCTGGACACAGGAAGACTCACCTTCCTGTGTTCAAATGCAGACATATACACTTATAAGCTGTGTGGCCCTGGCCAAATCACTGAACTCTGCCTCAGTTTCTTATCTGTCAAATGAGCTGGAGAAGGCTATGGCAAACCATTCTAGTATCTCTGCCCAGAATACTCCAAATGGGGTAACAGAGAGTTGGACAGGATAGAAACACGACTAAACAATAAAATTCGTATCCCTATTAAATGTCACCTCATTGGTTTCAAATTTGGTCATCCAATATTTGAGATCTCCTCTCCAGCTTTGTATCAGATTCACATCTTATTAGAAAGCCAGATAAAAATGTCCAACAATCTGAGGTCCAGAACTGAGGACGAAGGGAAGGGCTTCCCTGGGGGCAAGCAGTTCCCTAAAGGCCTTCTTTTATGACATCAGTCCTGGAATCTCAGTACTTAAGGTCTAGTCATTTATCTAGTTCTGAATCTACATGATTGTGGTGTTATCTGCTCCACCTCCCTTTCTCTTTTCTACCTCCTTACAGGCTTTGTATCCTTTCTCAGATTAGATTTATTACTTTGGTCAAGTAATTTAACTTTTCTGTACCTCAGTTGTTACATCTATAGAATGGGGGTGGGTGGGATTGGACTTTGAGGTCCTTTGGGCTTTCAATCTGTGTTCCTTTGAGAAAACCTTGGAGACTTAGATCCTCAATTCCATCTTCAAAGAAGCAGCAAGAAGGAGGAGGAATAAAGAGACAATAGAAAATTGTTTCTCGGAAAAGAAAAATAATTAAAGAAATTAGCAAGGAAATTAAAAACTCCAAGATAAGGACAGATTTAAAGAAACTGAAGAAAATACACCAAAAAAAGAAAGGGAAACAAGGAATTCTCAACAATAGCCAGGAAGATGAAGTTATAGGAAGACATGTCACTGAAGATAATAAGCATCTGATAGGAAATAGAGAAAGAAGTGAGATTAACAAAGAAGGAATACAACAAACTGATGACTGAATTCTGCTGGGAAGTATGTGAGGAGAATATTCACTAAATATGTTTGCTGAGAACTAGGATTCTTTGCCGGAGGACACATTGGTAAAAGCAATGAATGCAAATGGGAAAAGAGGCTCCCCAACTGGAAGAATGATTGCAACTGTGAGCAAAGTGATAGATCTGTAAGACCAATCTCAGAGAGGCAATGAAATATATATCTAATGTTCTCACATGGGGGGTGGGCACCTTGACTCAAATGAGGACCACAAGAATGGTACCATGTAGTTTGTTTATGTGGTCTGCCAAAGATGCTCCACATCAGCCCTGGAAAGGCTCTCAGCAGCCTTCCAACACCAGGCAAAGATGCAAAGTGTAGTCCCTTTGAATGCCAAGGTGACATCAGGCAAAATAAAAACAGTATGCATCTTGTGGCAGTCCATTTAATTTTCTTTTTCAGTCTTCTGATCTCTCTGTGTTCTACAAGAAAAGGGTCAGGGGTATGATCTGAATACATATCACATATGTATGCACCCTGGAAATGATTAATAATAGCAAGTAATCTCTTTCATCAGCTCTACTCCCACTTAGCCCTAGCTGGAGGAAAAAGTCTTCTCTCTCAGTTCTACTCCACACTTCATTATCTGACAAATTCATTTTTGAGAAAAAAAAGTATATGTGTAGACATAACACATTACTCTTTCAAATACCATAGAAAGGATTTTTAGAAACTAAAGCTTCCACATTTTGAATAGCTCAGCTGCTATTGACCAGAACACAATCCTCAGCCCCTATACACAGCTTTCTGTGATGGTCTAGAAAGGAAAAGCCAGCGATATGGCAGAAATAAACACTGGCTTTGCCACGAGAAGACCTGGCTCCAAATCCCACTTCTGGGTCTTACTCCCTTTCTGACCATAGAGAAGTCATTTAAGCTCTCTAGATCTCACTCTCCTCACCTGTCACAGATGCAAAGAGGGCTGTTTCCTCCTTCAGGACAAAGAGAAAAGGAAGAAGATTTTGGTGAATGGGTTTGGGGGTCTCTGATCCCATGCTCTGCTGCTTACTTCTCAGGTCTGGCCTGCCTTCCTCATCTCTTTGCTCCTTCCTGCATGTATTTTCTCCAAACAAAATCTGTCTGCCTGGCTACTCCATTCTCCATGGAAATATTTCATGATCAAAACCCCTGGGAGCATGGAGCTCTGGGTAAAACCCACTAAACCTAGATAATGTCCTCCTACCCACTCACCCATAGGACAATGCTTCAGAAGAGGTTTAATGCATTATCAATTAAAATACCAAGGTAATAACCATATGCATATAGGAGCACAGAATGCCAAAGACATTAAGGAAAAATATGATAAAAAAAATAGGAAAGGAGATTTAGTTGTCCAGATCTCAAATCATACTCTAAAGGTAATAATTTTTTTTAAAATCTGCCTTGTTGAGTCATTTTTCAGTTATGTCTGACTCTTTTTAACCCCATTTGGGATTTTCTTGTCAAAGATACAAGAGTACTTTGCCATGTCCTTTTCCAGCTCATTTTATAGATCACAAACCAAAGCAAACAAGGTGAAGTGACTTACCCAGAGTCACACAGCTAGTAAGTTTCTGAAGTCAGATTTCAACTCATAAAGAGCAGTCCTATACTTTATCCACTGCATGACTTAGCTGCCTCTCTTAGATATAAATGGGGAAATGCTACTAGAAAAAATGATGAGCAGGGGAAGAGAATGAACAAGAGAACATATTAGATAACTGCATATGAACCAGAGGCATGCAATGTAAAGATGACCTATGAATCCAAGGTCATAAAATAATGTAAAAAAATAATTATTAAAGGCTTTTATTAAAACTGCTGGGAAAATTGGGTAGCATTATGATGAATAATAGAATTTGAACTTTGTCTCATTACATGAACCATGATAAATTCCCAAGGAATTAATGTTTTAAAGATAAGAATGTCACACCAGAAAAAGAAGGTAATGGAATGCGTTGTTTTTCACAGTTGGGAAGAGTTTGAAAAAATTCTGAATTGTCTATGAAATATAAGACATTAGGAAGCTAAGTAAGTGAAGTTGATTGCTGAATGTTTGTGTAACAAAAAAGCATATGCAAAAGAAGATGGAAAGAAGCTTGAGGAAAATATTTTTGGATGAAACTTTCCTGATAAAGAGGTGCAACCTCGAAAAATCCAGAATGAACAAATCTGGAAAGAAATTAATCCCTAGTAGATGTCACACACACACACACACACACACACACACACACAAATACATACATATATATGTATCTTATCTAAACAGAGAACACAGAAAAATATCAATTGTCAGCAACAACATGGGAAATTATTTAAGAAAAATGACAAAATTAATCTGAAATATGATCATTCAGTCAGAAAATTATCAATCAAAGAAGCCAGGAAATTCAAAAGTGTCGCAACTGTGCTTGGAAAACTGTGAATTGGTGTAATCTTTCAGAAAGCGATATCAAGTCTCTATGTTAAGAGCTATATGACTTCATACTCTTTGACCCACCGATTCCTAGTTTCATTACTATTTCCTAAATAAAAATGATCTATCTACACAAAACTATTCCTAACAGCACCTGTTTTTGTTATAGAAAAAGATGGAATTAAGGGAAGTAACCTTTTATACATATATATTTTGTAGAAGCAACCTATGTTTTTGATGGCTGAAGAATGAAAGAATATGAGTTTCAGGATGGATATTCATTGATAGAGGGAATTTCTTCAATGGGTGCTCCCTGCCTTGATGGAATACCAGATCCAGATCACACGCATAAAATGGAGAATCTTGGGGTGGCTAGGTGGTGCAGTGAGTAGAGTGTCGGCCCTGGAGTCAGAAGAACCTGAGTTCGGATCCAGTCTCAGACACTTAACGCACACACAAACAAAAACCTAGCTGTGTGACCTTGGGCAAGTTACTTAACCCCAATTGCCCTCCAAAAAAGCAAAAAAATAAAAAAAATAAAATGGAGAATCTGAAGAATAGAAAGACTTCTCTGCAATACTCAGACCACAGAATGCAAAATCAGAACCAATAGGATTATTTAAGTGAAGACAAGAACATCAAAGCACCTTGTATTTATACAGAGAAAAGGAGTAGAAGGGGATAAAGAAGGAAAATGGGACATTTTGTTACCAGCTTGTCTAAGTGATCATATTTACAATATTTATAATTTATATTTATATATTTATTAACACAGTGTAGGACTTTACCAGGTGTTGAAGTTTAGCTCTCTCAATGTAGTCTTCTTTTTTCTTTTTACGAAAGCAAGAGCATTCATGTATTTCTAGTCTTTTGGTACCTCCCCCATTCTATACGACCTTCGAAACATCAATGGTGGTGGCCCACAACACAGCAATCACATCTCTTTGTGTTTTCAGTACCCAGGAATATTGGCAGTCTAGGCCTAGAAATCTGAAGTCATTGAGGATATTTTGGTCTCCATCTTTTGTGCACTCATTTTGGGGGTGGGGGGGCGATTTTTGAGGTCTAGAGATCATTCTCTATGGGTGGGTGGGGTGGTGGTGTAATAATCTTTGTGAAGGTCTATTTTGCCTGCATACTTTGTTATCATTATCACATCTAACTTGAGAAATGGGAATACCTCTTTTTTTTATTCTCCTTTCCCCCAATATAAATAATAGTTAATATCATAGGTGCTGTCTAACAGAGGCAATGCATAGCATGACTAGGTGAAAGATATTGCTGTAGTGGGAGAGAATTAGTAATTCCTACAGAATATGACTTTTTTTTATATTATTCAGTATTTATGAAGGGTATTGATGATGTAGTGAGGGCCCAAAGGAGGGCAGTTTGGATTAAGGCCCTTGAGATCATATTCTATGAAGGCTATTTGAAGGAACTAAAAGTATTTATCTTGGAGAAGAAAAGAGTCAAAGGACATATGATAAATGTCTTCAAGAATTTGAAGAGCTCTTGTGTAGAATACAAATTAGTCATATTCTCTTGTTCTTAGAGGTTTGAACTAGGAACAGTGGGCAGATATTATAGAGGCAGATTTTGACTGAGGAAATCCAAGTTTCTATCAGTTGGGGTCTCCTGAGTTGAGATTGCTTCAGGAATTCATGGGCTCTCTCCACTGTTGATCTTCAGACAAAATCTGGAGGCCCATTTCTTGGGGATGTTGTAAAAAGGAGTCTTGTTCATCAGGTTAGGATTGGACTAGACACACTTTGAAGTCCTTTCTAGTTGTGTGAGTCTGTGATCCTGGGAAGGATGTTCGACTTTAATTAAATAAGACAAAGGTGAAACTGAAAGGGTCAAAGAGAAAATTTTGAAGTCCTCATATTCATGGGTTGTAGACATAGCAGTGGCCATGGTCTACATGCCCAGGAGGCAGGTGAGGAGGCAGAAAAAAAGCACTGATTCTCTCTCAAGACTGTTGTTTCCTATTAAGTTATTCTTGCCAGGACCTGAGGCTGGGGGCATGTTGGGGCCAAGAGTGGAGAGTGGAACAGAGTGTTTCCAACTTGAAATCCTATGGGCATTTTCTTTTGGTAAGGCAAAGATCATATTTTATTAGAAGTACAGCATTTCCTACAGGAATGGAAAGTTTATTGGCTACAGCTACAGGATTCCTCTGAAGTAAACATGAAATAAAAGTCACAGAATAACAGGAGAAAGGAAGCAAGCATTTATCAGTCGCCTACTGCATGGCAGGCACTGTGCTAAGCACAGTTATGGTGTGATCTTGTCTGACCCTCTCAGCAATCCTGAATCACAGAGCAATATAGTGTTATTGCTCATTAGAGCTTCAACTTCTGTATCTGATTGCCTCCAGATAGCAAAATGATTTCTTCCCCAAAACCCTTGGAGAAAATGCAAGGAGGAAAGAAGTTTTTTGGTACTTGGGCAGAAGGCCCACTCCTGCCTCTTCCTCACTCTGAGACCTTAGTCAAGTCACTCCACCACCTCTCTGGGCTCAAATTTCCTCATCAGTAGACACATAAGGTCCCTTCCATTTCTTAATACTCAATGAATCTATGAAATTTTAGCTCAACTCAATGGAACGTACAATGAGGAAGAAAGAGGATATTTGTAACATCATTCTTCTATTAGTAAAATGGAGATGTAAAGGCCTGACCCATATCCAATGTAAAGATTCTGTTCGATTTATATTAGATCTAATGCCTGCTACCTACATGCGATGCACTGTGCTGACTACAAAGTAAAACAATTGCATGGTCTCTGCCCTTACATTCTACTGGGGGCACATGCTATGTATACATGAATGTATCTTTTGTTTGTCTATATTTTTTAAAAAAACATATTTGATTTGAAATTCCTCTATTACTGTAGAGGATAACACCATCTTCCTAGTCCCTCAGGCTTACAACCTAGGAGTTATCCTGGATTTCATCACAATCTCTCATCCTCTCATATCCAAGTGATTGCCAAGGCTTACTGATTTTACCTTTGTGATATCTCTGATATCTCTTCTCTCTTCCCCTACCCCCACCCTGATGTAGGTCCTCATCACCTCATACCTGAATTTTTGCCATAGCTGCTGGTGGGTCTGTCTGCCTCAAGTCTCTCACCACTCCAATCCACCCTCCATTCAACCACTAATGTGATTTTCCTAAAGTGAAAATTGAATTGTGTCACCCCTGTATTCAATAACCACTCAAACCAGTGATTCCCTGGTGCTTCCTAGATCAAGTACAAAATGCTCTCTTTGGCATTCCAAGGCCTTCTTATTCTAGCTCTCTCCTAACTTTCCACTCTTCTTAACTTTTCTTGTACCTTTCTGCCTGACATGTCCTCTTTGATCTAGTGACCCTGGCCTCCTGATTGTTCTGTGAGTAATTGGCTTTGCCTATCATCCATACCTGGTCCACTCTCCCTCATCCTTTCTGACCACTGACCTCCCTGGCTTCCTTTAAATCCCAACAAAAATCCTACCTTCCACAGGAAGTCTCCCCCAACCATTTTTCATTCCAGTGCCTTCCCTCTGTTAATGTTTCCTATTTATTATGTATATAGCTTGCTTTGTATATATTTGTTTGCTTTCACCCCTATTATATTGTAAACTCATTAAGGGCAGGGACTGTCTTTGGCCTCTTTTTGTATCCTCAATGCTTGGCATAGTGTCTGGTAAATAGTTGGTGCATAATAAATGTTTATTGATTGATTGGTATAGGTAGCTTCAGGTGAATAACTTTCTCTCTTGCCAAGCAGATATCTTGAATGCAACTTATAGTTTTACTGACTTTACTGGGGCTAAGTGGCTTTCTTGAAATGTCAAGTGAGTTGCCCAGGGTCACACAGCCAGTGTGGGCCATATGCAGGGATTGAGGATCACACTATTTTCAGTATGCATGTACACATAGATATATGCATGATAAAAGGTCATTTGAGGAAAGAGAACACCCTTAGAACTGAAAGGATCAGGAGCCATGGAGAAGAACTGAGTCTTCAGGGAAGGATTATAAAAGGTAGAGCTGAGGAGGGACTGAACTCCAAGCATGGAGGAGAGCTTGTGCAAATGTGCAGAGGCTAGAGATAGGGCGTGGAGCTTGGGGAACAGCTAGTGCTCCAGATTGGCTGGAACATAGAGTACATGAAGGGGAAGGAGGTGAAGTCATGTTGAAATAGGAGGCCGGAGGCAGATGGTGGAGACCACCAACAATCATGCTAACCTTTGTCCTGATGAGCTGCTGAGCTGTAGAACGGAGGCCGATGTGCTTTCATTGGAAGGGCTTAAGGGGCAGGCATGGTCTCAGGGCCCTTTTCTGAGCCGTTGATTATGGGAAGATTGGAGAATGAAGATAAGTACTCTGGACATTCTCTGAATGACTAGGTGTCCCTGAGAAAGAAGATAGAAGCTTGAGCTTGGGATCCGAGGGCCTGCTTTCAGATCTCCCACCCACCTTGTGAAGAGCACCAGCAGCCCTTTACCTCCCTCGGGGCAGATTCTTCTGTAAAGTGTGGGAGGGTGTCGATGCAGCTACGTTGATGCACTGGGAATTAAAGCCAGGAGTGAACATGTACAAAAATGCTTATGGTAGCTCTTTTGGTGGTGGCAGAGAAGTGGGAGTTGAGGGCATGACCAGAATTTGGGGAATGGCTGAACAAGGCATGGTGTATACATGTAATGGAATACTGTTCTGCTATAAGAAATGGTGAACAGGTGGATTTCAGAAAAACCTGGAAAGACTTGCATGAACTGATGCTGAATTAAGTGAGAAGAACCAGTACAACATTGTACACAGTAACAACATTTTGTCAGCTATGATAGACTTAGTTCTTCTCAGCAATACAAGACTCATGATGGAAAATGCTATCCATATCCAAAGAAAGAACTATGGAATGCAGATCAAAGCATACTATTTTCACCTCTTTTTTGTTTTTTCCTTCTCATGGTTTTCCCCTTTTGTTCTGATTCTTCTTTCACAAGATAACTAATGTGAAAATGTGTTTAATTTGATTGTACATGTATGACCTATATCTAATGGCTTACTATCTTGGGGAGGAGGGAGGGAAGTGAGTGAGGGAGAAAAATTTAGAACTCAAAATCTTACAAAAATGAATGTTGAAAACTCTTTACATGTAACTAGGAAAAAAATACTATTAAGTGAAAAAAATGATACAAGGAGCTTTATGTGAATAGCTGAGAGTAACCTTGGGGTTGCTGTTGGTTGTTGTTACCAATTTGCCTAATGGTGGTGATTGGAGCAGTATAGACAGAAAGCTAGTGTGTGGGATAATGGGACCAATTTGAGTGTTCAATATACGAGTGTTCACTCATGCTACTGTGCTCCCCCCACCATCTCTTTCTGTTTCTGTCTCATGAACTCATAGTCACTTGACACAGTTTGGTATGGGATGATTCAGGGAGTGGAGCAGCCAGGAGGTACAGTGGATAGAGCACTGGACTTGGAATCAGGAAAACTCTGTTTACCTCAGTTTCCTTATTGGTAAAATGAGCTGGAAAAGGAGATGGCAAACCACTCCAGTATCTTTACCAAGAAAACCCCAAATGGAGTCATGGAGAGTTGGACACTGAAAAATGACTGAACAACAAAAGAGTGAGAGAGGGAGTCAGTGGTAGGAAATCATGAAGCTGGCCCTAACCTCCCCCCACCCCTTTAACAAGCCCTCACCTGAGGCATGCTGCTGCTCATGGTGACCTAGGGTCTAGCAACCCCTTCCCCACATTTGCTCCCAAATTTCGAATTCAGGGTCTATGACTCAAGTTCCATGCTCTTTCCACTTCACTATGCTTTCTCTCCCTTCCCCTTTGGCCCCTCCCCTTCATTCATCCTGTCATTGGGACACACAAAGCATATGCCCTGGCCCGGCTTTCCTCTGAGCCTCCTATCGTGTTTGCAGCATGTGCTCTGAAGAGATAGAAGAGGGGCTGGACTTGGAAATCCTGCTCCATGAGAGTGCAGCAGGAGCCAGGGGAAGAGCTGAGTTTCCTGATAAGGATCGGTTGCTGCTTCCTGTCCTGAAGATGAAAAGTTGAGCAAACCTAAAGGTCATCTGTGTTTATGTTACCAATGCAGCCGTTACCTTCCATTTTCGTAACCACATCGGGCAGTTATTTATCTTCTTGTCCTTTTTTATCATTCCTTTGAACTGCCTCCTTTAGCTTATCATGATATTTCTAAATCTGTAAACAGCCCGAGAGGAGCTGTTCCCTTTCTCTAAATAGAGTCTTAGGTCATTTTATTATCCAGCATTAGGAATGAGAATCTACCCATCTGTTGTTCTTTCACATCTGGAATAGTGGTTAACTCTCCCAGCCTTCAGGGCAGTGAATGCTGTGGGGTCCCTGGGATGTGACTCCTCCCAGCAATGCCTTGTCACATGGGATTTGGGGATTTTATCCTCTACCCTTCCTGGAATTCTTTCTTAATACCTCTTTACTGCATGGAGATGAGCCTGGAATATCAAAGGCTATGCCAGGGGACTACAAGACAGCCATCTTTATCAAGCTGGATGGTTTCCCAAGATGGTCTCAGTAATAGACTGTGTCCACATTCAAGGACCAACCTAGCTCATCAGCAGATGATTGGTTCCAATGTGATTAATTCTTCTGATCATAGCAACTCATAGAGACTGTCAACTAAAATGTGCATGTGTGCCTTTAAAATAAGCTTATTGTTTAGCCTCTTCTCCTGCTTCTGTCCATTTCAGCATGCAACAATTCATGCGAATCTTTTGAGGGTTCACTGAAACTATCCTTTTTATCATAGGCTACAGCAAAATATTCTTCTGTGATATCTATATGCCTTAATTTAGTCAGCCATTCTCCAGTTGATGGGCTCTCCTTTTTCCCAGTTGATAATGCCCAAAATTCTGCTCCCAATAGCTTTACATACGGGTCTTTTCTTTTTTCATGTCTTTGGGTATAAGCCCAGTAGTAGAATGGTGGATCCAAAGGCCTGCACAGTTTAGTGACATTTGGGGCATGGTTCCACATTGCTTTCCAAAATGCTTAGACTAATTTGCCACTCTCCCAACAAGGCAACAGTACACTTGTCTTCCCTCAATAAATGTTTATTTCCTTACAAAGCATCATTTTTGTTAGTTTGATGGGCTTGAGATAAAGTGTTAGAGTTGTTTTGATTTGCATTTCTTTATTTATTAGTGATTTAGAGCATTTCTTCATAATGCTATTGATTGCTTGGATTTCTTCCTTTGAGAACTGCCTTTGACCATTTATCTCTTAGAGGAATGGCTATCATCCTGACATATTTGAGTCAGTTCCTAATATCATTCATCCTTCATTTTAGAAGAGGACCAATGGCATCCCAGGTGATGTCTTAACTTGTATATAAATTGGATTTAAGTGAGGCAGAATTGCACAAAGTTATCAGCCTCACTCTTTGCTCCAGAATTGCTGAAGTCCAGAGGCAGGACAAAAGTCCAGATGATTGGTGATGGTCGAGCATCACCAGTCAAGGTCAGTGCATGTGTCTTCATATCTGACCAAGCTCTAAGTGCTCCACAGCACTTTCTTCAGCCACCTTCATAACCATTGGGAAAAAATTGTTCTCATCTGCCCATTCCACCAAGGGAACTCTTCACATGCTTGATGTGGGCACCCCTTCCTAACTCACCAGCGGGTCTGAGGCCTGGCTTAGCCTATCTGCTAAATGTGGTTGATGCACATGCTACAACTTCTTGGGGTCATAGGTGAGAGCTAGGTGAAAAGGTGGACACCAGAGGTGGGTGAACAGGCCTGAGGAGGGCTCAGCAGCTCTCTCACAGGGGGACCATAATCCTCCCTGTCAGCTCCCTAACCCCCCAGTTCCTAATACACCTTGCAGAGAAGACCTTTGTCAAATTAACCTCCTTCACAGATTTGTGGTTCCTAGTTGTTTTCCTCCTAATTTTACCTCCAATGACTTCATTTAAAAACTTTTCCATTTTATGTAATCAAAATTGTCCGTTTCATCTTCTGTAACTGCCTTTACCCCTATTCACAGTTACAACAGATCTCATTAACAGTGGAAAGCCCTTTGCCATAGTCTGCACACTCTTTAATCCAGTCTCTTCTCCATAAGACCCTCCAGCTCCCATCTCAATGACTACACAGGCTGTGCCCCTTGCCTGGCATGCATTCTCTCCTGAGGCAACTCCTCTAGGATGCCCACAGTGACCAGTTGGGTGGCCCCAACTGCTTGTACTTCCTGTTTAAATTAGGCCGTATTTACTTTGCATCTATGTTGCATTTAATTAGGCATATGCGTGCTGTTCTTCCCCTATCCAACATCTGTTCCAAGAGAAGGCAATGGTGCATTTTTGACTTTGTCTTGTACAGTGCCTGATACACTGAATGCTTGGTGAATGTTTGTGGGTGACTTGATGGGTTGCCTTGGATGGAGTGTCTAGCAGTCAAGGTAGGGCAGGAATAGTTTTGATTAAATCATACTCTTTGGGGACAGATCACAATAAAAAAAAAAGCTTGTTATTTATGAGGATTTCTACATGTCAGAGAAGTCATTCAGAGGAAAGGAGCCCACAAGAGCAATCTGCATCAAGGCAGCCCGGTGGTTCGCACCCTGGGCCTGGAGCCATGAGGACCTGGGCTCAGACCTAGCCTTAGACACTTGGGAGCAG
This sequence comes from Gymnobelideus leadbeateri, assembly GCA_011680675.1. Lineage (NCBI taxonomy): Eukaryota > Metazoa > Chordata > Mammalia > Diprotodontia > Petauridae > Gymnobelideus > Gymnobelideus leadbeateri. The sequence goes on along the minus strand of WOXC01000419.1, from coordinate 757,079 downwards.
CTACATGACAGAGCAAACAGCTCATGCTCTGCCTGCTTCAGTTTCTCCAGCTGTGGAATAGGGATGAGAAGAGCATCTCCTCTCAGGACTGTTGGGGTTAGCACCTGCTGACACAGAAATGCTTCTGTTTACTACTGTTGGGCAGCTTTCAGCTTCTTTAGCCCAGATCATTTCCAGGCCTCCCCCTAGAGCCGAACCCCTGGGACCCAGATTCCCTCTCTCTGTAGATGGTGATGGGTCCTGAGGAAAGCTTGGGTACAAGCTTCCGGAACAGATTTCAGTCTTGGACTCCCACATCTCTTACTATCTAGTCATCCTCCTGTCTGCTAGGGGACTCTGCGGTCTGAGGGAAAGGGCATTAGATGGAGAGCAGGGCGCCTGCATCGGAATCAGCGCCCAGCCACCAGCCCGTTTTGTAAGCCAGATGTGCCAATTGCTGGCTTCTCTTTCAGCTTCACATCCCTGCCTGTGAACTCCCCCGTTAGGAGCACCTGGAGCCTGCTTTTGGCCCTCTTTGCACCCCAGCACTTAGCACTTTGGCCCAGTGTAACCACGTCATACTGGTTCACTGGCTAAGTGACTGTTTCTCAGAATTCAGGGGGCCTTCCAAAGTCCCTAATCCCAACCTCTCTCTGTCTACATGCACATTCTCACATTTCTCACCTTATTTAGCTACCAGGCTATACCCGAAGCCTCCGAGGCTGCTGTTTTGACCCTTCATTTTAGGTAATGCACAGTACCATCAACATACAGTTAAAGGTCAAGGGTAATGTAATGTGTCCAGCTCACAGCAAACAGAGTGTAAGAAAGCCCACAACCTTCCCCAAGCAGGCCTCAAGTAGACTCAAATATAAGAGGAAATTTTTAACAAAATAAAAATAAAACAAAGCCTAGACAGCATTATACTTTACAACTACATCAGTATGCAGCCACCAGGATCCTCTTGTGTGGATCAGCAGCCTCTTTTCTGCTTAAGATTGCCCACACTGATCTAGGGCAAGCCCTCTTTCCTCTCTAAGCTTCAGTCTCCTGATTTCCAAATTATTAGATCTGAGGTCCCCATGTAGCTCTATAATTTATGAATTCAATGACACACAAAACCCTAAGCTTCTCTTAACAAATGTGATGGTGCCTCAGCTGGCAATGTCCTACAGGAGCCAAGCACACAGTGCCACCATGGCAACTAGAATTGGAGTTATCTTGCTTCTGACAGAAAGACTCTATTAGGGCAGCTAGAGTCGAGTTTGCCTGGCATCCCGACCTCTCTTCAGGACATCTCCAACACCATTTACCTGACTAACTGCTCTACCACACTATACCCAAAGTCTCTGATGCTTTTTCTTTTACTTTTTCATTTTAGGTAATAATAGATAATATTATATGTATCATATCATATCATATATATCATATATAATAACAATACCATCAGCATAAGGTTAAAGGGCACAAGGTAATGTTATGTGTGGCAACTGGCATCTAATAAGTTAGGAAATTTGTGAGTGGTTGCAGAATGTACAGTTCTATCCATACTGATAGCATAACTTCTCTGTTGTAACCTAGCCACATTTCACTTGGCACTAACTCAGTTTCTAGTCAGCTAAATGGAAGTAATCTCTGTCCAAGGGATGTGGGGGAATGAGAGAGACACTAACCATAATGGCACTTCCTCTTGGAGCATCAGCATGGCCATGAACCTTGTCATCTTGATCCTCTTGAGGCAATGGAAAGAAAGTTGTATTTATAGTAAGGCTAATTTATCTCCCTTCTGCTCTGTTGGGAAGACCAAAGGATTAATAAGAATGATTCTATTGTTCTCCTGGGAGAAATATGTGGAAGGGATGGCCAGCAGCCATTTGGGAATGAATGCCAGGAGAATTTAATACCCAGTTAATTCTGTCCCACATTTTGGCCTATTATTATGTTTCAGTAAATGCTTTTGTCTTAGGAAAAACATATAAGCAAACAAATGGTTTGTAGTAGAGGATCTGTGTTCTAATTTGACTCTCTCCCTTAGTATTTGGAGACATTGGACAAATCCTTCCTCCATTTGTCTATTTTCAGTTTTCTTTTCTGTCAAATGGACTTAGCTGACCTCCAACTATATGGTCCCTCTATGTCTCAGTCTTGTGGTCATTCAAACAGTTGAGAGAGAGCCTGGAGACCTCAATTACATGTTGTGAGAAACAGGAATGGGACGGAGCTCAACATTTAACTGACCACTCCACACAAGTCACTCTGTAAGGAATGCAGAGAATACTGTCCCATGGGCTATGAACTTCAAAATCTGTGGAAGGACACTTAGCCACCATTTCTCTGGCCCTTGTTTTGTAGATTAAACACAAAATAGGAGTTTAATGACCAACAAGGGGTTGAAAGACTTGGGTAAGTCCTTACCTTTTCCTAGCCACATTTACAACAAGGCCTTCCATGACACCCTCACTCCCACTGTGGACCAGTTTGTCCAAGGCCTCATGCCAGTTGGTGCCAGCCAAGGATTGAGGTGTCTTGGCATTGGATTCAGTAAAAGCAATATACACTGCTCTGGGTACTCCTAATTAGAGGGGGGCTGTTCAAACATGACTTGAACCAAGGAGATATGCTCAACTAATGATCTTGGAAAAAATGATTCTTTGTTTTCCAACAATAAAAAGAAGTGAAAAAGATGTTTCCAATTGCTTGCTTCTTGTTCAGTTTTATGGAGGCTTGTCCGGATGTCCCTGGCTGGGCAAAGGCAGAAGTCATCTCCCTAAATGTGTGAGCTCCTCCATTAGGAGGACCCAAAACCTGTTCTTGTCCTTCTTTGCATACCTGGCACTTAGCATGTCTGGTACATTTTAATAACATAATCACTGTCTGAGTGGTTGCTTCTCAGAATTCCAGCAGGCCCTACCAATGCTCTTAGTTGACCATACAAAGTCCCTAACCCTGACCTCTCTCTAGATTCAATTCCACCATTTCTCAAAATAGGGATTATCTTTAGAGAAAATGAATGCATTAAATTGAAGTAAATTAAATTAAAACCACTGCTATCAAAGGCACACATGGTTAGTGTACATTACTGACTGTTGGATGGGAGGCTTTCTTCTCAGCTCTTTGCACAGAGAGCCCATGGAGTGACATATGTATTTTCATCTCTAAGTCCTGAGGCAGCATGATGTGGTACCTGGAGTGCTGGATTGGGAAACAGGAAACCCTGGGTTCCTACCCTCACTCTGATACTGACTAATCATATGAGAAATCATGTGACCATGTCAAGTCTTTGTCCTCCCCAGTTCAGAGGAGTCCCAATGGACTTGAGAACAGCAAGCCCATAATCCCACTTCCTTCTTGCACATTCCCTCCCAGTCACATCCTACTTCAACCTTCACTTCCTCAACTGTTGGGACCTTGCCTTGTGACACAGGGCACATAGCTTTCCTCATTCTCAGTTTTCTCATTTGTAAAATGAAAATGATAATTATCTGAAATACTTGTTGTGAGAATCACATAGTTATAAAGTACTTTTCCAGCTTCAAAGCATGATACACATTTTTGTTATTACTACTTTGCATGGGACCTTGATTGATAACATTTGGTGTGCCATAAAATTTATATTCACGATTCAATTTCAATTCATATGAATACACTAGTTTACATGTTGAAAGCAAAGTTATTAATGCTCTGAAAATGTTGGCCATGAATATTTAGCACACCTCAGAAATTTTTGTCTTATTTGTTGGTTTTAGAAATTTAGAATTCACTATAAAGTGAATCACACGAATTTTTTTTCCACCATACTATAGTCTGTTAAGTGCACAATATTATTATGTCTAAAAAAGAGTGCACATGCTAATTTAAAAATATTTTATTGCTAAAAAATGTGCTAACCATCATCTGAGCCTCTTAGGGAGCCATAATCTTTTTGCTGGTGGAGGGTCTTGCCTCAGTGTTGATGGTGTAGACTGATCAGGTTGGAGGTTGCTGAATGAAGGTTGGGATGACTGTGGCAATTTCTTAAAATAAGATAGCAATGAAGTTTGCCAATTAGATAGACTCTTCCTTTCATTTGAACACTTAGAGACCATTGTAGGGTTATTAATTGTCCTGATTTCCCTGTTTTTTCAGGGAATAGGGAGGCCCAAGAAGAGGGGAATGACTGGTGTGTGGAGCAGTCAGAATACACACATTTATCAATTAAGTTCACCATCTTATATGGGCATGGTTTGTGATAACCCAAAACAATCACAATGGCAACATCAAAGATCACTAATCACAGATCACCATAACAGATATAATAATGATGAAAAAAGTTGGAAATATTGTGAGGATTATCAAACTCGTATATAGACATGAAGTGAGCACATCCTATTGGAAAAATGGCCCCTATAGACTGGCTGGATGGAAGGTTGCCACAAAACTTCAATTTGTAAAAAACAAAAACAAAAACAGAAACAAAACCAAACCAATATCTATGAAGTGTAATAAAGCAAAACATGATAAAATGAGGTATGCCTGTACCATGACCAAGAATTCACCACAGAGCCTAGTACAGAGGGAGCGTTCAATAAACACTTGTTGATTGTCTGACTTCTTGATCCTCTTAGTGGCTCTGCACCCAGCCCCTCGGGCAGAAGGTAGGGCTGTCCCAAAAGCCTTCACAGGTTGGTAGCATTGGGCTACCTTGCACTCTGCTGACACAGACTTCAGGATCCCAAGATCTGTTTCCTCCAAGCCACCACCAGTTCAGAGGAGAAGGCAGAGTGACAGAGCCAAAATCACCAGCTGGGGGCAAATCTGCCTGCTTAACACCTTCCATGAGTATGTTATTGGGCAAATTATGTCACCCCTGAGCCTCAGTCGACTCATCTGTACAATGAATTGGACTAGTTCCAACTCTAAATCTATGCTCCCAGAACTTCGAAGGAACTTTGTTGAGGTTCTGTACAATTTCTTTTGATCAAAGCCCTGTTTGGAGCCTCTCTATACCATGGCACCATTCATGCTGTCAGTTCAAACCCACCCTCAGACAGTTACTGTGTTTGCCTCAATTTCCTCATCTATAAAATGAGGATGATAACAACACCTACTTCCCAGGGTGGTTGTGAGGACAGAGTGAAATACTAATTGTAAAGTATTCAGCACATAGTAAGTCCTCTCGCTTCTCCCTTTCCCTCTCGCCCTCTTCATCTCCATCCCCCTCTTCCTCATTGTCATCTCCCAAAGGCCATATCAGTAGAGGACAACCTTTGGTTCAAAATCTATGATAAACTATGAGCTCATTACTTCTCTGGGCAAGTTTCATCTTCTGTAAAATGAGAGGGCAGGACTCAATGCTGTCTAGGTGGTCCCTGGCCATGGAATGGCCCATTCTAAGACCCACATGGCTAAAGAGGAATCTTCCCCCTGAGATGTAGGAAGGCTTTGATCAGAGCTGGGGGAGACACTAGCTCTCCTGATGGAATTTGAGAACATTGTAGATTTTTATTTGAGAGACAGAAAGTGAATAATAATAATCATGAGACTAGTAATACCCAGAACTTCTATGGTGTTTTGGGATTTGCAAAGTCTGAGCTCATCAGCTCTGGACTGGAAGCTCCATGAGGGCAGGGACTGTGTCTTATCCAAGCTTGCCCAGTGCCTCTTTCTTTCCAGTGCTTTGCAAGTCAGGGCTCTTCAATAAAGGATCGCCATGTGTTGTACCAAGGGCACAAAATGGGATATGTTGGAATAGACGTCCTCTAAGCCCCTACTTTGTACTCGTCAGATAGCCTAGAGAAGATAAGCCAAGTTAGTTGTCCACAAGAGTGTAGCCCATATGATGGTCAGGTTTTGCAACTTCATCATGATTCACCAAGAAGAGCACAGACCCCTTAAGGCCAGATTATCATTGGGAAGAGTAGAGTTTCATGGGAGTCCCCATTAATTGAGAAGAATCTGGCCCTTCATCAAAATAAATTAACGATACTTATGTCCTTTAGTATTGCTTTTTCTGTTCACAAGAAGAAGGGAAATGTGTGGGTGTTACTATGCTAATAATATGGAGCCTACAACAAGTGGTAGGCCTCGATGGGTCCTTCCAGCTCTAAAAAGGAATCCTACTCTGAGCTTTTTGCTTCAGGAATGTATCCTCTGTTTCAACATCCTTGAGTATGAGGACCTTCTATATGCACAGAACTGAGAATGAAAAGACCCAAGATGAGAAATCCTTGCCCTCAGAGACCTTACATTCTATTAGATGTACACCATTGAACATGTAACATTCAATTCAGCTCAACAGGCATCTATTAAGGACCCCCTACGAGCAGATGTTGGGCTACAAAAGCAAAAGTAAATACAGCTCTTGTATTCAAGAAGTATATTTCCTCTTGGGGTAAGGCCTTCACATAAAAATAAATATGAAATATCATAGAAAGTAGATACTTAGATTCATGCGAAGGATTAAAAAGAAAAGAGACAAGAGCACTAACAGCCCAGTTCTCCTTGGAAAACCAGGTTCTCAACACAAAGAAACAAAAACTTTTTAAAATAAAAAAAATGCTCTCAAAAATTTAAAGAACAAACAAAAAATAAAAAGAAATTTAAAAACCAGGCTCTCAAAAAAGTGAAGAAGTTATAAAAGAGAACCATGGTCTCAGAAGGAAAAAAGAAAACAATGGTCTTTAAAAAATCAAACTAATATTAATAAAAAAGAAAACTGGGGGGGGGGGTGGAGCCAAGATGGCAGAGTAGAAACAGCGCATCCAAGCCACTCTGCCCCCAGATTCCCCCAAACTATGTAAAAGGGGACTCTGAACAACTTCTGGAGCCCCAGCACCCACAGAACAACACAGAGAAGCTAACCTCCCGCTGAGGACAGCCCAGCAGCCCTGCAGGAAGGACCAGCACAGCGTTCTGGGAGCCAGCAGCACGCAGCGCCCAGAGAGCAGGGAGCCAAGCCAAGCGGAGCCCAGGTCCCCGTGAGCTGAAGTTTTAGCCCCAGGGCAGCAGGGCCAGTGGCCAGCTGGAGAGACCCCAGAACACCAGCAGCTGTGGCAATTCCAGAATTATCAACATAGACATGCCTAGGACAAAGTAAGAGGTTAGTGCCCTATGGACTTTGGGACCAGTATTTGGGGAATGCGTTGGCTTCCTCCCCTGGGGGCTAGAAGGTGCTGAGGAGACATGCCATTTTGTAGTATTCAGAGGCAGCTCCAGCTCCTGGCCTGCGAACTGTAGGGAGATCCAGCGATCAGTCTGGGGGGGTAATCACTCTTGCTTTAACCTCCCTGGATCTGGATTGTGATCTTGGGTGGAGGCCATGGGTGGGTTTACAGCTTGCCAGAAACGGAAGTTGGCCCCCTCATACACTTGGGGCAGAAGTTCCTGTCTGGCACCAGGCCATACTGTGGCAATAAGCCCAAAAGTCAAGTAATTAAGTGGCAACATGCCAAGGCAAAGGAAACAGAAAAATGCAACCCTAGACTCCTATTTTGGGGGCATAGAGTGGGAAAAGGACTGTGAGGTCAGAAGCCCTGCTCCAAAATCCCCAGGGGAAAACATAAGTGGGTTGCAGGCCATAGAGGACCTTAAGAAGGACTTTAAAAATCAAATAAGAGAAGTGGAGGAAAAATTGGAAAGAGAAATGAGAAGGATGCAGGAAAAGTATGAAATGAGGGTCAACAGCCTGACTGAGGAAAACAACACCTTAAAAAATAGACTAACTCAAATGGCAAAGGAGGCCCAAAAGGGCAATGAGGAGAAGAATGCCTTAAAAAGTCGAATTTGCCAGATGGAAAAAGAATCTCAAAAGTTCACTGAGGAGATTCATTCCTTCAGAGTTAGACTGCAGCAAATGGAAGCTAATGACTTTATGAGAAATCAAGATGCTGTTAAGCAGATCCAAACAAATGAAAGATTAGAAGGCAATGTGAAATATCTCATGGGAAAAACCACTGACCTGGAAAATAGATCCAGGAGAGACAATTTAAAAATTATTGGACTACCTGAAAGCCATGATCAAAGAAAGAACCTAGAAATCACCCTTCAAGAAATTCTCAAGGAAAATTGCCCTGATGTTTTAGATCCAGAGGGCAAAATAGAGGTTGAAAGAATCCACCGATCACCTCCTGAAAAAGATCCCAAAAAGAAAACTCCCAGGAATATTATAGCCAGGTTCCAGAATCCCCAGATCAAGGAGAAAACACTACAAGCAGCCAGGAAGAAACAATTTCAATATTGTGGAAACACAATCAGAATAGCCCAGGACCTGGCAGCTTCTACACTGAGGGATCGAAGGGCATGGAATATGATATTCCAGAGGGCAAAAGAACTGGGAATGAACCCAAGGGTCACCTACCCAGCAAAACTGAGTATTTTGTTTCAGGGGAAAATATGGTCATTCAGTGGAATAGAGGACTTTCAAGCATTCTTGAGGAAAAAACCAGAATTGAATAGAAAATTTGACATCCAGACACAAGAAGCAAGAGATGCCTGAGAAGGTAATCAGGGAAAAGAAATCAAAAGGAACTTATCAAAGTTGAACTATTTACATTCCTATATGGAAAAGCAATAACTGTGACTGATGATATCTTTCTCACTATGAAAATAATGGAAGAAGGGTGTGTGGTCATATGAATACATATGTGAATGTGTGTGTATATGGTTACAGTTATATATGGATAGAGGGCATAGGTTGAATTTGTTGGGAAGGGAGAATACTCAAGGGATGAAATTATGAGGTGAGAGAGGAAAGTGGCAAGAGGAGATGGGGAGAGACAGGGTAGGGTAAACTATCTCATGTAGAAGAAGCAAGGGGAAGTGGTTGCAAGGGAGGGGGAGAATAGGAAGGCAAAAAGGCAAAACCACATTCTCATTGAATTTGGTTCAGGGAGAGAATGACATACTAAATGGGATATCTCAACCTGCAGCAGAATAGGGGGAAGGGGGATGAGAGGAGGGATGATGGATGGGAGGGCATTCTTGGGGGAAGGGGAGGTTGGAAGTACCCACTATAGAAGAGGGACAGGATCATGTAGGGAATGGACCAGGTGGGGGGTGGGATGAGTGGGAGGGAATTATAAGCAGCCTTGTACAATATATCTACTATGGTAATGTTTTGCATAGCTAGACATGTACAACATATACTGAATTACTTATCCTCCCAGAGGGAATGGGTGACAAGGGAGGAAGGAAATGGATCTGAAATTCGAGGTCTTAACATTAAATGTTTCAAATATATATAAATACTATTATTAATACTCTTTTGCTTGTAATTGGGAGATAAGATGTTCAGGCATTAGGACACAAAGATTCACCTTCCTCTAATGGAAAAGTCGAAGGGGGTATGGGAGAAGGTATGGGAGAGAGCAGATTGGAGGAAGCGATATCTTGCGGGACTGTTATTCTGGGAGGGTGGGTAGGGGGAAAACAGGGGGGGGGGGAAATGATTGTAACTCAAAATCTGGTAGAAATGAATGATGTAAAACAGAAGTTAATAAAGCATTTGTTTAAAAAAAAAAAGGAAACCAAGGTCTCAGGATAATCTTCAGAGAGCCTGAGGGATGGACTAGGACAGTGATGTTAAGTTCAAATAGAAAGAGGGCTGCGAGTCCATACATGAGGGTCTCTCTGAGTCACACATTTACTTGGAAAGCCACATATTAAGATTATCTATGTTCTTTCCTATTTGTGGTTATTTTGTTAAATATTTCTCAATTATATTTTAATCTCATTCCCAAGGAAGTGTTACAGCCACAGTGTAGCTTAACACCTCTGTAAGAGATTCCCTTTCCATCCCTATGTATAAGGATTCTATCTTAAAAACATCCAAGGAAGGGACAGCTAGGTGGCGCAGTGAGTAGAGTGCTGGCCCTGGAGTCAGAAGGACCTGAGTTCGGATCCGACCTCAGACATTTAACACACACACAAACAAAAACCTAGCCATGTGACCTTAGGCAAGTTACTTAACCCCAATTGCCCTCCAAAAAGCAAAAAAAAAAAAAAAAAATCCAAGGAAAAGAAGACATCAACCTTTGGAGACCACCAGAAGTGCTACCAAAGGGGAATTTCCTGAGGACTCCATGAAAAAATAAAATGGCTTCCAGAAATTGAGAGCTCCAACTTAGACCTTTTCCACATGTATTCTCTAAGCCTGATCCCACTTTTCCCTGGATTCTGCATATACTTATGGAAGATGTGCCCCAAACTTTGGAATGGGGGATTGGTTCTGTACCAATTGCTCCCCAGATAGGACACTCATGAGCAAAAGTACTAAGACCATCCCTACCCCTGGTCTTTGAAGGTGGAAATTGTTAACCACTGTCTGGGGTCCCAACCTACCTATTGGAGTGGGAATTGGAAGAAATAACCCAGAAGGTGTGCTATACTACTGAAATTCAAAGATATGAGTTCTAGTTCTGGCATATAGCAGGTACTTAACAAGTGCTTATTGACTGACAGACTAAATCAGCCCCTCTGCAAATTTTAGCCTTCATTTCTCATTCTGATTCCTGGGGCCAACCAGAAGAAATCTAACAATCCTTCAATGACTTGAAGACTACCATCACAGCCCCACCAAATCTTTTCTTTCTCTACTACTTTCAGCAAATCTTATGGAATGGTTTAGAGAATCGTTGCTGTTCTTTTCATGGCTTACCTTATCAATGTCCTCCTAAAAATGTAAGACACAATCCCACAGTGACAGTCTAATCAGGGTTGGGTACAGTATAACCTCACTTATTTACTCCTGGACACTACCTTTCTTAATGCGACCACATTTGTTTGGGGGAAGACAAGAAAGAAGAAGTGTGGCTGCCAAGAGGCATCCTACAAAACAATGCAAAGCCAGGCAGTTGGTTGAATAGTCCAGGTCTGATGAAAAAGAGTTAGCTTGTTCAGGAAGATCCAAAGTAAGTTAATCATTCTAAACTCCAGGAAGGTAGCATAAGTCTGGGGAAGGTCATGCAGTATTCAGTGTGGCAGAGGGGCTCAATGGAATGACAAAGCACCACCACAAGAGGAGCCCCAAACTTCCTTTCCTGGGAAGGTGATTGATGGGTTCTTTTTTTTTTTTGTTTTGTTTTCACTTCGCTTTTATTTGCGCTCTAATGTCATATTTACTCCCGTGCCATAAGCTTTTGTTTCTTCAGTTTCTTCTGGGATATCTTTTTCTTTTAAGCAACTTCCTCTTCTGGTTTAGGAACAATTTGTTCCTTTTCAGTAAGTATCATTTCAATATGGCAAGGAGAACTCATGTATGGGTTGATTCGACCATGAGCCCTGTAAGTACACCGTCTCATTTTGGGAGCCTTGTTAACCTGAATATGCTCAATGACGAGAGAATCGACATCCAAACCCTTAAGTTCTGCGTTGCTCTCTGCATTTTTAAGCATATGCAGCAAGAATTCAGCACTCTTTTTGGGCCACCGACCCTGCGTCCAACCCCACTGCTTAGCCTGGGCACACCTGCCAACTCCACCATTATATCGACGGAAAGGAACACACTGTTTCTTCAATGTGACATCTTTCAAATACTTGGTAGCTTTTCGGATATGCATGCCCTTGATAGCTTGGGCTGTTTCACGGGTGTTCTTGAAGTGGACCCGGAGATTTGAACCCCTTGACTTGCATGATTTTGTGGGGTTTTCAAGAGAATACCTCACCATTTTGAATGATTACCTAGGACGGCTCAAAGGAAGAGGTGATTGATGGGTTCTTAACATGCTTGATGTGAGACGTTAGCATCTTATTGCTTTTATGTGAGTGTGAAATAAAGACTTTCCAGTACCCAGGAATGGCGCATTGGTGCATTCATCTCCTTCTTGGAAACTGGGGACCCACCTTTGGGAAAACCTAGTCATAAGCTGTACTTAAATTTCATTTCAGTTATGATCCCGGATCAACTCAATTTATTAGCCAAAAAGAGAAACTGAGCATCTTCAGGGATTCTTCCAAAAGATCAGACCTAGCTTGAATAAGACCAGAGTTCTCTGGGGAATCATAAGTTAATTTGTCTATACTTTGTGCTAGTTGTTCCTCCCAATAAACTGTAAGCTCCATGAGGGCAGGGACTGTCTCACATTTGTTTTCATATCAATAGCACCTAACTCAGTATATGACTTTGTAGGTATTTACTCAATACTTATTAATTGATTAACTGATTTACTAATTTGGTATGCCTTATTGCCCCATTGATTCATATCAAGCTTGAATTAATCTAAATAATAACAGGTCAGGGGCGGAGCCAAGATGGCGGAGTAGAAACAGCACGTCCAAGGCTCTCTCCCCCCAGATAACCTCCAAACTATGTAAAAGGGGACTCTGAACAACTTCTGGAGCCCCAGCACCCACAGAACGACACAGAGAAGCTAACCTCCTGCTGAGGACAGCCCAGCAGCCCTGCAGGAAGGGCCAGAGCAGTGCAATGGAAGTTGTCCCTCCACACGTTCGGGATGGAAGCTCCCCTGTCTGGTGGCAGAGTTCTACTGTGGCAACAAGCCCAAAAGTCAAGTAATTAAGTGGCAACATGCCAAAGCAAAGGAAACAAAATAAACAGAAAAATGAAACATTAGACTCCTATTTTGGGGGCAAAGAGGATCGAAGCACAGAACAGCCAGAGGACTGTGAGGTCAGAAATCCTGCTCCAAAAGCCCAAAAGGAAAATATGAGTGGGTTACAGGCCATAGAGGATCTTAAGAAGGACTTTAAAAATCAAATAAGAGAAGTGGAGGAAAAATTGGAAAGAGAAATGAGAAGGATGCAGGAAAAGTATGAAATGAGGGTCAACAGCCTGACTGAGGAAAACAACACCTTAAAAAATAGAATAACTCAAATGGCAAAGGAGGCCCAAAAGGGCAATGAGGAGAAGAATGCTTTAAAAAGTCGAATTTGCCAGATGGAAAAAGAATCTCAAAAGCTCACTGAGGAGATTCATTCCTTCAGAGTTAGACTGCAGCAAATGGAAGCTAGTGACTTTATGAGAAATCAAGATGCTGTTATAAGCAGATCCAAACAAATGAAAGAATAGAAGGCAATGTGAAATGTCTCATGGGAAAAACCACTGACCTGGAAAATAGATCCAGGAGAGATAATTTAAAAATTATTGGACTACCTGAAAGCCATGATCAAAGAAAGAACCTAGAAATCACCCTTCAAGAAATTCTCAAGGAAAATTGCCCTGATGTTTCAGATACAGAGGGCAAAATAGAGGTTGAAAGAATCCACCAATCACCTCCTGAAAAAGATCCCAAAAAGAAAACTCCCAGGAATATTATAGCCAGCTTCCAGAATCCCCAGATCAGGAGAAAACACTACAAGCAGCCAGGAAGAAACAATTTCAATATTGTGGAAACACAATCAGAATAGCACAGGACCTGGCAGCTTCTACACTGAGGGATTGAGGGGCATGGGATATCATATTCCAGAGGGCAAAAGAGCTGGGACTGAAGCCAAGGGTCACCTACCCAGCAAAACTGAGTATTTTGTTTCAGGGGAAAATATGGTCATTCAGTGGAATAGAGGACTTTCAAGCATTCTTGAGGAAAAAACCAGAATTGAATAGAAAATTTGACATCCAGACACAAGAAGGAAGAGATGCCTGAGAAGGTAATCAGGGAAAAGAAATCAAAAGGAACTTATCAAAGTTGAACTATTTACATTCCTATATGGAAAAGCAATAACTGTGACTGATGAAATCTTTCTCACTATGAAAATAATGGAAGAAGGGTGTATGGTCATATGAATACATATGTGAATGTGTGTGTATATGGTTACAGTTATATATGGATAGAGGGCATAGGTTGAATTTGTTGGGAAGGGAGGATACTCAAGGGGTGAAATTATGAGGTGAGAGAGGAAAGTGGCAAGAGGAGATGGGGAGAGACAGGGTAGGGTATACTATCTCATGTAGAAGAAGCAAGGGGAAGTGGTTGCAGGAGAGGGGAAGAATAGGAAGGCAAAAAGGCAAAACCACATTCTCATTGAATTTGGTTCAGGGAGAGAATGACATACATACTAAATGGGATATCTCAACCTGCAGCAGAATAGGGGGAAGGGGGATGAGAGGAGGGATGATGGATGGGAGGGCATCCTTGGGGGGAGGGGAGGTTGGAAGTACCCACTATAGAAGAGGGACAGGATCAAGTAGGGAATGGACCAGGTGGGGGGTGGGATGGGTGGGAGGGAATTATAAGCAGCCTTGTCCAATATATCTACTATGGTAATATTTTGCATAGCTATACATGTACAACACATACTGAATTACTTATCTTCCCAGAGGGAATGGGTGACAAGGGAGGAAGGGAATGGACTTGAAATTCGAAGTCTTAAAATTAAATGTTTCAAATATAAAAAAAATAATAATAACAGCTCATTTTAATAACTTGATATATTACACTATTTTAGCAAAAACAATTATGGTACTTTGGTAATAATCGCTCTAGAGGCACTCTGGCTGGAAAGCTAGGCTTGGAAGCTGAAGGAGCTAGGTTTATGAATTAGAGGAGGTAGGAGACTCCATTCCCTCTCAGGGTCCCAGGGTCCCTCTCTAGGACCCTAGGTTAAATCATATTTCCACATCAACACTTGCTTTCAGTGATAAAGTCAGGGGCTAGAACAAGGATAGCTCTCACTTTTCCAGCTGTTTAAGGCTTCCAAAGTCCTTTCCTCACAACAGCCCCTGTGAGATTGTTAGGGCAAGTGTCCATACTCCCAATCTAAAGATGAGGGAAGTGACTTGTGCAGGTTCACAGGAAACGTCAGAGTGAGGATTCTGAGTCAAGTGTTCTGACGCTCATTCTATCCACAATCCCTAGTGGTCCTGATGGCTAGAGATGGACCTGACACACAGTAGGTGCTTAATAAGTTCTTCTTGCCTGCCTGCCTGACAAGGCAGTTAGCTGCTACAGTGAGTGGAGTATTGGACATGGAATCCAGACTTGCCCTGAAATTTTGCCTCAGATGCTTCTTATCTGAGTGAGTTTCATGTGATCAGTGTAATCATTGCAGCCTTTCCTCTTAGTACTAGGCAGAGGAAAAGGTACCCCTATCTTCCTCTGAATAGCAAGTCAACTCACTTCTGTGGTTTCCATTTAGATTTAAGATTTGATGGCCTCAAAGGCCTATTCTGCCTTTAAGTCCATGATCTGATGAACCTATGGCCCAGTTATTCCTCCCTCCCAGGATAACCGGATAAAAAAGAGATAGTTGGGAGGATGAAATCCGTTTCCCACTTGATTTGCATGAGATCCTCTGACCTCCAAGCCTAGAACTTCCTTTTATAGCTAGCCAAGACCTAAAACATCTCAATGAACTGGACCTTTCAGGTAACAGATCTATAGAAATGAGGGATTTGGTGACCCTGATCTGGAGTATAGCACTTAGAAATATGTAGTAGATGCCTGGGCAGGCAGTATTTTAGGAACTTGCTATTCAGAGGAAGATAGGGGTACCTTTTTCTCTGCCTAGTACTAAGAGGAAAGGCCGCAGTGATTACACTGATCACATGAAACTTTGTTGATCTCAGTAGTAACACAGATCTGGTATGGGCTAGGCAGGGCGTGTATGTGTATTTGGATAGGCTAGTAAACACTTCCCTGAGCTCTGTTTTCCATCCTTTCCCTTATTTACAGACCAGGCAGCTGTTCTTCAAATAAAAAAAAAATACGTGATGAGGTGTTGGAAAAATGTCAGAAGGAAACAAAAAATGATGGGTCACACCACGGAAAGAGTCAACGTCCTCTAAACCCCCTGATAGCAGGGCTGGAGAAAAGGGCGGGAGCAAGATTGTGGTTGGCCTTGAAAGAGATATGTTGGAGAGCAGGCCATGGAAAGTATTAGGAAAAGGGCTAATTGGAGATTTGGTGCAGGGCCTAAGGAAATGGGAGGGCACATTTCCCTTAGGGGACTTGTCCTCTGTCCTTCCTGGCCTGTTCTCTGACTTTGGAGCCTTATGCTGTGAGTCATTCTCTCTTTAGGAAAAGCCATAGAGTGGATGAATGGGCTGGAGGTGGCTGATGCCCCTTGATAGGTTTGGGGAATGGCAGGGGATCTGGTGGCTCCATCCCTAGAATCCCATGGCACTGGTCACCTTCTCCTCTTTCCCACTGTGGCACATTTCTAACTCCATGAAATAATTGGCACCTGGATTGGGCTGGGACCCAGTCTAGACACACTGAGCTTGGATGATACCAAACCCCTGACTCAGTTTCTTGAATTGTCTTTGCCACCATTTTCTCATCTAGTAAAATAAAGAGGTTAGATTACATCAGTCTTCTTGACTTTTTTGTGTCATTTGCCCCTTGGTAATCTCATGAAACATATTCTCAGAATAATTTTTCTAAATGCATAAAATGAAATACACAGGGCTATAGAGAGAACCAAGTACATTGAAACTGAGTCATCAAATATTAAAAGTTCTAAGTTCACAGGACCCCAGAAACTGAGTTGTCCCTTGGGGGCATGTGGACCCAAGGTTAAGACCTACTGGACTCACTGATCTCAAGGGTCATTTACAGCTTTCACACTATGTACCTAACAAGCTTATGTCAAGTCAATGTTAGGGTCATCAAATAAACCAAGGTTTTTGGTCTTCTCTTTATGTCTTCCTAACAGGAAGAAAAAAAAGGGAGGATGAAAGTTGCTTTCAAGTGTTTGACATGTTGGCTTGTAGTGAGGACAGTTGATTTATTCTGCTTGGTCCCACAGCCCAAAACTAGGAGAAATGGTAGTTACCAAGAGGCAGATGGAGGTTTGATGGTGGGAAAAACTCATGAATGCTAAGAGTTGCCACAAAGCAGAAGGTGTTGACTCAGTATTTGGTAGGTTTCACATCCCAGGTGTCCTTTAAGAAGAAGGCTGGATGACAAGTTGCTAAGGAACAATCATTTCCCCCACTAAACCCATGTGGCTTTCTCCCAAGCTGCCTTCATTTTCTGGAAGGCACTACTCACCTCCCAGTCATCCTGGTTCATAACCTATGAATCATCCTTGGCTTTTCTCTATCCATCTTCTATAGCAAATCAGATTCTAAGTCTTGCCAAATCTATTTCTTATAAATCTCTTCTCTTCTCTGAGCTCCTATGGCTGCTACCTTAGTCCATGTCCTCATTGTTATTTGCCAGGAATATTGCAGCAACCTTTTATTAATTCCAGTCTCTTCCTTCTCCAAATCCATCCTCCATACTCTAATCCATCCAATCCATACTCTAATCTTCTCAAGAGACAAGTCTGATCACGTTACTCCCCTTCTCAAAAACCTTCAGTGCCTCACAATTGCTTCTAGGATAAAATAGAAAATTAAAATCCTTAACTCAGCTCTCTTCAATTTGCCTCTAATCTCCCTTTCCTTCCTTCATGTTACTTCAGAATAACAACTGATTTCATGGAGTACTTTTAAATTTGCAAAGCACTTTACATGCTTTATTTCATTAGGGATCTCTATTTTACTGATTAGGAAACAGACTGAGACAGTAAGTGACTTGTCTACTCTCAGGAGCTAGATTCAAACACAGATCCTCCAGACTTCAGCCAATGCTCCTCATTTAGGGCACATTGCTTCTTTCCCCTTGTACTCTCCACCCTTGTTGCTAGCTAGTTTCCTACTTTCCTCCTGTGCACAGGGGCTGCTCAGAATGTCTTGTCTTCCTCCATCACCTTCTCCATGAAATCTTTCTTTACCCCCCCCCCCCAACTTGCTAGTTTCATCAGCTCCCTTGCATCTCCCAGGAGCATCCAAGCAGTTTATGGGCAGGGACTATTTTTTAAAAAATCTTTTAAATCCCTAGAGCCTAGCTAGCATAGGGTCTCACATAGAGCAGGAAGCACTTGACAAATGCTTGACAAATTGAATTTAATATTTTGGTGCCCCTTTCAGGTCCAGTTTATTATCTGTCTTGTTCAGTCATTTCAGTTTTCTCCAGGTGTTTCTGACCTCAGTTTAGGGTTTTCTTGGCAAAGAAATTGGAGCGTTTTGCATTTCCTTCTCCAGCTTTTTTTCTTTTTCTTCTTTCTTTTTTTTCTTTTTAACAGATAGGGAAACTGAGACAAACAGGGTTAAGTAACTTGCCTAGGGTCACACAGCTAGTAAGTATCTGAGGTCACATTTGAACTCAAGTCTTCCTCTCTAGGCCCTCTGAAATCCCTCCACCACCAAAGTTTGGTGATTTGTTGATTCTACCCAATGGAAACACTTAGCTTGGGGCTGAGCAGAACCCAGATGTTCTATTTGTCATTTCTTCTCTGCTGTGTGCTGCGGTAGAAAGTTATCACAGACAGATGGGCACAAATAGAAAACCAAGAAAGTCTGTGATCTGACGGAATTCCCTTTGAATAAGGGCAGACAACTGTTTATGGGAGGTTTGATGTGGGAAGACCCCTTTGTTCTTAAAAAGAAGCAGCAAAACATACAGTAATGAATCCTCCTCCCTCCTCGGGACCTCCAGTTGCTTCCTCCCTCCTCCACTCCCCAGTCCATCTTCCCCTCTCTGCTTTCCTTTGCCTCTCTACTCAATCTTGACCTTGCTTCTGGAATCCTCACCCTAGCTTGGTAAGCCTGGGCGAGCTCTCAGCAGAATCACTTCCAAGTTATAGCTGTGAAAATTGGGACACAGACAGAAACGAAGTGGTTTCCCAAAGCTCACTTAGTCATGATAGGTACTAATGATAGCTGACATTTATACTGTGCTTGCTGTGTGCCAGGCACTGTGCTAAGGGCTCTACAAACTGTGTCTCATCTGATCCTCACAACAATCCTGGCAGGTAGGGGCTAGTGTTATCCTCATTTTATAGTTGTGGAAACTGAGGCAGACAAGTACATCATTGCCCAGAGACACAGAGCTGGTAAGTGTCTGAGGCCAGGCCTTCCTGAGTCCGTGTCCAGCACTCTGTCCACTGTTTCACATAATGCTTAGTAAATGCCTCTTCCCTTCCTTTCCTCTTGAGAAGGGCAGGGGTGGCCTGTGTTCTTCACTGGTACAAAAATGGAGTAATTGTATCCTTGCTCTCTTCGATTCCATACTTCATGAGGCCACTGCTTCAGATCACCAGCCCTTTGTCTCGATTCTCTCCAGTAGTTTCTCTCCCCTTGGCTCCTCCTCTCTCCAACTCTGCCGAAGCCATGTCACCACAGGATGGAACGCTCCCAATTTCCCAGGCTGATCCTTGGCTACTAAGCACACAGTGCACTGCTGGAGCCTCTCACAAGCCCCCCTGCTGCTTCAGCTTTTTGCTTTGTAAGATAAAGGTCTTGGGTGAAAAGAGCAGAACCAAGAGAACATTGTACACAGTTACAGACACATCATATCTGTGGTGACTGATTTGGATAGACTGGGCTCCCCTCAGCAACACAAGGTCAGAAGACAGCTCCCAAAGACTCATGATGGAAAGGATATCCACATTCAGAGAAAGAGCTAGAGGCTGAATGCAGACTGAAGCAAACTAGGTGTTCTCTCCTTTTTGTTTTGCTTTGTTTCATCTCTTTTTCTTGTTGTTCACTCCATTGGTTATAATCCTTCTTTACAACTTGAGTAATGTTTAATTCAAAGGTATTTGTAGATCCTATATTTGACTGCATGCCACCATGGGGGGGGGGGGTAGGGGGAGAGCAGGGAAGGGGAGAAAATTTGGAACTGAAAAGCTTGTGGAATTGAATATTGTAAACTAAAAGTAAATAAATAATTTTTTTAAAAAAGAAAAGAAAGATAAAGGTCTTGGGCCACATGCTTCCCAGGGATCTCCTGGCTCTAACATGCTGAAGTTCTGCTAGGAATCCCTCTCATTATTTCCTGTGATATCAGCTCCCAATATAAAGCTCTACCTCTTCCAGGCCCTCAAGTTGCTGCCCAGAAGCCTAGCACAGAGATAATGTGCCAGCAGATGTCAAGGAGCCGGTGGACTTCAATGGGAACAGATAGTCCATCTTTATTCCAATCCAATTGGTTGTATTTTACTGTATGCATTTGAAAACCTTCTGATTCTGAGGAGAGATCCACAGGCTCTGTCAGAATGACCGCTGGGAGGGTCCAGGACACACAAAGGGCCACGACCTGCCCCAATCCTGCTCCAGATCCATGCTCAGCTTTTTGATTTTGAGGCTGCTGTGGTTGGAGTACCTCCACCCCCATTCCCGATTTCCAAGTGTTTTGGACTTTAGAAGAGGGTTCATATTTTACAGTTCATCCCTTGACATGATGTTCTGGAAAACAATATGCTTTAGGCTGCGTCACTAAGGACACAACCAAATTCAGATGAATAGCAAACTGAATGCCAGTTGGCTGTTCCGGACCCATCACCATGGCAACAAAACCCAAGTTGGTTGCACCAAGCAAATGACTTCCTGGATTCATCATTGTGGTCTTACCAAGGGGCTTGTGATGCCTCTGCCCCAATGCAGCCCCTTGGCTAGCAGCAGCATGGCGGTGGTGATGTCCGGTGTGCTTGGAAAAAAGATTGTGCCCCTGCAGTGCCCAGCCACTGGCGCAATGCCTGGTTGGGTTGTCCTAGTGAAGTGGGCATTGATGGTGGGTCCTGTCTCTGCCTGAGCAGGAAGATCTAGTCTAGACACAGAAGAGAAGTTAAGAATCATTTAGTTCATCATTTATTTACCTTGATTTACAGAACTTTAAAACCAAGGCCAGGAAATAGGCGATTGCTTCCTCAAGGTCACACAGTCAGGAACTAGGGGAGCTGAGACTGGACCTCACGTTTTCTGGTGCTCCCTCCAAGCCTTGTTTCCCCTCCTCTCCCTCCCCTCCTCTGCCTTAGCATTTCTGCACCCTTGTATTCATCACACTGTGAGTTCTTTCTGTCATTTTCTCCTGATAACAACTGAGGCTGTGGGACACCAAGGAAGTCCCTTCTCTTCACTTTCTCCTCCCAGACTGTAAGATGGGAGCAGGGGATGGAGCAAGAAACTCTGCCATTCTCTGGCTCTTTAAGTAATACATTCATAGCAGAAATCAAGAAGATTGTATTCCTTTGATTATTTGCCTTAATGAAGCTTCCCTCTCTCATTGTCCCTGTGGAAGGCTCATTCCCTAGAATAGAGAAACAAGGGATATCCCTCATTCTGGTTCAGTGTCTCTTCTGAGAGCTGCTACTCACCTGCAGACAGACAGAGGTGGGCAGCTGGGAGAAGGTGGGGATTGCAGCTGTCCCCACTTGCCCCCCTCTTGAAATGAGAAGAGGATGCTCACTCCCTATCCCCAGATCTCCCCAAGTCCACTTTCAGAGCCAGAAACTCAAGGGTTGGGCTCTTTCCGAGCCAAAAGAACTCAGGCACATTTTTCTGCCCTGGTGCCCAGCCCCTCAGGCTCTTTGGCACATCCTATTTCCACCTCCCTGCAAAGCCTTCCTTTTCAGCAGGCTCACAAAGCAGCTCCATTGTTGATTATTGTCACTGCAAGAAGCCAAAGAAACTCCTTCCTCAGATACTCTCTCCTTGGTGCTATGGAATGACACGGGCTGGGGATTGGGGCATGGGGAGACCTCAGATAGGAAGCTCTCAGCATTAACCCAAGCTGCTGCTTATGTGTGTTATCTCTGATTGTTTACTCTTGGAGAGGTTGTGAAAGCCTCCCATCTTTACTTGACTCTTCCTTGGTCTAAGTAGATAGTCTCCAAACTGATTTTCTGGCCTCCAGTCTCTCAAGTCTCCAATTCATCCTTCCTCCAATTGCCAAAATCATTTTCCTACCACATAGGTTTGATCATCTCACTTCCCTACAGTGTATGGAACCAAATACACACTCTCCAGCCTGCTACTTCAGGCCCTTACAATCCAGTTTCAACTCACATTTCTGATCTTAGTTCACAGTCCCCTCCACTTTCTTCTTTGTATTTCAAACAGATTAGACTATTTCTGCAGTCCCGTGTAGCTGGAATCAGAGAATCAGAGAATTTAAGGATATGAAGGGACTTGAGTCACTACCCCCCAACTCATGTCCCCAAAGGAATTGTCACTCTAATGGACATGCCCAATGTTTCTCCCATTAGACTGTGAGCTCTTTGAGAGCTATCTGGTTTTTTATCCTTTTTTTGGATCCCCAGGGCTTAGCAAAGTGCCTTCCAGACCATTAATAAATGCTATTTGACTGATTGGTTTCC
This sequence comes from Gymnobelideus leadbeateri, assembly GCA_011680675.1. Classification (NCBI taxonomy): domain Eukaryota; kingdom Metazoa; phylum Chordata; class Mammalia; order Diprotodontia; family Petauridae; genus Gymnobelideus; species Gymnobelideus leadbeateri. Next base: position 735,023 of record WOXC01000419.1, on the reverse strand, counting down.
AGCCCCTGCTTAAAAGCTTCCAAGAAGGACACTACCTCTCTAGGCAGCTCCTTCCCCTTTGCCTGTCAGTTCTAATCCTTAAAGGATTTTTCCCAGACTAAATTTGTCCCTTTGTAACTCCCCAACTTGTGGACTACACTCAGCTCATACCAGTTTGGAAAGGTGATGGTTAAATTTTCAGTGTGAATGTTTATACCTTGGATATCAAGGCTTGAATGACTATTTTCTTGATTATGAAGAAAATGTTAATAATCCATATTAACCTTAAAAATGTATTATATGTATCTCTGCCTAAGCCCATTGTTAATCATTACATTGACTAACATACCCTTCCCCTCTTCTATAGTTCCTGCTACACCAAACAGAAGTCTAATCCCTCTTCCATGGTACAATTCTTCAAGCAGTAGGAGGCAGCTATCATCCCCCCTTTCCTCCCCCCTGCCCCAGTCTTCCCCAAATTAACTATCATGAAGCCATTTGAGTGATTTTTACATGACATGGACTCTATTCCTGCCACATAATAGGTGCTTACTAAATGTTAGGTGAAAAACTCATAGAAACAATAAACAATTTCAGCAAAATTGCCAGAGAGAAAATAAACCCACACAAATCAGCATTTCTGAACATTACTAATAAAATGTAATAGGAAGAGAGAGAAAGGGAAATTCTATTTAACTATAGACAGTATAAAATACTTGAGAGTCTACCTGCCAAGATATACACAGTAACTATATGAACACAATTACAAAATGATCTTTGCCTAAATACAGATATAAATATGTGAAGAAATATTAATTGCTCAGGAGTAAGCCAAGCCAATATAGTAAAAATTATAGCACTATCTAAATTAATTTATTTATTCTGTGCTATGTCAATCAAACTACCAAAGAATTACTTCATATAGTTAGAAAAAATCATGACAAAATTTATTTGGAGGAATAAAAGTTAAAGAATATCAAGGGAACCAATGAAAAAATGGGAAGGAAGAGTGTCTAGTAATACTGAATCTGAGGTCAGTGTTGAACTCAGGTCTTCTTGACTATAGAATGAAGGCTTTATACACTGTGCCTCCCAGCTTCCCTTCAAACTATACTACAAGGCTGTAATCATTGGAACAATTTGGTACTGGGTAAGAAATAGAGACATTGTTTAGTGGAGCAGATTAGGTAAATGGGAGAAAATGGACAGAGTAACCTAGTGTTTGATCAATCCCAGCTATTAGGACAAGAGCCTTTGACAAAAACTGCTGGGAAAATGTAAATTAGTCTGGCAGAAACTAGGCATAGATCAACATCTCATATCATGTTCCAGATAAATTCAAAATGTATAAAATCACTTAGATATAAAGAATGGTATCACAAGCAAATCAGTGGAGCATAGAAGAAATTGCCTGTCAAATCTATGGATAGGGGAAAAGTTTATGATGAAACAAGTAATAGAAAGAATCATAGGAGGTAAAATGAATAATTTTTATTATGTAAAATTTAAAAGTTTTTGCACAGACAAAAACAATACAACTACCATTAGAAGAAAAGCAGGAAATTGGGGGGAAAATCTTTGCCTTAAAGTTTCTCTCATAAAAATCTCATTTCTTAAACATAATGGAGCCAAATTTATGAGAATAAGAGCCATTATCCAACTGGTAAGTGGTCAAACAACATGAATAAGAAATCTTCAGAGGAAGAAATCAAAGCTATCAATAGTCATAGAAAAAAATGTTCTGAATCATTAATAGTTACAGCACTGCAAAATAAAACAGCTTTGATTTACCACCTGACACCCTTCAGATTAATTAATATGATAAAAAAGGAAAATGACAAATGCTGGAGAGTGTGTGGAAAAATAGGTATACTAATATACTGTTGGTGGAGCCCATAAACTTGTCCAGCCCTTCTGGAGATAAATTTAGAATTATGTACCAAAAAGCTATAATACCTTTGACACAGCAATACCCCTACTAGGTCTATACCACAATGAAATCAAAGGAAAAAGAAAAGTACTGATATGTACAAAAATATTTATAGCAGCTCTTTTTGTAGTGACAAAGAATTGGAAACTCAGGGAGTGTCCATCAGTTATGGAATGATTGAAACAGTTATGGTATATAAATGTGATAGAATACTAGTGTGGTATAAAAAATGATGAAAGGAATAGTTGCAGAAAAACCTGGGAAGACTTGTATAAACTGATACAGAGTGAAGTGAACAGAACAATGAGAACAATTTACACAGGAATAGTAATTCTGTAAAGATAATCAAATGTGAAAGATTTACTAACCCTGAAAAATGCAATGGCCTACCACAATTCCAAAACACTCATGATAAAGCAGACTAGCCACCTCCAGATAGAGAGACAATGGATTAAGAACACAGATTGGAGGACTTTTTCCTCTTTCTTCCTTTTTTTCCCTTTTGAAACATGGCTAATATGGACTTTTATTTTTTGCTTTACTTCCTATTTATAGAGAATCAACAAATATACTAATTGAGATAATCCATATTTATAATGAGCTTTGTATTTCTTGCCTTCTCAACGGGTAGGAAAAAGAGTGGAGAAGGTAAAAAATGTGGAACTGAAAATAAACAAAGTTGAACTATGAAAAATAAATAAATGTGGACTGATCTCACCATCCCAGTTGTCCTTTCTGGATGCCCGCCCATGTATCAAAATTCTTCCTAAAATGTAGCATACATAACCGAACACAGTACCCATGCTATACTGTGAGATGGCCAGAATGCAGAGGGACTAACATCTTCTTATCCCTGGAAACTTGCCTCTCAATACAACTCTGCATTGAATTTTTTTGGACTGCCATATCATCCCATTTACTAATACTGAGTTTCCAGTCCACTAAAACCTCCCAGATCTTTTTTTGAGTTGGAGGATAATAAAAATGGTCTTCAAGATTTGAGGAACTGTCATGTGGAAGAAGGATTAGTCTCACTCTGTTTGGCCCTAAAGGGTAAATCTAGGAACAATAGGTGAAAGAAAGATTTCTTAACAATTATCGAGGCATCAAAGTGGAATGAGCTGCCTTACTAGGTAGTGAGTTCCCTAAAATAGAATTTTCCACTTGAATAATGCTTATTGACCATTTGCCAGAAGTTAGATAGTGGATTCTTATTCAGGGCCAAGGTGTACTAGATGACTGTTGAAATCCTTCCCAATTCTGATATTCTAAATTTGAATTTTTTTTTTAAAAGGACAAACTACAAAGAAAGAGTGGGAGGCAAAGATCCAAGATTTGGGGACAAGAAACCACTATTTGACAAAAATTGCTGGGAAAATTGGAAAACAGTTTGGCAGAAAACTAGGCATAAAGCAACATCTTATACCATACACCAAGACAAAGTCAAAATGGGTCCATGCATTAGAAATAAGGCATAATAGGGGCAGCTAGGTGGTGCAGTGAGTAAGAGCGCTGGCCTCAGAGTTGGGATGACCCAGGATTGAATCTGGCCTCAGAAAATGAGCACCCACACATAAATAATGACTAGCCATGTAACCTTGAGCAAGTTACTTAACCCCAATTGCTTTAAAAAAAAAATAAGGCATCATACCATAAGCAAATTAGGGGAGCATGGAATATTTTACCTGTCAGATCCATAGATAAGGAAACAATTTATGACCAATCTAGAATTACAAAATGCAAAATGGATAATTTTGATTACATTAAATTAAAAAAGTCTTGCGCAAACAAAACCAATGCAGCCAACCTTAGAAAGAAAGCAGAAAACTGGGGAAAATATTTATAGTAAGTTTCTCTGATAAAATCCTCATTTCTCAAATATATAGAGAACTGAGTCAAGTGTACGAGAATATGAGTCATTCCTCAATTGATAAATAGTCAAGCAGGCAATTTTCAGATGAAGAAATCAAAGCTATCTATACTCATATAGAAAATTATCTAAATCATTATTTATTAGAGAAATGCAAATTAAAACAACTCTGAGATATCACCTCATGCCTATCAGATTGGCTAATATGACAGAAAACAAAAATAACAAATGTTGGAGGGGATATGGGAAACCTGGGACACTAATGTACTTTTGGAGTTGTGAACTGATCTAATAATTCTGGAAAAAATTTGGAACAATGTCCATAGGGCTATAACTGCATCCCCTTTAACCCAGCAATACCACTACTAGGTATCCTAAAAGGTTAAAAAGGGGGGGGAAGACTTATTTGTACAAAAATATTTATAGCAACTCTTTTTGTCATGGCAAAAAAAAATAGAAATTAAGGGGATGTCCATTAATTGGGGCATGGCTGAACAAATTGTGGTATATGGCTGTGATAGAATATTGTTTTGCTATAATGAAATGATGAGCAGGATTTAGAAAGACTTACATGAACTGATGAAAATGAAGTGAGCAGGGGAGGAGTCAAGATGGAAGCATAGAAGCAGGAAAACTCCCTATGCTCTCCCCATAACCACCTCAAATACCTATAAAAATGACTCTACACAAACTTTAGGGCTACAGAAACCACAAAGTGACAGAGAGAAACAAACCTCCCACTGAAGACAGCCTGGCAGGCCAGCAGGAAGGGTCCATTGCAGCGCACTGGGAACAGAGCCCAGCCCCTCATAAGCCCAAGGTTTTAGGCCCATTTTGGCTCAACAAGCCACTGCCAGAGGGATGTCAGGAGAGTGGATCACCAGCAGCTGTGGTGGTTTCCACAATTATTGACCCATAAATGCCAAAGACAAAGTGAGAGGTCAGTAGACTTTGGGAACAGGGGGTCCAGGAGTGCAGTCCTGCCTCTGCCTCTCCCCCTGAGCCTGAGAAGTGGCTGAGGTGTGGTGGTGGTGCAGCTGCTGCTACCACATGGCTGTTTCAGAGCTCCTGGCCTGCAGATTGTATGGGAAACAAACAACAATCCTGAGGGGTAATTGCTCTTGCTTTAACCTGCTTAGATCTGGATTGCTGTCTTGGGTGGAGGTCCTGGGGTGGGTGACCAGGTGCCAGAGCTGGTGGAGGCTTCAGAGAGGGCACCCAACTAATAGCTCTAGCAATGCAAAAACCCCAGTGATTTGGGACAAAGCTCTCCCCTCTGGAAGCAGAGTTCTACAGTGGCAAGAAACTCAAAAGTTAAATAATTGAGTGACAAGATGAGCAAGCAAAGGAAGCAAAGCAAGTACAGCCATTGTTATAGGAATGTAAAATTTTAAGTTCTCCCCTGCCCCTAGGTTAAGTGCACCTGGAGCCTGTGGTGGGAGGCTTGTTTTATAGGAATGCTCACACATTGGTGCTTTGTGATTGGGCAGTAGGTCAAGAGGGTTGTTACATTCTCTGACCCAGGAGAAGGCTATATAATCCCTGATATGAGACTTTGTCTTGGGGCTCACTTTGAGAAGTGTTGTGTGACTTGACCAGAAAAGACTCTGGGCAGCCATTGTTGAGCCCCCCCCCCACCAGCTTTGAAAACCCAGAGGTTGATGTTTCCCTCTCTGGCAACTGTGATTTGTATGGATGTAATAGTTAGACAATTGGAGGCCTGTCAGCTTGAAATGTTTCTGTCTGTATATTCTGAAGTTTGGGATGCTAACTTTTTCCGCTTAACAAAGTAAATGATATATTTGATTGATTAGAGGAAGATTGTTAACCCATTTTGAGTTGCTTTCCTTTAGAGAAGCAGATCTAAGAAACTGTTGGCAGTCATCCTGGGGATGCTGGGGTGCTTGTCGCTATAGCCATCCAACTTTGGATTCCTATTTTGGGGACAAAAAGGTTCAAAGCATGGAATGGGAGGAAGAAAACGAAGTCAGAACTCCATCAAAAGCTTCCAAGAAAAATATGAATTGGTTAAAGGCCATAGAGGAGCTTAAGAAGGATTTTGAAAACCAAATGAGAGAAGTAGAGGAAAAATTGGGAAGAGAAATGAGAATGATGAAAGAAAATCATGAAAAGAGAGTCAAAAACCTGACTGAAGAAAATAACACCTTAAAAAATAGATTAACTCAAATGGCAAAAGAGGCTCAAAAAGCCAATGAGCAGAAGAATGCCTTACAAAGCCAAATTTGCCAGATGAAAAAAGAATTTCAAAAGTTCACTGAAGAAAATAATTGCTTCATAACTAGATTGGAGCAAATGGAAGCTAATGACTTTATGAGGAATCAAGATACTATTAAACAGATCCAGACAAATGAAAAAATAGAAGGCAATGTGAAATATCTCACTGGAAAAACCACTAACCTGGAAAATAGATCCAGGAGAGCTAATTTTAAAATTATTGGACTACATAAAAGCCACAATCAAAAAAGAACCTAGAAATCATCCTTCAAGAAATTCTCAAGGAAAATTGCCCTTATGTTTCAGAACCAGAGGGCAAAATAGAGGTTGAAAGAGTTCACTGATCACCTACTGAAAAAGATCCCAAAAAGAAAACTCCTAGGAACATTATAGCCAGGTTCCAGAGTACCCAGATCAAGGAGAAAATATTACAAGCAGCCAAGAAGAAACAACATCAATATTGTAGAAACACAATCAGGATAACACAGAATCTGGCAGCTTCTACAAATGAAGGATCAAAGGGCTTAGGATATGATATTCTGGAGGTCAAAGGAGCTGAGATTAAAACCAAGAATCACCTACCCAGAAAAACTGAGTATCATGTTTCAGGGGAAAATATGGTCATTCAATGAAATAGAAGACTTTCAATCATTCTTGATGAAAAAACCAGAGTTGAATAGAAAATTTGACATTCAGATACAAGAAGCAAGAGAAGCATGAGAAGGTGAACAGGGTGACGGCAGTTGCCCAGTTAGGAAGTGTCTGGAAACAGATTTAAACTCAGATCTTCCTGATTCCAGTCCCAGAACTCTACCCACAGTGCCACCTAGCTGCCCTAATGGCAGACACACACACACACACACACACACACACACACACACACACACACACACACACACTTTTAAATCAACCTTTTAAGACAAGCTATGAATTAGAAATTAAGAAAATTGGAATTAAATTAGAAAAGGAGATACAAAGGCTTAAGGAAGAAAATAATTCCTTGAAAACTAGAACTGGGCAAGTAGAATTAAATGACATTATAGGACACCAAGACATAATAAAAGTAGAAAAACTAGAAGAGACTCTGAAACATCTCATTGGAAAAACAACTGATCTGGAGAACAGATTGAGAAGAGACAAGATAAGAATCGCCTAACTACTTGAAAGTTTTGATTAAAAAAGAAAGAATCAAGATATAATATTGCAAGATATTATTAAGGAAAATTACCCTGAATTTCTAGAACAAGAAGGTAAAGTAGAAATAGAAGGAATCCTTTGATCACCACCTGAAAGAGACCCTAGGAAGAAAACTTACAGGAACGTCATAACCAAGTTTCAAAATTACCAGGTTAAAGAGAAAATATTGCAAACAACAAGGAAAAAAATTAAATGCTACAGAAAACAATCAGGATTTCATGAGACCTAGCAATGTCTACACTAAAAGACTGTAGGTCTTGGAACATTATATTTCAAAGGGCAAAGGAGCCAGGGTTGCATCCAAGAATAACTTATCCAGCAAAAATTGAATATAATCTTGAATGAAAAAAAAATGGGTATTTGATGAACTGAAAGACTTTCAGGTATTTGTAACAAAAATACCAGAACTCAATGGAAAACTTGATAGAAAAGAACCAGAAGAAATATAAGGCACTGATAAAAGTTAAACTACCTCCTTATGATATATGAAAATGTTATCAGGTATTCTCAAAACTTATCATTATTAAGGTAGTTTGAAAGAAAGGCTGTGGCTGAGTTGTATGATGGGTGAATCTAAAAAACAAAATTGGGTAGGAAAAGGTAAAATGGAGCAATTATCTCATAAAAGTGAGGCATGGGGGCGGAGCCAACATGGCGGAGTAGAAACAGCGCATCCAAGCCACTCTGTCCCCAGATTCCCCCCAAACGATGTAAAAGGGGACTCTGAACAACTTCTGGAGCCCCAACACCCACAGAACGACACAGAGAAGCTAACCTCCCGCTGAGGACAGCCCAGCAGCCCTGCAGGAAGGACCAGCGCAACGGTCTGGGAGCCGGCAGCACGCAGCGCCCAGAGCGCGGGAAGTTGAGCCGAGCGGAGCCCAGGTCTGCATGAGCCGAGGTTTTAGCCCCAGGGCAGCAGGGGCAGCAGCCAGCGGGAGACACCCCAGAACACCAGCAGCTGTGTTGACTCCAGAATTATCAACATAGACATGCCTAGGACAAAGTGAGAGGTTAGTGCCCGATAGACTTTGGGACCAGTATTTGGGGAATGCGTTGGCTTCCTCCCCTGGGGGCTAGAAGCTGCTGAGGAGACACGCCATTTTGTAGTTTTCAGAGGCAGCTCCAGCTCCTGGCCTGCGAATTGTAGGGAGACCCAGTGATCAGTCTTGGGGGGTAATCACTCTTGCTTTAACCTCCCTGGATCTGGATTGTGATCTAGGGTGGAAGTCGTGGGTGGGTTTACAGCTTGCCAGAAACGGAAGTTGCCCCCCACACGTTCGGGATGAAAATTCCTCTATCTGGCCTTAAAGCCATAGTGTGGCAACAAGCCCAAAAGTCAAGTAATTAAGTGGCAACATGCCAAGGCAAAGGAAACAGAAAAATGCAACCCCAGACTCCTATTTTGGGGGCATAGAGTGGGAAAAGGACTGTGAGGTCAGAAGTCCTGCTCCAAAAGCCCCAGGGGAAAACATGAGCGGGCTGCAGGCCATAGAGGACCTTAAGAAGGACTTTAAAAATCAAATAAGAGAAGTGGAGGAAAAATTGGAAAGAGAAATGAGAAGGATGCAGGAAAAGTATGAAATGAGGGTCAACAGCCTGAATGAGGAAAACAACACCTTAAAAAATAGACTAACTCAAATGGAGAGGAGGTCCAAAAGGGCAATGAGGAGAAGAATGCCTTAAAAAGTCGAATTTGCCAGATGGAAAAAGAATCTCAAAAGTTCACTGAGGAGATTCATTCCTTCAGAGTTAGACTGGAGCAAATGGAAGCTAATGACTTTATGAGAAATCAAGATGCTGTTAAGCAGATCCAAACAAATGAAAGATTAGAAGGCAATGTGAAATATCTCATGGGAAAAACCACTGACCTGGAAAATAGATCCAGGAGAGACAATTTAAAAATTATTGGACTACCTGAAAGCCATGATCAAAGAAAGAACCTAAAAATCACCCTTCAAGAAATTCTCAAGGAAAATTGCCCTGATGTTTTAGATCCAGAGGGCAAAATAGAGGTTGAAAGAATCCACAGATCACCTCCTGAAAAAGATCCCAAAAAGAAAACTCCCAGGAATATTATAGCCAGCTTCCAGAATCCCCAGACCAAGGAGAAAACACTACAAACAGCCAGGAAGAAACAATTTCAATATTGTGGAAACACAATCAGAATAGCCCAGGACCTGGCAGCTTCTGCACTGAGGGATCGAAGGGCATGGAATATGATATTCCAGAGGGCAAAAGAACTAGGAATGAACCCAAGGGTCACCTACCCAGCAAAACTGAGTATTTTGTTTCAGGGGAAAATATGGTCATTCAGTGGAATAGAGGACTTTCAAGCATTCTTGAGGAATAAACCAGAATTGAATAGAAAATTTGACATCCAGACACAAGAAGGAAGAGATGCCTGAGAAGGTAATCAGGGAAAAGAAATCAAAAGGAACCTATCAAAGTTGACCTATTTACATTCCTATATGGAAAAGCAATAACTGTGACTGATGATATCTTTCTCACTATGAAAATAATGGAAGAAGGGTGTGTGGTCACATGAATACATATGTGAATGTGTGTGTATATGGTTACAGTTATATATGGATAGAGGGCATAGGTTGAATTTGTTGGGAAGGGAGAATACTCAAGGGATGAAATTATGAGGTGAGAGAGGAAAGTGGCAAGAGGAGATGGGGAGAGACAGGGTAGGGTAAACTATCTCATGTAGAAGAAGCAAGGGGAAGTGGTTGCAAGGGAGGGGGAGAATAGGAAGGCAAAAAGGCAAAACCACATTCTCATTGAATTTGGTTCAGGGAGAGAATGACATACATACTAAATGGGATATCTCAACCTGCAGCAGAATAGGGGGAAGGGGGATGAGAGGAGGGATGATGGATGGGAGGGCATCCTTGGGGGGAGGGGAGGTTGGAAGTACCCACTATAGAAGAGGGACAGGATCATGTAGGGAATGGACCAGGTGGGGGGTGGGATGAGTGGGAGGGAATTATAAGCAGCCTTGTACAATATATCTACTATGATAATGTTGTGCATAGCTAGACATGTACAACATATACTGAATTACTTATCTCCCCAGAGGGAATGGGTGACAAGGGAGGAAGGAAATGGATCTGAAATTCGAGGTCTTAACATTAAATGTTTCAAATATATATAAATGCTATTATTAATACTCTTTTGCGGGGCGGCTAGGTGGCGCAGTGAATGAGGCGCCGGCCCTGGAATCAGAAGGACCTGAGTTCCGGGCCGGCCTCCGACACCTAATCCGCACAAACAAAAACCTAGCCGTGTAACCTTGGGCAAGTTACTTAACCCCAATTGCCCTAAAGGGGCGGCTAGGTGGCGCAGTGAGTAAGAGCGCCGGCCTCGGAGTTTGGATGACCCGAGATCAGATCCGGCCTCAGAAAATGAGCACCCACGCATAAATCAAATGACTAGCCGTGTAACCTTGAGCAAGTTACTTAACCCCAATTGCTTAAAAAAAAAAATTAAAAAAATATTAATACTCTTTTGCTTATAATTGAGAGATAAGATGTGCAGGCATTGGGACACAAAGATTCACCTTCCTCTAATGGAAATGTTGAAGGGGGTATGGGAGAAGGTATAGGAGAGAGCAGATTAGAGGAAGCGATATCTTGTGGGACTGCTATTCTGGGAGGTTGGGTAGGGGAATAACAGGGGGAAAATGATTGTAACTCAAAATCTGGTGGAAATGAATGATGTAAAACAGAAGTTAATAAAGCATTTGTTTAAAAGAAAGAAAGAAAGAAAACATCAAGCCAAGCATCTAAATAACAAATAATCACAGGAAAAAAAATAAAAAATAAAATAAAAGTGAGGCACGAATGGAAGAAGTAACACAAAGGAAACAGGAGGGGGTGGAGGACCGATGATGTTGGAATCTTACTGCCATATGCATTGAAGAGGAAACAAAATGTACTTCTGAAGAGATGTATCAATTTTCTGAACTTCTAGAGAGGTGAGAAAACTGGGGGATACAGTGGGGGAGGGACTTTTAAAAAGCTGTATAGAATAAGATTAGGAGGATGGGGGAGAAAGTAAGGGAGACAATTTTAGAGGAGTGGGTAAAATAAGGAATAAGAAGGTAAGGGGATAAGATAAGGTAATAGGGAAAGGGTAAAAAGAGAGGCTGAGAAGGAAAATAGTGAGTAAAAATAAGATGGAGGGAAATTCACAAATAGTGATTAGAACTTTGTCAAATCTATAAGCATACAAATCATTTCCCTATTGATAAATGGTCGAAGGATATGAACAGGCAGTTTTTCAATAAAGAAATCAAAATAATTTATAGTCAAATAAAAATGCTCTAAATCATTATTGATGCAGATTAAATGCAGATTAAAACAACTTTGAGATATCATTTCATCTACTAGATTGGCTAAAATGATAGAAGGGGAAAGTGACAAATGTTGGAGAGGATGTGGAAAAACAGGGACACTAATTTGTTGTTGGAATTATAAAATGATCTAACCATTTTGGAGAACAATCTGGAATTATGCCCCCAAAGTTATTAAACTACCTATACCCGTTGACCCAGAAATACCACTACTTGGTTGATTTCCAAATATGAAAAGGGGAAAATGGAAAAGAACCTAGATGTTCTAACATATTTATAGAAGCTCTCTCTGTGGTGGCAAAGAACTGGAAATTGTAGGGATACCTTTTAATTGGGGAATGGCTGAACAAATTGTGGTACAAGATTGTGGTGGAATACTACAGTGTTATAAGAAATGGTGAGCTCAGTGATTTTAGAAACACATGAAAAGACTTGCATGAAAGAATGACTAGCAGAATGAGCAGAACCAAGAGGACACTGTATACAGAACAGCAATATTGTTTTAAGAATAACTTTGAGTAAATAAGTTATTTTGTCTATTATAAATGCCCAAATTAACTATAAAGGGCATATGAAGAAAGATGCCATCTGTAGCCAGAGAAATAAATGATGAATAGAAGCACATGTAGAATAATTATATATATTATATCCCTATTTGTGTCTAATGGTGACCACCTCCAAGGTGGTGGGAAGAAGGGAGGAAAGAAAATTAGAAGAGCAAATTTACATGATAATTTGTTGTATATTTGAAAAGAATAGTAATTTGTGCTTTATAGATTTGTAGTTTTCTATACAATCAGTTTTTTCCCCTTGTACTATGTTATATAAATATTTGTTTTATTCCATAAATTAAAGACAAAATTACACAAAGACAAACTCATTTGAGAAGGAGGTAGGATAGAGACTGTAGGACATGGCAAGGCTACTACCTATGAGTCTCTGCTCCTACAAAGGACATGAGTTCAATCAGAGAGGTTCGTATTTTAACTAATGATTCTGGATCCTTCCATGCTAAGCCCCTTTGTTTTATTTACTGCTAAAGGAATGTTTAGGCTACAGGCACTGTTTAAATGTCAGTGCCCTTATACAAAGCCCTTATCCCCCTGACCCATGCTAACTTTTCTGACTGATTTGTACTGGAGTAGCTCCTCCTTACCCTGTACCAACCAGAAGATTGGTGGGTGTTCCTTTTCATCTTCCCAAGGGCCTTGTGTGATGCCATTTGAATACATAATTGAGATTATCTGGCATTCTAAATTCATAAATGTAAATTTCAAGTCATTCCTGTAGACATTCAATTATATTAAATGATTGTAAGTTTTGTGACACTTTCCCTTCAATTAGACTGTAAGCTCTGGGAAGGCAGCTGGAGTCCATCTAGGCCATTCCATACTCTGTTTACAGGATAGTTCACTGGAAGTAACCTTAGAGATGCCCTAGCCCAACTTTCTTATTTTGCTGAGGCCCAGACAGGGGAAGTTACTTGTACAAGATTTATTGAAAGACTGAATCAGGACATGCATAAATGAAAGAAATCACTGTTTTTAATTTCTTCTGTATTACATAAACATTCCCCACAAGCCTAATTTCCTAAATGCTTGTTGTGTTTTCATGCTAATGCATCTTTTGGCTGGGATGGGGGTTGCTCCTCCCACAGTGGCTCTGGCTCTGCATTTATAGACCAAATTCCCCTTGAAAGGGACCTGCCCCCTACAAGTGGTGGGTCAGGTTTCCCTGGCCTGTTATGCTCACACCACAGAGTAGGACTCCAGGGAAAACAAAGTTTAGGCCCAGATTATTTCTAGGATCTCCCCTGCTCCAAAAAAAAAGTGTCTAGCAGTGTGCTTTCCAGATTCAATGTGCACTATGAATGTCAAATAAATGACAGCTGTTTGTGTCTTCTGCCATTGAAAGTGTTTAAAAGAGAAATCACTCCTAAGTTCTCACTAACAAATACAGAAACATACAATACGAAACTGAACACACTTGGTGTTCTCTCCTGAAAGATAAAAATTACTTTGTGGGATTGCTGGAATAGATATTTCATTGTCATCACACACCTGAACTGCCAGATTAATTCTCAAAGGAATTATATGCTGGCTCCCCAGGCATGGCTCTTTCAGCTAATTTGCCTCCTCCCCTATGAGAAATGGGTTTCCTTGGGGAATCAGGTCCTGCTCAACTGCCAGCACCTGACTCAGACCTCCTGCTCTTCTTGAATTTGAGAGGTTGCTACTGCAGCTGGAAACACCCATTGACCTATTCTCAGGGAAGGAAGCAGAAGATAGACTAATCTGCTGCCATAAGCCTGAAGTCACCATAGCTCCATGGCCAGTGGGAGCAGGAGAGAGAAGGCCTTTCTGTTTCTTGCTGGAATGGTTAGAAGGGTGCCCCAAAGAAAGCTATTTCTCCTCAGTTCCTTCTTTTTCCTGCTGAGTGTATGTGTGGGAGTTCGCTCTGTCTTCTGTGTCCCTTCATCATTGACATAGGCCCCCATCATTGGCACCGAATTGGTAGTCAGGTAGTCACTGTCATCTCAACAAGACTCATGTCACCCAACAAAGAATCAAAGTTCATGTCCATCCTAGGGGTGGCATCCTTATACTGATGATAGCTGATTGTCAGATTAAAGAAGAAGGAATCCCAGCTGTGTTTGTGAGGTTCTGAGCAACATAACACATTCACACTTTCAGGATTCTATTTCTTCCATTGCTGCCCTCTATTTAATATTCAGATGTGTGCTTAGGAAAAAGAAAGGAGTAGTGTGTGCGGTGAGGTAGACCAAGCCCTTAGAGCTTAGTCAGACATGGAAGACACCAAGGGCATCCATTGCATCCTGGGTCATCACCAGTCCTAACTTTTGTCCTGTCATTGGACTTCAATATCTCTGGAAGAGAGAGTGACATTGGTAACTTTGTGCAACTCTCCCTCCCTGAAATCCAATTAATGCATGAGTCAAGATGTCACCCCATGATGTCACTGGTCCTCTTGGAAAATGGAAGAACAAACAAACCACAATAACAATGAGATAAAAACAGAACTCAGAGTCAGAAGACCTGAGTTCAAATCCTACTCCTGACACCGATAAGCTGAATAATGTCAGATAAGTCAGCTGACCTCTTGAGTTCTCAGTTTCTTTCTACTTGTGGGGATTAGAGTAGATAATGATCACCCAAGGACCCTACCACCCATGATGTATGATATCCCAAGGCATAGAAAGGATTTGCAGATGTGGTTACTGAGCCACTGACTAGAGTTTTTAAAAACAATCAAGATTGCCAATCAAAGCATACTATTTTTCACTTTCTCTGTGTGTGTGCATGTGTTTGCGGGGACGTTTCCTTTGAGTCTATCTTCTTTCACAATATGGCTAATATTGTAATATGTTTTGCATGATTGAACACGTATAGCATATATCGAATTGCTTACTGTCTCAGGGAGATGGAAAGTGAGGGAGGGAAAGAGGAAATTTACAACTCAAATTTTTTTTTTAAATGAACATTAAAAATTGTCTTTACATTTAACTGGGGAAAAATAAAATAAGATTAAAAATAATGAAGAAAGGGAGAGGATCCTGAGGGAAATGACCATTTGTTTAAGGGAAGAAGGTGATTTCTCCCCTGCCCCCAATCTTCTTTGGTGGGTTTGAGTTTAATTCATGGCAAAATTCTAGGATGTAATTATTCAAGGGACAGCTTGTGAGTGTTTAGGAGAAAAGTGATGGCCAATGCCAGCTAGCAGGGGTCCATCAGAGGGTCCCAGGCATTCATGCCAGGTTGTTGTCATCGTCTTTTTTTGACAGGACCACTAGTTTGGGAGTTTGTGGGGGCTGTAGACTTTATGCTCCTGGGTCTTGGTAAGTCAGGGGGATTTTATTGGGTATTTGAAAGAACTCAAGGGAGCTTGGAGGCAGCAATGTGGATGGAGAGGATTCCAGGCCGGATGAAGAAAAATGCCTGCAGTTGGAAGTTGTAGTGTCTTGTTCACCACTGAGACCAGGGTCAGTTAGAGAACAAGAGGGGAGCTGAGGCAATGGCAAGAGGGCCAGGTGGTGAAGGGTTTTAAACACCAAGCAGAGGATTTTATACTTGATCCTGGAGGTGGTAGGGGTCCACTATGATTTTTTGAATGGTAAGGAAGAGAGGGCATTATAGGACATTGTTAGACCTTTGCTTTGGGAAAATAAATTTGATAGATGAATTAAGGATAGACTGAAGTGGGGAGAGACTTGTAGCAGGCAGCCTATTCCAACAGACCAGGGGTGAGGTGATGGGTCTATGTGTAACCAGTCCGACTGTCCAGTAAGCAATTGAAGACATAAGAGGGAATCCAGAAGAGAGGGTAAGACTTGGAATCATCAACCTAGATGTGATAATTGAATCTATGGAAGCTGATGAGATCACCAAGAGAAACAGTAAATAGGGAGAAGAGAAGAAATCATGGGCAGAGCCTTGTGAGACACCTACAGTTAGTGACCATGACCTAGGAGAGGATCCAGCAAAGAAGCCTGAAAAGGGGCTGTCTGATGGACATGAGGAAAACCAGGAAAGAACACAGTAGGTACTTAATAAATGCTCAGTGAATGAATGAGTGAGCTATACAATTACTATAGGCAGAACAGAATGGAATAAAATTATCAAATAGTTACAAAGTCCAGTATGAGGGGAGAATAAGTTAGATCATTCTGACGGAGGGAGTAAGACAAGGTGAGTTCAGAGAAGATTTCTGGAGAAGGTGGCATTTTGTTGGAATCTTGAAGGATGAACAGATTTCCAACAAATAGAAAGTAAAGCATGGGGGATGAGTGAGGATAGGGGAAGGAATTGAAAAGGGATGTAGAAACACCCTTCTAGGCTTACTTAGAGAAAAGTGTGAATAGTAGCAAGGAGATGGGGTTCAAAAAGTAACAGCTAGAGCATGTGCATGAAAGTTAGTAAATCTAGAGATTAACATAGGCAGCTAAGATGGAGCCAGATTTCAGAACATCTCAAAATCTAGGCTGAGGAGTATGAAACTTACTCAACGGACAAAAAAGTTTCTTTGAAAGGTTTTGTTCAAGAAAAGTGGCAATTCTCACTTCCCCTACTATACCTTTCAAAACCTCTCCACACCCTCCACCATATTTTCCTATTTCTTTCTGGTCTCAGAATAATAGTTGATCCTCATCCATATCCAGGCTAACCCCTACAACTGTGTCTTGTACTCTTTTTTGTGTATATCCCTAGCCTGTAGCTGGGACATACAGTAGGTGCTTAATAAATGTTTATTTCCTTACTAGTCCCACTAGTGATTTTCATTTTCAGTCTTTCTCCCTCTATTGACTTATTCCATGAAGCATACAATCATGCCTAGGTCTGTTATACTTAAAAAGAACAGAAAAAAAAAGACACCTCCTTCCCTTGACTTCATTGCCCTTTCAGCCTTTCTTTCTGAAGGTCTTCAAGGAAAAGTCAACTGACCACTTGTCAAACATGTGGTAGAAGAGAATTATAACTAAGCATAGGTCAGACTTGATGCTGTCCAAGGTCTCTCCTGCTTCTCAGATCCCCGCTTTCTCTCTTCACTGTCCTCCTTGGCCACTTTTATTTCCTTCTGACTCTCTTGCTCTGCCAGGGCTTGCTAGTTAACCTCCATTCCCACCGTTCTACTAAAACTTCCTCCAAAGTTTCTAATGACTTCCTTCTCATTAAATTCATGCCTTCTTTTCCATATTCTTCCTCCTGGAACTTCTCTGCAACATAGCATACTATTAACCACTCCTTCCTCCCTACCCCCCTCCTTTTCTCTCCTTTCTTGCCTTTTGTGATTTTGCACTTTAACAGCCACCCCCTTCTTATCTAAATGTTCCTTCTTCATCTTTTTGTCTCCATCCTTGTTCTACCTTTATGGGCGTTG
This sequence comes from Gymnobelideus leadbeateri, assembly GCA_011680675.1. Taxonomy (NCBI): domain Eukaryota; kingdom Metazoa; phylum Chordata; class Mammalia; order Diprotodontia; family Petauridae; genus Gymnobelideus; species Gymnobelideus leadbeateri. The sequence continues at coordinate 717,557 of WOXC01000419.1, read as the reverse complement.
CTGCTGATTCTTTGGATAGATTAAGTATGAGGTAATGAGGATCATCTAGGTAGACATTTACAAATGAGAGCCTGGAGCTAGGAAGAGAGAAAAGGACTAAAAATAATGAGTTAGCTCTTATCTAAGGTGGTTGTAGAATCCAAGAGAATGAGTGAGACTGCAAAGGAAAAAGAAGAGGGGAAGGTCCAGGACAAGCCCTTGGGGAATAGCCCTGCTGAGGAGTTGGGAAGAAAAAGGAATCCAGCAAAGGAGATGAAAGTAGAGGCATCCAAGAAGTAAGAGGTGAATGGGGAGAGTGGGGTATCTCTGAAGCCAGGGCACAAGACCAAATCAAGATGGGGAGGAGTTCACTGTGTCAAATGCTGTAGTTTCTTTGATCACTTTCTTCTTTATGTCTTCTCCCATGTTTCTCCTGGTACCTTGAACCAAATCCACTTCATCTCTGGCAAGTTACATTTTTGGGGGATGAAGGAAGGACATCTTCATGCGCAAGAGTTCCACCCTAATGAGTGTGGATTGATGGGAACAAGATGACAAGTTGCCCAGGGTTAATCACAGCAACTTCTGGCTTCTTCATTCTCATTTTTTTCCAGACCATTTTCCTCTGACATTTAAACTTTAGATCAGGAAAAGGAGTGCTTTTTGGCTAAATGAATTATAATAGCCAATTATTTTCTTACTTTCTTAAATTTGGAGTGGCTTCTAATCAGCTTGATTTCTTTTGCCTAATTAAGACAATGAGGAACTAGTTACTCATACAAGGAAGTTTGTGTAGTAGCAGTGTGGTTCAGTGGAGTTTTCTAGTCAGAGGACCTGAGGTAAAATTCCAATTCTTTCCCTTATTAGCTGTGTGACCTTGGATAAGTCATTTCCTCTCTAGCACTCAGTTGTCTTCCCTGCTAAATGAGTCAATTCAATGATCTCTAAAGTGTCTCCCATTTTTCAGTCCTGTGACTGACTTACTTATTGGGTAACTGTGCACAAGTTCCTAAATTTTCCAAATCGGTTTTCTCACCTACAAATGGAGCTCATGATATCCTCACTTTCTTCTGGGCACTATCCAATAAGATGAACAGGTGTAAGTCCTTTGGAAAGCATACAGCCCACGAAACATGCGCCTCGGGTAAAGTGCTTTGGAAAGCTATGGAAATGTCATCATATGTATACATAATCTCCTGTGGTGAATGGAGAAATGCTAATAATAACGGTAATAATAATGGAAATTCACTTCTTTGTTTAAATGAGGCATCACCTCTCCCTAGTAAAATGTAGCCTCCTTGAGGGTAGGACTTGTTTTCAGTTTTGTCAGTGTTCCTTCTGCCTAACACACTACCAGACATTTAATGAATGCCTGAATGAATGTTCAGTTTTATTAGTGACTTTCAAGAGATGCCAGGAGCATTTTAGTTCAGACTATAACTGACCAGGAAAAGGCCTGATGTTTTTCTTCCCAATAACTGTCAATGATGTAGCACTTTATTACCTTATCTGCTTGCATATTGAATGAGATAAGTAATAAGCAAGAGAATTCCAAGTATAATCTCTCTCTCAGAGCCAGGGAGTGAGAGGGATGGACCAGCTAAGAAAGAGGTCGGCTTCTTTGAAGGCCATCTTCTCTTCTCTTGTTAACAGGAAAATCCTCGGAGAGGTTCATTTTCTTCAGCTAGTTGTAGCAGCAACCGAGTAGAAATAGTGTATAATACTTATCTGAAGTCTGAGAACCTGAACTGGACTCTTAATTCTGCTCTTTAGTGTTCTCATGACCTTGAGTTAATCCTTTCCCCTTCCTGGGTCTCAGTTTCTCCTCTGCAAAATGAGGGTGTTAGACTACATGCCCTCTAAAGCCCCTTAGAGATCTTTATCTTGTGGATATAGCTGCTGGCAGTAATCCTAGATCCTGAAATTCTGATGAAACTTCCCAGAGTCCTAAGTCTTTTCTTGAATACCTTTCCATCATCTTTAATGATGCCTTGCATCATACTTTTCGGATCCAATAAAATATTTTGGTCATTGTTGCAGGGAAGAAAACTATGAACTCTATATCTTGCTTCCACAGTTACATTCTACCTTAATTTCACATGTTTAAGCACATGGAGGAAATCAGAGGATTGGGTCCATAGGAACCATTAGAATGCAGTGTCAAGAAAGAACAAGGAACTTGGAACTTCTTTCTCACCAAGCTCCTATCTCTAAGTAACCTCCCCAGGGGGTCACTGCAGGAGAGCTGCCTACATAAACTCCTGTACAGGAGTAAACATGACTGCACAGTCACAAATAGTCACTGGGTGAGGAGCAGGGAGAGTTTAGCTTTTCTCCTGTATGTTTATCACGATTACTCTCAATTGTTTATAGGAAGGAGAAAGCTTGGGATGTCCCTCAGGAGGTGGGCAGAGCCATATGGTTGGGAGGGGAGAGAATGTTTGGTTAATTTCAGGCTACACATGTTCCTCTTGTAGTCATTATTTGTCATTTCAAGCATTGTTGTTGATATTTAACTCTCGAAATAAATAACACCAACTGGAAACATTTATAACTACTTCAGAAAAGAGGTACACTTTCAAGCTGCTAGGATCCAGCTGGAGACTTTCGTTTCACTCTTCAATCTGTTTCAATCTTCGTAGACTCCATTCCTCCATGTTCACACATCTGAGTCCTGGAGATGGAAGCCTCCATTGATTCTACATTCACTTTGAGTGTCCCAGAATGCCATTCTTTTTATCAGGGAAAAAAAAGCCTATCAACTAGCTGGTTCCTTGGTATCTATCAGTCCTTACTATCTTCTGTCCTTCCCTTTGTAATAGAGATGATGGCAACTCTCCAATAAGCCATAAGCCTCTCCTAAAATTCATCCTTCACACAGTTGCAAAGCTGAATTTTCTAAAATGCAAATCTTAGCACAAAGTTCCACCACTTGATTAGTTCCAATGGCTCCCTATTCTTTTCAAAGCCAAATATAAAATCCTCTGCTTGGCCTTTAAAGCCTTTCCCAATACTGTTCCAACCTCCTTTCTCAGCCCCATCACTCCCCCCCTTGCTCACTGCTTTTCTGGCTTTTCTCATGACCAGTGTTCCACTTTCTGTCTTTGTGCCATTCTGTGCCATCTTTCCCTCCATATCTCAGAAGCCCTAGTTTCCTTTGAGGTTCACTCAAACACTACCTTTGACAGGAGACCTTCAGGTCTTTGTAGCTGCTAGCCCCCTTCCCCCTAACTTTCTCTTGTATCTCTGATGTATACAGCTGGAATCCAAGGACTTCCCATCATTTGTGCCTTGCTTCTGCCACATTTTTTTCACTCATATATATATTTTAAGTATGTGTAAGACATGCAACCTTTTAGACAGGTTTTCTCACGAAACTCTTTGTAATGTAGGACAACCAGACCATGCCCAGCATCAGCCCCTTCCAACACACTGAATGTCCTTCAGTTCTAAGTCCTTGGAGAATTTGTCCTTGACTAAGAGCCCTTCAGGAGATCAGATTCAGCTTTATAAATTCCATGGTGCCTGAACAATGACTACACCCATCCTAGACCCTAATTAATTCTTAACTGAAAGTGGAGACAGTTTTTTTTTTTTAATTTTAAATGAAATTCAGATTAAGCACAAGGTTCCTGAAAATACATGGAGGAATTTGATCCAAGACCCATTTATTAAGTATTTATTTCTTCCAAAGCCTCTGGGCATACACAATAGCTGCTGGGCATACCCAGATGACCTTGCTCTCTGACCTCAGAGCTTTCACTCTAACTGGTTGGAAACCATGAAGGGAATCCCCATGCACAAGGACAGCTTGCCTTCTAAGTAACTTTCTAACAATGGCTTCTGAGTCACTGAGGGTAGGGGAAGAAGGGATTGGGGGGAAGTCAAACATTTACATCAATAAGTGAGACATAGCATATGTAGCAGCAAGCACCCCAACATCCCCAGGGTGACTGCCAACATAGGTTCTTAGATCTGATTTTCTAAAGGAAAGCAACTCAAAATGGGTTAACAAGCTTACTTTAATCAATCAAACATGTATCATTTACCTAGTTCAGGGGAAAAAGTATACCCCGAACTTCAGAGTATACAGACAGAAGTTACAAGACAGAGAAACAGATCAAGCAGACAGGCTTCCAAACTGCCCAACCATTACATCAATACCAAATCACAGTTACCAGAGAGGGAAGCATCAACATCTGGGTTTTCAAAGCCAGGGAGATCTCAACAACTTCTCAGAGTCTCATCTGGTCAAATCATACAACACTTCTCAAAGTGAGCCCCAAAGCAAAGCCTCATATCAGGGATTATGTAGCCTTCTTCTGGCTTAGAGAATGTCACAACCCTCTTGACCCACTGCTCAATCACACAGCACCAAGGTAGGCATTCCTGAAAACCAAGCCTCCTGCCACAGGCTCCATGTGACCACATTCAGCCTATTAGGAGGCAGAGTATATTTTCAAATCAAGGAAGGTTCTCAGAGTCTCTTAAGCCTATCAAAGGACTTAGGGGCAGGGAAGATCTTTAAATTTGCATTTACATTACAGCATACAACATGGGAATGTGCATTGTCTACCAGAGGATGAAGAGCCGGGAAATTTTAAAATGAAATTTTCACTGATATCTTTTCTTTTAGTATCATTTAGATTTGCATCAGTATCCAATCCCCCTTACCATTCCCTGAGAGTCATTCTTTACAACAAAGGTTTTAAGTCAAATTGTTAGGAGGTCTCAGTCCCCCTTTGTGGGTCTCAGGGAGGGCTTCATTGGAGGAAAAGGCACCTGAATTGGACCTTGAAGTGAGAGAGAGACTTCAGCAAATGAAGATGGAGTCTCCTCCAAGCAAAGAAGCAATGGATTGGTTAGGGTTAGGGTTAAGGGAGAGGTGCAGCCTTCAGGCATACTGGGTAGAGCCCCCCGCAAAAACCGACGTGATGTAGGCTTCTGGTACTTACTTTAAGATTGGTTTACTATCTTAGAGTAAAGCTTCCTAAATTTAGGGCTGGAAGAGACCCCAGAAGCCTTTGAGTTAAATCTCTTCAGTTTACAGATGAGGAAATCAAGGCAGCAGGAAATTAAATAGCTTTCCTCAAGTCACATAGATAAGCATTAAAGGCAGAATTTAAACTCCCATCACTGACTCTAGAACCAGTGTCTTTTCCAATGGACCATTGTGGCTTCAGTCTTTGCACATAGGAAAGAGTGAGATTGGCATCTTGTACACTTAAAAAACAGGCAAGAAGGTACAAAACCAAGAAATGGCCATTAGGGTCATGGATTTTGAGGGAACAATGATTGTAGAAGTCATTGATTTGAATCTTCTACAAGTAACTTCCTGCTTTTAAAAGAAGAATTAATGCACACTATATTTGTAATGATTACTTGCCTTAAAATACCCATCTCTACCACTGGAAAAAAAATTCCTTCTCCTCCTTTGGATTTAATAATCACTGGATATTGAAAAATTATGTCCCCTGTTCATTCTGAATCATCCAAGAAAGCTGACCATCCATGCATCACTATTCCTTGAATTTTTTGTTGCCTTCATTCCAACCTTGATCCTCCTTTTGAATGGCCTTTTTATTTTATTTTATTTTTTTTTTTTTTTGCTTTTTGGAGGGGAGAAGGCAGGGCAACTAGGGTCAAGTGAGCTGCCCAAGTTCACATGGCTAGTCTTTGTGTTGTGTGTCTGAGCCTGGACCCTAACCCAGGTCCTCCCAACTGCAAGGCTGGTGCTACACTCACTGGCCCACTAGCTGCCCCTCGAATGGCTTTCTTGACTGTCTTCTTAGGACAAGCTTGTAGCCCGTTCCCATATAGGGCCAAACCTATCTTGCCAAAGCTCTTTGTGGGTTTTCTCCAGATGTGCTCTTTAAATGAATGAACAATTAAGAAATTAAAAAATGGAACTTCCCAATACCTTTGTGTTGAAAGATTCTTTTCTGTCCTCTACCCTTTCTAAGGCACTTTCCTTGTGCATAGAAGGAGTCTTGTCTTTAGAGAATATTCTGGATTTCTCAAACTAGTTAGCAATTGTCATCTTTCCATTTCCATCTCAAATGAAAGGAGAGCTAAGCTTTGGCTACTGACTGCATCCCCAGGAATGTCCCGACTATAGGATAAACCCTATGGATTCCAGAGGATAACTTTTATCTGGCCCCATCTCAAATTTGCCAAAATGAGGCAGTGGAATGGGATTAGGAGAAAGCTGACCTCTGCTCCATCTGAGGTACTCCCCCCCAACCCATCTCTGGCTTCCAAGATAATCCTATTTTAGGAGTCATTTAAAAATTTCCTGCTAAGGGAAGAATATACAAAATTGAATTCCAATCCAACTGAAAGACAAGAGGCCAGATTCCTCCAAACAGAAGAGAGAACAATGTTCATTCACCCATGGGACCAAAAGCAAGTCATTCAGTCTTTCTTAAAGATTCAATTTTCCCATCTGTAAAATGGGGGAAATAGTCTTTGTAATCTTTACCCCACAGAGCTGTTATGAAGTTCAAATGAGGGCATGCCTATAAAGCATTTTGTAAACCTTAAAACACCATGTCAATGTAAATTGGTGGTTTCTTGTACCCTGATTATTCTATATAGCTCTATGCAGTAACTTTAGGTACATAACTTCAGAGCCCTGCTAAGTAAACAAGGGAAGATAAATCCCTGGCGTTCACAGTTGGGGAGAAGTTAGACCTTGGTAAGCCTCCACAGCATCCTCTGAAACAAGGGTTTGGAGCACTCCAGGGAGGCTAAGTAAACATGAAATTCTACAAGTTGCTTTCCTTACGTGAGTGCCCCTGGATCCTGGAGACAAATAACATCTATGGAAGTAGATGGCTTAATCAGGCTTCTGCATCCCCACTAAGAATTCTAGAATATTGGAGTTGGAGGGGGCATTGGAATCATCAAGTCAAAACCTCCTAATTTATAAATGAGAAATCTGTGGTTGATGGGGAAAGTCTAGAAACATGGCATGATGAGATCTCAGCCAAGCACTTGGAGAATTCGGTTTTTGCTCTCTTTGGGGATACTATGGAGAGATGGGACTAGAAGCATTAGGTAGATTTACAGCTGGTTGAGTGATCAGACACTAAGTCATAGCCATAGTAGAAGGAGCCCTCTGGTGGGATTCTGCAGGGGCCTCCTGCTTGCTCCTCTGTTTTTCAACATGTGTACCAATGACTGGGTTGCATCCATAGTTAGTATGCTTATAAAATTTGCAAATATCCCAAGGTTAGGAGAGGTTTTGAATGAAAGGATCTACAAAGAACTTGATTATGAGATGTAATGAAAAGAGTTCTGGATTTGAAGTGAGTGGACAGGTTCAGGGTTCTCCAATTCATTACCCATGTCACTTTCAGAAACTTGTTTCCTTTTTCTGGGCCTCAGTCTTCTCATCCATAAAATGGAGGAGGTTGAATGATACCATCTTATATGTTCTTTCTAGTTCCAAATCTATGAATCAAATAAAAATATATTTGTCAGAATGCTCACTTTGAAAGTGTAGAATGGGGAGAGTGGATACATAATTCATGTGGATGAAATCTTAAGATTTAAGTGGATTCCAAAGGCAATGTGAGAAGACAGTGTTACATGACATCCCCCAAAAGTCAGGTTTCTATTGGTCTCCATGAATAAAGCATGATGTGTATGACTAGGGAGGTGATGATGGTTCTGCTATATTCCTAAAGTTTCAGCCCACGTCTGTAGTACTGTGTTCTGTTCTGGACACTCCATTTTCAGGTGGTAGACAAACTGGATAATGAGTATGTGAGAGTTCAATAAGGATGGTGAGAAAAAGGCAAAGTTGCAGAGAGGCAGTTCTTGGTTCCACATAATGAAAAATGTCCAAAATATTAGAGATATCCAAGGGTGGAATGGGTTAACACAGAAGAGAATACTTTTCCTATTACTGGAAGTCTTTGAGCAAGGAATGCTGTTCTCATGTCAACAAATATTATGGAGGGCTCCTTGGTTAGTCAATCAACTAAGAAGCACCTCTAGGCACTGTGCTAGCTGCTGGAAATAGAAGACAAAAATGAAATAAATCCTGCCTTAAAGGAAGTTATATTCTCTTAGAGGGAACAAGATATTTAAATGGAAGTACACAAATATGTAAAGCAAATATGAGGTAATTTGTGGAGAGAAGGCACTAACAGCTTGAAGTACAAAAAGCTTGTATGTAGAAGGGGGCATTGGATCTGTGTTGAAAGATAATGAGCAGTGAGGAGAGAGTGCATTCTGGGCATAGGAGTTTGGGATTGGGGAGACACTTATGCAAAGACACAGAGTGGTGGCTTTGTTATAGGGGAAACATGATGAGTTTTCTTTTGGCTGGAAAGAGTATGGTACAATGGGAAGGGTTTCTACTTAGGAGTTAGGAGTCTTTGGATGCAAATCCCAGATCTACTACATACTACCTGTGTCACTTAAGAATTCACTTAACTTTTCTGGGTTGCAGCTTCTTTATCTGCAAAATGAGAGAACTGAATGAGAAGACTTCTGTAGTGTTTTCCCATGGTCCTTTGTTCTGTTTGAGATGCCTATGGGATATTCAGATAGAACTGTCAAAGAGGTAATATAGGACTGGGGTCCAGAAGAGAATCAGAGACTAAATATATAGATCTGGGAATTATGTATATAGAGACAATAATTAAACCCATGGGATGTGATGGAGTCAACAGAGGACAAAATGTGGAAAGAAGAGAAGAGTGCTCAGGATGGAGCTTTGGGGATAAACATGCATAATTAAGAAATATGGCATGGATGATGAGCCAGCAAAGAAGATCAAGGGACCAGACCAGTAAGAGAAGAGAGAGCAGTGTCAAAAAAATCTAGAGAGGGAGAAGGTAATGCACTGTCAGAGGCAGTCAAGAGTTCAAGGATGTTATATCAGTTCAGGAAAATCACGGGCTGACTCCATAACCCTTGAAACTTCTTCCAGTTCTTACATTCTGGACTGAAGAGGATAGGTAACTTGGACAGATATTATGGCTCATACTAGTCCTGAGGGGTGCTTGCTTCCAGCTGCATTTTCCTTCAACATTGCATCTATGAATCATCAACTTTTAGAGTTGACACATTAAAACTCATCTGGCCCAGTTCTTTCATTTGACCAATGAGAAAATTGAGGTTCAGAGAGCTAACTTGCCTAAGATTTTGCAAGTACTGATTAGTAGTGCCAGGATTTAAACCTGTTTCTGCTGAATCTTTCTATTTCCACACACTACCTCCTTTTTTGATTGACACAATGCATTCTTTTATCTTGTTCTGAACTGTATTTCATGGACTGGTTCATTATGATCATCGAGAGTATGACCAATGCTTCCTACTACAAAGTATTAAGGTATAAAGGCTAGAAGGATTTCTTTCCACTGAACACAGATTTTGGCCTTGGAGACATTCCTCAAGAGTTCCCACAACCACAGATTGTTGTGTTGTTGTTTAGCTGTTTCAATCATGTCTGACTTTTCATGACTCCATTTGGTAAAGATATTGGAGTAGTTTACCATTTCTTTCTCCAGAAGATTTTACTGATGAAGAAACCAAGGCAAACAAGGTTAAGTGACTTGTACAACAACTAGTACTACAGCTGGTAAGTGTCTGAGACCAGATTTGAACTCAGAAAGATGAATCTTCCTGACTTCAGACTGAGCACTCTATTCACTACACCACCTACCTGTCCCAGAACAAGAGATAGGTGATTGGATTGATAGAACTCTTTGGATTTTGCCCATTTCAGGATATGCCCAGCAGGACTCATGGTGATCATACCAAATTTTTTAAGACTGAGTCAATTGAACAGAAACTTCATGACCAGTGCTATACAGATTACTTGGAAGAAACGATAACTTTTACATAATTTTTTCTTGCTTGATTATACTTGTTTGGAATAGGGCCTTTGCTTTTCTTGCCTCACTGGCTATAGAGGTAAAGTGGGAAAGGTGATGGGAATATGTGTGAAAATAAAAGAAAATTGAATTTAAAAAAATAAGCCTATGGGCTATAATCAAGGCTAGACTTGGAGAAATGAATTGTTCATTTTAGATAATTTTATATACAATTTAATAACAATGTAATTCCATGACAAAGAATTCAAGAATATGTGTCAAAATCTTGTAAAAACCATCGCCAAGTCATATAAATTGAGTACAGCCAAATAAACCATCTTACATAACATTAAGATGTAAAAAATTATGTTTTGTTGGATAAGTTGATAAATTTAATTAATTTACTTTACACCAAATAATTCCCACATCTCTGCATAGCTCCGTGACAGATTAAATCTGTTGCCTAAAACCAGTTTAGTTCTTGCCAGATTGACTTAAGTGGGATGAAAGTTGAGCCACAGCAACTAACAGAACCCATCTGGCAAGCCATCCCCAGGTTTGGATTGGTTAGTCTTTGGAGGGTACAACAATCCTTTCAAGATTCTAGCTCCTTGAAGTACTGAAGAGGAAAGAGCAGGAAGAAAGAGAAATCATAGCCTCACAGGATCTCTGAGGATCCAGGACCTCAGTGGTCACCTAGAGTAGTGATTACCTGAGCACAAACTCCATCCCTATCAAGTGTCCACCATGAAATGAGCGGTTTCCCTTCCTCCATTCCCCACTGCTCTGTCTTAAGGCAATGTGGGCCCATGAGCTACTGTGATATTATGTGTATTAGTATTGAGGAGTCAGGTCCAGGGCCAGGAAAGTGCACATTATCTATCACAACCCCCAAAGATGGGAAAGAGAAACCACCAAGGAAGGAAAGAACAAGGATAGCAAGACCGGAGTAGGGCCATGACAGGAGGCTGTTCAGTGAAGCACTATTACTCAAGCCCTGTTTTCTGCACATTTTCCCAACAAACTCATTTGTTGACTTTCTCTGCAACCCACAGAGTGTCACTGAAGAGTTTCCAAAACAACACCAGTAATAAGAAAGTGCAGAGTTTGCTTGCCCAGAGTCTTGTGTGTTTGTGGGGTTGGGGGGGGTGACAGACAGAGACAGACAGAGACAGAGCATGAGAGATTGAGATTGTTGAATGGATTTGTATTGGATTTTGCTGAATGGACAGGAAAAACTACAATCCCAAGTAATGCATTTCAGAACCTGCATCAGTCCTTGTATCTGAATTGGTCCCAATGAATAAAAGGAGGAAGGATGCTCTCTTGGGGAGAGGAAGGGAAGAGGGAAGATCTTTTCTGTCACTGAGTGTTTGCCTTACTTCCCTAAACTGGATAAAAGAAAAAGTCCAAATCAACAAAAGCTTTCTGAAGGAAGCATCATTTCCACCTTCCCTAGTTCTTAGAAAATTTCAAATCAATTTTTAAAAAATACATTTCCACTGAAAACTGTTTTTTTTTTAAACAAACATGTTTTCACTCTCCTCCAGTTTCATCCCATGCTTTTCATGATTTCCTTGCCCTTGTTTGTCTTGTTGCTTGAGGAAAACCAGAGGTTAGATGCTATATCCAAGGGGCTGCTGGTAAACTTTTAACAGCCAGCTTTAATATTTGTACAAAATGTATAAATGACACGCCTTTTAGTTTAATCTGCAATATTCACATTTTCTCTATCACCTTTTTAAGTCTAGATGATCAATAAAATAGGAAATTGAGTCCTGATTTATAACCAATTTCTGAGATGTAAATGCTCACTCTGAAAATTATTTAACAATAGCAGTTCAAGCTGGCCCCCATGGCTATCTCAGTTTCCCTATTTGCAAAAATGAAGGAATTAAATTAGATTAGGAATTCTTCATTTTGCCTGTGTTTCTGGATCCTTTGGCAGTGACTGGTGAAATTTCTAGACCTTCTCAGAATTTTGTTTTCAAATGAATAAGCAGAGATACAAATAATTACAAAGGAAATTGAGTATATTGGAATACATTTGTGTGTGTGTGTGTGTGTGTGTGTGTGTGTGTGTGTGTTTAAAACAAGTTCGTGCACCCCTGGACTAAATAATAATTTCTAAGATCTTTCCAGCTCTAAATCTCATGATCCCATACAAAAAAAAATTCCATCAGGACACAAATCTCTGAGTAACTCAGGATTTTCAAATATAATTGAGGGCTCATTTATTGTCCCTAACATTTTGTACCACAAATTTCCAGCAGACAAAAAAACCACTGGTTCTTTGGAGATAGCTGTAAGAAACAGTTAGTGTTCTAGGATGATAGAATTTAAAGCTAGAAGGAACTGTGCCCCTCCTCCAGGTCTGGGGTCCATGAGCCTGTGTGTGTGTGTGTGTGTGTGTGTGTGTGTGTGTGTGTGTGTGTGTGTGTTTAATTTTTAGATTCCAAGATAAATTTTTTTGGGGGGGTGGGGTCCTATATATTTTATATTATGTATTTGTACTTATTGTCCCAGTGAGTTCATACACTTCACTGAACTGCTAAAGGGTTGGGTCCAGGGCATGCGTGGCCACATGCACACATGTATACAGGTTAAGAAAAATCCTTCTCTAGTCTAATTTCCTCATTTTACCAAGGGAACACTGAGGCACTGAAAGGTGCCTTGCCTAAGGTCCTTTGAGATAGTAAAAGTGGCTCAGCTGGGAATTAGTTCCTCTGATTCCAAATACAGCATTTATTGCACCCCACCGGGGTTTGAAGGCAAACACAGTGATTATGCTGGTGCCCCAGTAAGCCCTGCTCCAAGAGCTGGAGAACTCCTGGGCTCTGTTTTCCCATGAAAGAGAAATCAAAACACAATCAAGGAAGATTCTTCACCCCACTTAGAGAGCAATTAGGCTAATAATCAAATCATTTCAGCTAACAAAGCCAATCAGCAAGCTTCTAAAGCTGCAATTTAAAGAGCTGGGGAAAGACAAGTTGCTAGAGCTGCTAATCTCCTTAGGGCTGAAGACCTTCCCAGCTCCCCACTTGTCTGACCCATGTTCCTTTGTTTGCTGGAAAGTAAGTGGAATGAGCTTGAATGAAGACTTTCACTAGGAGAATTAAAGTGAAAAGCACTTCTGGGAAACCCTAACAAAACAGCAACCCCAAGAAATGAAAGAAGAAAATTCTCTGCACCCTCCCCAAATCCCAGCAGCTCTGCGTGAGTTATTGGCCAAACCTGAGGACAGACAGTACTAGGACTTTAGTATTGCAATATATTATCAAACCACTTAGTATTTTGTTGTTTTTGTTCAGCCATTTCAGTCATGTCAGGACTCTCCATGACCCTATTTGGGGATCTTCTTGGCATTGTTATTGGAGTGGTTTGCTCACTTTACAGATGAGTAAACTGAGGCAAAGAAGGTTGAGTGACAGCCAGAATCAAACCTGCTAGAAAGTATCTGAAGCTGGATTTGAATTCATGAAGGTGAATCTTCCTGATTCCAAGCCCAGTGCTCTATCCACTGCACCACCTACCACATACATGATATAATATAAATATTATTAATTGTAATACGTCAAACTACTTCCAATGATTCAGATTCTAAAGTTTTAAGATTTAATAGCTTAAACTGAACTAAGGCTTTTAGGACATCCTGTATAAGTATATATGTATATGCTAATTGTAACAACTAGTTGTTGCTGCTGCTACTACTACTGATACTACTACAACTACTACTTATTACTACTACTAGCTAATATTTATACCATACTTTAAGGTTTGCAAAATCACTGTACACATGTTATTTCATTTGAAACTTACACCTCTGTAAAGCAGATACTTTTATTATCCCCACTTTACACATGGAGAAACTGAGACTGAATGAGATTAAGTGACTTGCCCAGGGTCACATAGTGAGTCTCTGAAGCAGGATTTGATCCGAGGGCTTCTTGATCTGAAGTGCAGCATCCCTTCTGATGTCCCTAGGTGTGAGGGTACATGTCATGATGCCAGACAACCCAGATTTGGAGTCGAGAGGTCTGTGTAAGAGCTATTCCCAGGGCTGAAAACCGTTCTTCCTCATCACCTCAACCTCTTGGAATCTCAGCTTTTTTTTGCAGCTTCAGTGCATGTCACCTACACTGATAGCTTACCAGTTAAAAGACGCTCTTCTGGATGCCCCCAATTATTAGTCCCCCTTCAAATATTATTTTGCTTTTATTTTGCTCAGATCTTGTGTTCACTTAACTGTGTACATGGTGGAACACCTCGGTAGTATGGTGTCAGCACCTTGAAAGGAGGGACTGGACCATCTCATTTTTGTGTCTGTATCTCCAGCACCTAGTCCAGAGCCTGGCTCCGTGCTAGACTTTTAAGTAATAAATACTTTACATTTTATTGAATTGAATAGAATCAAATCAAATTAAAATAATCTACCTGTATCTGGCTTTCCATCTATATTTCTACCTCTCTACCTTTCTATAACCATCTCTGTCTACCTATCTCTCTATTTCTTTCTATCTTTCATTGTTCTGTTTTATAAAAATCTAACATCTGAGAACAGTGTCCATGGTGCCTCTGTGCGTATGTGTTTGGTGTGTGTCAGCATTCTGTTGGGGAAAACTCTTCCTTATCCCCTGCTCCTGGGCTACCCTTTGGATGCTAACCTGCAAACCACTTTCTTTCTCCTTCTCCTCCTTACTTTGCCTGCCTCCACCAGATATCAGTTGTGGGACTTGGAGGAAGTGATCTAGGTAAAAAGGCAGTAGGAGGAAATGGGTCCCAATATATGCCATGAATATGTCCTTGTTGTGCTGGGCAATTCACTTACTGTCTCCATCCCTCAATATTCTCATCTGCAAAATGGGAATAATCATTGCACTCACAGGGTTTCTGGGAGTAACAATTAAGATATTTTGTGAAACAAGCTATATAAATAGTAACTCCTTTCAGTGTGCAGAATCTGTGAATGTGTTGTGTTCCACGAAGAGGTAATGAGAAGTTTACCAACAAGCTTACATATAGAGAGAGACTGAGTCTTCTGCAGAATAAAGAAGTGAGTGGTGAAATGGCAGTCTTTTAGAGTGACCTGGTGATGTTTTGGAAAAGAGTGTGGAGTCAGAGGCAGCAAACTTGGAGCCCTGGTTCAGGATTTTATCATGTAAGGAGGACAGACTTGGAGCTAGGGGGCCAATCATAGCACCAACATGTGCAAAGATGGCCTTGGATAAGTCAGTTCATTTCTGAGACCCCGCTTCCTTTATCTGTACATTAAAATAAAGAATATGTTTTCTCCATGTCTCCTAGGAGTATTGGGACAAAGATGTATAAACTACAGTTCATTCATATAAATTATTATTATTATTTAATCACTGTTGATTGACCCAAATAATAGTGGCTCAGTGATGTACCTGTCTCTAGTTGAGTGACTGCAGGCCCTGTGCCATTTCATGTTTTTATCAATGACTTGGCTAAAGGCAGACTCAGGGAGGGAGAGCAAACACACTGGATGCCAGCCAGAGTCCAAAAAGATCAGAAGAAGGTAGGATGCTGGCCAAATCTAACAAAATATTATTTAGTAAAATAAATATAAAGTCTTGGAGGCAGCTTATAGTACAGAGAGGACATGACTGGAGTTAGTGTGCCAGCCTGACTGTATTAGGAGCCTCTGAGCCTCAGGGGGTGGGACTCCCCAGACCCTCTCACTTTACTGCCTGCTCAGCTCATTGTCCGGACTTCTCCTGCTCTTTGACACTGAGAAGGTGCCCACCCCACTTTCAACCTCCCTTTTATGTCTTGTCTTCTATTAAAATGAAATGATCTTATGAAGAACTTAGAATAGCTAACATTTATGTAGCATTTAAAGCTTGCAAACATTTGACCAAATATTGTCTTATTTTTCTCTTCACAACAACCCTGAGAGATGTGTGCTATTATTATCCCCATTTTACCGGTGGAGAAACCAAGTTAGACAGAAGTGAAGTGACTTGCCCAGGGTCACACAGTCTCTCTGTCGTCTATCCAGTGCTCTAGAAATCATACCATTTTGCTTCCTCTGCCACAATTAGCCATTGAATGGAACCACTCCTTAAGGGTGGTGGTTCTCTTGCTTGTCTGTATCCTCACTCCTGAGCACAGTGCCTGGGACATAGGAAATGCTTCATAAATGCCTTATCTATGTCTCTAGACATTTATTTCTTTATCTACATAATATCAGCATTTAGATTCTGCTCTAAGGTTTGCGAAGTGCTTTTTATATATTCTCAAATTACATGCCCACAATAATCCAGTGAGATCAGTGCTATCATTATATCAATTTTACAGATGGGAAAACTGAGGCTAAGAACACCTAGGATCATGTAGATTTTGTTGTTGTTCAGTCATTCATTTGTGTCTGACTCTTTGGGAACCTGTAGACCACAGCATATCAATGCTGTCCATGGGGTTTTCTTTGCAAAACTCCTGGAGTGGTTGGCCAGTTCCTTCTCCAGTGGATTAAACAGGGGTTAGGTGACTTTCCTAGGGTCACCCAGCTAGTAATTGTTTGAGGCTGGATTTGAATTCAGGTCTCCCTGACTCCAGGTCCAATGCTCTATTCATCAAGCCACCTAGCTGCTCCAGTCACATAGATAATGAGTGTCTGAAGAATCGGAATTCAAGCTCTCCTGATTCCAACATTCTCTCCTGCACATCAGCTAACTACCTAGCTGACTGTCTGTATGTCTATCTATCTAGTGCCTATGTATCTATTGTCTATGTATGCATGTATCTATGTGTGTCTATATCTTCAACCATCTGTCTATATCAATCAATCAACTTGGCCATGTTTCTATCATCTCTCTATAGCTAGCCTTCTAACTATCATCTATCAACTGTCTCCCTATATCTATCCACCTATCCATCGCTCTCTGTCGGTGTCTCTCTGTCTATTTGTCTCTCTCATTGCTTGCCTTCTATATGCCTTTGGCAAATTCAGAAAACTAATCTATTGAATCATAGCTCTCGTGCCAATTGCAGGTTCCTCATAGTGGTTAACACCAGAGGCTTCCAATGATGACAAAATCACAGCTCATTTATGCTGTTGCTATTCAATCATTTTTGTCATGTCCAAATCTTTATGACCCCATTTGAGGTTTTCTTGGCAAAGATACTGCAGTGATTTGCCGTTTCCTTCTCCAGCTCACTTTACAGATCAGGAAACTGAGGCAAACAGGATTAAGTGATTTGCCCAGAGTCACACAACTATTAAGTATCTGAGATCTGATGTGAACTCAGAAAGATCAGTCTACAATGAGCCCTTAGTAATCAACACCAGAGGTTTCCAATGATGATGAAATTACATTGTATTTAAGTTATAAGTGTGTATTTAAGTTATAAGAGTGCCTAGACTGGAGTCAAGAAGACTTGAGTTCAAATCCAACCTCAGAATTTACTAGCTGTGTGACCCTGAGCAAGTCACTTAACCCTATTTGCCTTAGTTTTGTCATCTGTAAAAGGAACTGGAGAAGGAAATGGTAAGCCATTCCAGTGTCCCTGCCTCACAAAGAACCTCACATAACTGAAACAACAACCACAACAGAACATCAAAAAACCAATTGCAGTAGTCTAAGATGGAGGTTCCATAGCTGAACATGTTTGTGTGGAAAAGACTGGCAGACAAGCAGGCAAGCTAGGCAGAGCAGGAGCAATGGCCCATTGAAAAAGACCAACACTGGGGCAGCTAGGTGGCACAGTCAGTAGAGTGCTGGCCCTGGAGTCAGAAGGACCTGAGTTCAGATCCGGCCTCAGACACTTAACACATAAAAACAAAAAACCTAGCCATGTAACCTTGAGCAAGTTACTTAACCCCAAGTGCCCTCCAAAAAGCAAAAAAGAAAGAAAGAGGGGCGGCTAGGTGGCGCAGTGAATAGAGCGCCGGCCCTGGAATCAGAAGGACCTGAGTTCGGAGCCGGCCTCCGACACTTAATCCGCACAAACAAAAACCTAGCCGTGTGACCTTGGGCAAGTTACTTAACCCCAATTGCCCTGAAGGGGCGGCTAGGTGGCACAGTGAGTAAGAGCGCTGGCCTCAGAGTTTGGATGACCCGAGATCAGATCCGGCCTCAGAAAATGAGCACCCACGCATAAATCAAATGACTAGCCATGTAACCTTGAGCAAGTTACTTAACCCCAATTGCTTAAAAAAAAAAAAAAAAGAAAGAAAGAAAGAAAGAAAGAAAGAAAGAAAGAAAGAAAGAAAGAAAGAAAGAAAGAAAGAAAGAGACCAACGCCAGGAAAGTAATAGGGCAGCTGCTATCACCCACCCCAGACAATCTTCATTAACTGTTCAGTTCTGAACACTACATTTTGGGAAGGATACGGACAACCTGGAGAATGTCGAGGAGGATGGTTATGTTGGTAGGTTGTATTTATTTTTGTCTGTAGTCACTGGCAATAAAAAGACTCAAGCAGAGTTGGGAAAGTGATTTACAAGAACTCTCTTTCCTCTCTCTCTCTCTCTCTCTCTCTCTCTCTCTCTCTCTCTCTCTCTCTCTCTCTCTCTCTCTCTCCTCTCTGTCTCTGTCTCTCTCTCACCCCCATTCCTCCCCGCCCTCATATATCCCTTATTAATGCAAACTCAACTGCTAGGGACTTGAAATCTTCCCCTTCAGTGAAGAATTGAAGGACTGAAAAAACTCTTGGTAGTGGTGGCTACATAGGCAAGAAGTGTATGCTCTTTGAGTATGTGAAGAGTTATCCCGTCTTTTAAAAGGTCCAAGCCTCCCCAAATGTCCAAATCAGAGTAATCAGTGGGAGTTGCAGGGTGGGGAATTTCAGATCAACAAAGGAAACCATTCCTAGTGATTGGTCGTATCCCCCAAACAAAGCATAAAGTTCCAGCAAGTGTGGAGCACCTCATCCTTGGAGGTATTCAGGAGGAAGCTACTTGACGATGCACACATCTTGCTGTGCCTCCTTCGGTGGGAATTAGAGCAGATGACCTCTTTGGTCTTTTCTAACTAGAAGATTCTTTCATGAGTTACCTCTCTCTGTGACCTCATTAGCTCCAATGGTTTCAAATATCATGTCTACACAGAGGACTCATGGATTTATATAGCCAGCCTTAGTCTCTCTTATGAGCTTGATACTTGCATCACCAACCACCTATTAGTCATTTCCAAATGGATATCCCACAGGCGTCTCAAACTCAATATGTCTCAGACAGTATTCAGTTTCTTTTATCCTAAACTGATGCTTCTTTCCAATTTACCTATTTCTGTCAAGGGCACTGCCGTCTTGCTGGTGACCCAGTTTCACAGACTCGGAGTCACCTTCCTTCTCTTTCCCCTCCTCCCATATCCAGCACTCTGCTTATCTCGTGAGTTCTATGGCCAAAACATCCCTCTTTGCATTCACAAAGTCATCATTTTGGTTCATTGATGCTTTCATAAACTCTTTCAGTAGCCCTACAATTGATCTTCCTGACTCAGATTTCTCCAGTATCCTTCACAGAATTCCAATGGGAAGGAAGGCAACTTTTCAACTTATCTAGAAATAGTTATGGGCTTATGCTTTCTTCTCACCTTGATTCTCACCTTTCTTTGCATGATGAGAAGGCATCTCAATTCTTGGCACCCTGAAGCTTGGGGAGGTCAGGACAAGTTTCCTTGCTCCATTATTTGGACTTTATAAATTAACAATTGGCATATGTTCAACTTTTCACCTCTGTCACTGATCTCTGTGGGGTGGGGGGAAGCTCCCATTAGAAGAGCTGTTATCCGATTTTCCTGCCATTGCCTCCACCCTCTGTGCCCCCTTCAGGATTTCTATCAATGGCACTTAGCAGCACCCATGCCTCTGGCCAGGGACACGGGAGCAGCTGCTCATCTGCTTGCCCTGTCACTGCCGATGAATGAGGGCTCTAATTCTGTCTTCATGTGATGGGGATCGATGGGCTTATCTCTGCTGCTCTTCCATTATTTCTCTTGGCAACAACACAATGCTCTCTCTGTGGGGCTTAGAGAGTGGAAGGGCATGCTGACCTGCTGATTGGGTTATTTCAGGAAAGCCGTTTTCTAATCCCTTTTCTTTGAACCTGGGGGAGCTGGTTTCATCTGCACTTACCACTTTTTAGAGTTGTCACCCCTGGTACAATGGAAAGAGCCCTGGGCTAGGAATGAGAGATCTGTACTGGAGTCAGAGGTCTGCTATTCACTCCCTGTGTCACCTTGAGCAAGGCTCTCTTGGTCTCTGTTTCCCACTTTGTAAAAGGAGGGACTAGGACTCAAGGGTCCCTAGGGTTCCTTTCTGCAGATATCCTCTAATTTCAAGTCCCTGAACTAATTATATTCAGTCTTTTGCAATCAATCTCTGCCCCACTTCCAGCTCCAATTTCCTTTCCTAGGCTCTCAGTCACTATTTAGGATCCAGCACCCAGCAAAGTAGGGAATCATTCACTTGGCACCAACCCCCCCTCTTCCTGGATTCCACTACTGAGGTCCTTTCAGACAATTCCTGCTCCTGGCTTCCCCGGCTTCCTAGTTCAACTCTCAACCCCATCCTCAGAAAAGATTGTCAGAGACAGCAAAAAGACCAGGCAATGTCACAGTGAATGTAGCCTTAAAAAGTGGCAAGTGTGGCCAGCTTTCAGTATTGGGCACAGAGAAAATCAATACTTAAGAGAAACAAGCAACTCATATTTCTAAAGAGTTTTCCCCTTTTAAAAAGGTTTTTCCTCCCCTATAAAGTTGGTAGTCCATCCCCAAGATACAGATGACAACCCCCAAGGTCCAAAGAGGTGCCATGACAGTATAAGGGGGGGCAGGCTTTAAACCCAAGTCACCTTCAGTTATATTGGGAGCCCAAATTCTGCCATTTCTAACTCCTCCAAACGTGACTGTTTTGTGAGCAAACCAAGACATAGTGGATTGGGGAAGAAACTTGTTCTAATGGAAAATGCATTGAGTCTAATGAACCAGCATCACGGCTCCACTCTTGGGTTCACTAGGGGATGGGCCAGTCATGTTCTTTTGAGATGGGAGTGGCAGGGCACGTCCAGCCTCCTCTAGAAGCAAGCTGCTATTTAGGGCTGAGGTTTGAATCTGTTTGTCTTCCTGAGGGCTTGGGGTAGGAGCCATGCAGGACACTAAGAGGTAGCTTTTACAGAGACCTTGAAGGTTACCTTCTCAGGTGAAGAAACCAAATGCCTTGCCAATGGCCACACATTGGGATGGGTCCAGAGCTGCTCTGGTCTTCCCTGGTAGGCCGGGGTAAAGCACTCAAACCAATGAGAGTATTTGTAAGTGAATTAGTATGCTGTCTGCCTGATAGTAGGCTCTCTGTCTCCCCCCGACATATGGTATATACACACATACACACACATCCATGTTTATATATATATGTGTACACACTCATGCTTTTTCTCTTCCCTTCTCCCTATTCTACCCCACTATCTTGGGGAGGATAGAACTAGCTTGACAATACTAAGGAGCAAAAGGAAAAAGGGAAAGAGAGTGTGTAGGAGAGAAGGCCAGTGTAGACAGCTGAGAATAAGTCATAGCAAGTCCCCTTCTCTAGGACCAAGGCCAGGTAGTAACAGAAGACTCCTTCTAAATCAGAACTCCCTTTCTCTTTTTCCTCCAATGAAGAAGGAGGCTTTGTGGCATTACGTCAGCTGCAAATTTCCACCCCTCCCACAGCATATCCAACAGGTCCCCCCTTTGGGGCTGGGATTGAGCCTGGGAGGAAGAGGAGGAGGAAGATAAGCCAAATGTTAGACTCCAGCTATTTTCCTGGAGATTAGACCATTGTGAAACTCTGGCATTTTCCACACTAAACATAGCTCAGGAAGCTCTGCATTTCTTAGGCTTTGGTACCTTTTGGGCACTAATGGGGATGACCAAGGAATCTGGCATTTGTTCCTGTGATTGGAATGTGTGCGTGCTTCTTTCTTCATTATATATGACCTGCTGTAAATATTGACAGTTATGATGCTGGGAAGAGAAAGACAGAGATTTCCTTTTGTCT
This sequence comes from Gymnobelideus leadbeateri, assembly GCA_011680675.1. Taxonomy (NCBI): domain Eukaryota; kingdom Metazoa; phylum Chordata; class Mammalia; order Diprotodontia; family Petauridae; genus Gymnobelideus; species Gymnobelideus leadbeateri. The sequence goes on along the minus strand of WOXC01000419.1, from coordinate 695,745 downwards.
TGCCTGAGGCCATGTTTAGTGGTTAATTGGTTGGCCAACTGGCCCTGCCTGCAGTCTCTTGACCTCTACAAGAGCCTGTAAGATTGATGATTCCGCCTGCCTTTCAGAGGGCACTGAAGCATGCAGGGCCATCTTTTGTTATTTGGGAAATGCTGTGTTCTGAAGCAGCTCATTATTTAGGGGACTCCGGACACAGAAGTGGAGAGGCAGGGAAATACTCCACTGGAAAACAATGGCTTCAGATCAAAGCAGCCAGGGAGACAGCGAGTTCATAAACTAGGAAATCAATTCCAGGGGAGGATTGATGAGCAGAGATTCAGAAAGCCAATTGAGTTAACCATTCCTTCCAGCCAGCAGTCCAAGCCTCTCACAGAATGCCTCCCTTCCCTTCCTGAAGTTTTTGCTTTTCTAGAAGCAGACAAGGAGCAAAGGATGTCATGAAGCACGCCCTCTCTCCAGACGGCCTGGTGCAGGCAGCTTTCAGCAAGATGAGCCCAAGCAGGCCTATCAGCTCTGGGCTTCTGTGACATGATGATTCTGAGGTCACTGGGGGCTACTCAAGGCTCAATTTCTCTCCTCTCCTCAACACCAATGAACAAGGAAAAATTCTCTGAGGACAGATGGGTTGTTGTTTTGACTTTTTACATCTGCTTTAGGACTAAAAGAGAACTGAATTATACTAAGTCCTCTGCTTGGTCCCCTTTGAGGCTATGCTATTGTCTCATTTTAAATGACAGGAAGCCCCACTGTCATGTAAGGGTTCAGGCCTGGGCTTTGGAGATAGTGGCCACTGGGGATTTGTTTTTTATTAAGTAACACCTAAGGGCGGCCAGAGTCCCTCAAATACTGTCTCCCCTAAAGCAATAGTTCAGATGCCAGAGGTTTTATAAACTTAATCAATAAATTAGTTCAATTCTGACCTTGTACTACAAGGGAAGAAACTGAGGGACACTTGCTCTGGCTTACAGAATGAATCAGGAAAACAGCAGGATCTAACATGTAGCTTACACTTGCTGGGGTACATTTGTGGCAGGGGTATGGTCAGGGGAGGAGAAAATTAATTTCAAGAGAATCAAAAGGATCACTGCTGTAGTTACCAAGGAGAGAAGTAAAGAGAGACAGAGATAGAGAGGGAGATAGAGACAGGGAAAGGAGAGGAGAGGAGAGGGGAGGAGAGAAAAGGAAAGGAGAGGGGAGGGGAAGAGAGGAGAGGAGAGGAGAGGAGAGGAGAGGAGAGGAGAGGAGAGGAGAGGAGAGGAGAGGAGAGGAGAGGAGAGGGGAGGGGAGGGGAGGGGAGGGGAGGGGAGGGAGAGAGAAATTATATATTATATGTTTAATCACTTTCTAGGTATTTTATTTTATTCCCCTAAAAACATTTTTGTTTTTTTGAGAAGGGATCCTGAGGCTGCCTTGGACTGCCAAGGACCCAAAAAAATAACTGAGAACCTGCTATAGGGGTGGCAGGGACCTCAGAATCCATTGAATTTAGTCTCTTCCTTTTTTATTCAGAAAACTGAGTTATAGAGAGCATAGATCATGTGTCCAAGATCACCTAGGTAGTTCACATAAGAGACAGCATTTGAATCCAGCCCTCTGACCTGAAAGCCCTTCTGGTTTCCTTAGTGCCATGGGAACTCCCCCAGTCATATTTTGTTGTCTTGACTTGGTCTAATGATTCAATTCTCTCACGTGCCAAAATTTGTAGGATTCATCAATGCAGCTTCTAGGTGTGGAACATTGTTCCATGGAGGGGGCTGCAGTGGGCTCTGGTGTCTTTGACTTGCCCTGAACAGCCATTCTCCCGAGCACAGCTGCCCTATCCATTGGCAAAGGCCCAGGAAGCAAGTGAGAAAATGTCTGGCTGCTAGGTGCCGCTGAGTGTGTGTTTGCTTCTTCCCAGGACCCTGGGGGAGCACAGAGAGCATCAGCTTCCCCAACTCCTCACCCTACCCCGACTCAAGGTCTTTCCACTCTGGCCCCCCACCATGAGAAGTGACAAGCAAAACCAAGTGGCTGTCTCAAGCATCCCTTTGCTGCATAATGACACAGCAGTGGGCTTCGAGAATGGTGTTTGTGAGCAGGCTGTTGGGACAGACCTGGATTGTAGGCAAGGAATGCCTGCCTAGTAGGCCCCTTGTGTGTGTGTGTGTGTGTGTGTGTGTGTGTGTGTGTGTGTGTGTGCGTGCCCCTGCGCTCCTTGTACAGTGGGATGAGAATAAGATGGGGGAGCCACCTAAAGGCCTTTTCCCAGAGGCAGAATCTCAGTTGTAGGTATCCCACAGGTTATTGGTCCAATGCACACCCATATCCATTATGAGTGGCCCTCCAGCCTCTGCTCAGAGCTCTCCAGTGAGGATTCCTCCATTAATTGAGTCAACTCATCCTACTTTTAAGGAGCAGTGCATAGAGGGCTGGACTTGGAGTCAGGAAGACTTGAGTTCCAGTCTGGCCTCAGACTCTTAGCTATGTGACCCCAGGCAAGTCACTTCACCCTGTTTGCTTCACTTTCCTCATCTTTAAAATGAGCTGAGAAGGAAATGAAAAACCTCTGTACTATCTTTGCCAAGAAAACTCCAGATGGGGTCATGGAGTCAGACTCGACTAAAAAACAACTGAAATTCCATTTTTGGCCCACTCTTATTAAGAAGCTTTTCCTGACATTAGACCCAATTCTGCCTCCTTGCCCTTTCCATACCAGCACTCTGGACCATTCTGGAAGATTGGATCAGATCAAGGCTAGTCCCTCTTCCAAGTGGTGGCAGCCCTTTGAACAATTCAGACTGGGCTATGCTGTCTTCTTTGATGTCTTTCCCCCAGGTGACCCAGTCCTTCTTCCTGCAGCCCGTTCTCATATACCCTATTCCTACCCTGGTTGTCCTCCATTGGTTGTCACAAGGAGTATATCAAGATCTTTTCAAATGGGATCTAATGCTCCAGGTGGGCTATGGCCTAGGCAGAGGAAGACTGTGTTTCCTCCCTAGTTCAGAACACTTAGTCTCTTTTAATACAATTGACAATAGTATTAACTTTTCTTACTGTCTTATCATGCTCTTGACTAATATTCAGTTTGCAGTCTCCTAAGGAACCTTGATCTTTTCTAGATAAACTCTAATGTAGCCACACATTCTCCTCAGACTTGTGAAATGGTTCTTTGGACCCTTTGTTGTTGCTGTTCATTAGTTTTTTCAGGTGTGTCTGACTCCCTTTGATCTCATGTAGGGTTTTCTTGACAAAGACACCAGAGTGCTTTGCCATTTTCTTCTCCAGCTCATTTTACATATGAGAACACCAAGACAAAGAGGGATAAATGACTTGCCCAGAGTAACACAGCTAGTAAATGTCTAAGGTTAGATTTGAATTCATGAAGATGAGTCTTCCTGACTTTAGGCCTAGCACTCTATCCACTGTATCACCTAACTGCCTGCTTGTAGCAGTTAAGACTAATCTCTATTAAATTCGGCCCCATTTGACCCTTGGGATCTCTGTTGGATCCAGAATTTGTCATAGGATGTTGACTATTCCATAGAACTTCGAGAAATTTGTCCACTCATCAAACATTGATGTGTACCTTTATCCAAGTCATGAATAAAAATGTCAAAAACATAGGATCTAGATCCTAGATCCCTGGGATTTTCCACTAGAGAACTCTTTCCAAAGTGACAGTTATGATGCCCATAAGAGAAAGATGGAGGCTTCCTTTTGTCTTGCCTGAGGCCATGTTTAGTGGTTAATTGGTTGGCCAACGGCCCTGCCCCAAGTCTCTGCAGTTCATGACTAACCATAGACTGTTACTATCACAAGTTCATAGATGGAAAGCTGCAGAGTCCTCATACTGCCAACCTCCCTGGGCCGCTGGTTCTTTTTTTCTAAAATGAGGGGACTGAAGTGACTTTCCCAAGGTAATAACATAGAAGATAAATATTAGAAATAGAATCTGAACCCAGACCTTGAAACCCCAGGGCCAATACTTTTTCCGCTCTATCCAGTCTTCTCATTTCTGCTTTAATTCTCCCTTCCTAAGCCAATTTTCCTTCCAAATCCTCTGGCTGGAGGCTGGTGGAGAGAACAGCAGCAGCTCCAAGACCCTATGGGCAATGGTTTCCTGGAGGCCACAAGGAAGGTGACTCAGCAAGACAGTGTAGACAGCTGGGTAATCATCTGGCCCAGCAATGGAACCCTACCCAGTGTCAGAGAGAAAATCTGTCATCCTTAGCATGCCTCTTCCTTCAAGCTTCTGTGGACTGCCAAATGCTGAAAATTGCCTATGTCTTTGGGTAGTGTGTGTGTGTGTGTGTGTGTGTGTGTGTGTGTGTGTGCATTCCCTGAAGCAGAGAAGAGAATTGAACTTGGAAATTAAACCAAGTTTCATGCCTTGACTTGAGATTATGTTCCCTAGAAATTGTTCTGCCTCCCTTTCCCAAGGAGTTTTGTATTCAAGTTAAGTCTGGTTCCTGTAGAAGGGGTGTCCCCACCTGCTTTAAGGTCATAAGAGCAGATGCAAATATACCCCATCAATCAGTCAGCAAGCATTTATTAAGTACTTGGCGATGTAGATAAAAAGACAAAAATGAGACATAATTGATGTGTGTTCAGGGGACTCCGATTCTATCGGGGAAGCCAATAATATACACATAGACCTGTATAAAATATGTATGTACAAGATAAAATTTTGTGGAGAGTCAATATTACAGAGGTGTCAAAGTTTTTCAATCCACATACCCCTTAGCTCTCAGTAAAATTTCCTCTACCTCCATGCCACAGTAAAAGAAATAAATTCCATTGTTTGCCATCAGAGATGAATTAATTTTTGATAAAGAAAACTTTATTTGGACCATAACAGTCCTAGTATCATAAAGTTGTTAAACTTTAATCATAACCCAGTCAAATAAATTAATAGGAACTTTGATTTTCTTTCTTATAAATAAACCATTGGTTTTGCCCTGGAAAATGTATTGGTCTTCAGTTTGTTTCTTGCTTTGGCTTGGATAGAAAACAAGAATTAGAATCTTGATTCCAAGAGATACAGTGTTCTAAAAAGAATTAAAGTCTTGTGGGCACATTTAGTATGAATGGGATATGTTTCTCCAAGGCTACAAACAAAAAAAGTTCACAACTTCATTGATGGGAAATAAGTTTTTCATTTTTGACTATTGATAAACTCAATCAACCCATCTTTCACTAGGTGGTTGTAGCTGATTTTTTTTCTAACTCAATGTGAAAAAGGTTTTGTATTCAAGCAGTAGGAATTACTTCTTCAACAGGCTCTTTCAAAATTTTCAGACTAAATAAGCATTCTTTTCCCATTCTTTCCCCACCTCCTTACTGTTCTCTCCAATTCACAAATATTTTCATTAACACTAGTACTTTGGGAATATTTCAATAGAATAATATTGTTATTTTTATTTGTAGTCCTCCCTTGGCAAGCTTCTCATTATCCCTGTGAGTGTGTGTCTCCCATGGAGAAAATTGCTACACTAGTAGCCTTGGGTAGAGAAGGGGCAGGAATCAGAAAAATGCCTCATGGAGGAGATATCCCTTGAACTGAGCTTTAAAGGGACTAGGAATTCTAAGAGGTAGATTTAAGGTAGGAAAAGCATTTGATGGGGTGGCCAACCTATGCAAAGGCACAGAGATGGGCTATGGTACAATGGGCATAAAGAACTGCAAAAAGGACAGTTTGTATGGATTATACAGTATCTAAAGGGGAATAATGTATAATAAGATTGGAAAACCAAAGATGGAAACCAAATGAAGAAGAATTTTCATTGATGAATAGAGGAGTTTATATGAGATTAGAGAAGTAATAAGCAGTCACTGGAGATTACTGAATTGAGGGAATAATGTGTCACACCTGGGCTCTAGGAAGAACTCTTGGGCAGCTCTTCCTCTTTGGGGGGTTGGGGGAGGAGAAGATGGATTGGAGAATTGGAAGGGAAAGGGACTTGGGCCATTGTCATTGACTAGGGATGCCTGTATTACTGTTGGGCCCAATTGCATGAAGAAAAGGAGACAGAGACAGGAGACATTGGCAAGGTAGAACTGACTAGTATTGGTGACTGACTGGCCATGTGACGTGAGGGAGATAAGAGGGTGACTACAAAATAACGCATCTAAAAGGCAACAGAGCCAAATGTCTGGAAGGGTACCTCTGAGAGGCGAGAGACTTTGATTTTAGATATGAGTTGGAGACATCTATCACATATCCAGAATTCATCTGTCTGTCAGATGCCAAAAAAAATAATCTGAGAGAAGAGGACAAATTCATATCCAAGTCATAGCCTTGATGATTCTCAGCCAGATTCACCAATCTGGGAAATTGGGACATCTGTATTCAATGAACATAGCAAACTTGACCCAATGTATTAGTCATAGTATAGAGGGAGAGAAGTATGGTATGAGGGAAGCTAGGTGGCACAGTAGATTGAATGCTGGGCCTGGAGTCAGGAAGACTTATCTTCCTGAGTTCAAATCCAGCCTCAGACACTTACTAGCTGTGTGACCATGGACAAGTCACTTAACCCTGTTTGTCTCAGTTTCCACATTTGTAAAATGAGTTAGAGAATAACATGGCAAACCATTCTAGTATCTTTGTCGAGAAAATCCCAACAAGGGAAAAGTAGAGGATATAGGAAGGGACTTGTGGCTGAAGGATGAACCAATAGTTGTGCATGATTGCCCTGCTGAGGATGATTCCACCCTGGGCCTAACTAGATGATTGGTGAATCCTTGCCATACTGTTCATTTCCCTCCAAGCTTTGTCAAAACAGTGGGTGATGCCTTCAAAAAGTGTAGGGGGTCATCACTGGGGGGAAGGGGAGAGAGGGAAAGAAAATTTGAAACTCAAGGAATTATGGAATTGAATCTTGTAAACTAAAAGTAAACAAACAAATTAATAAAGACAAAAAAAGAATATTTTAAGATATATGCTAATTAGCATCCTTCAAAAAAAACATTGAATATCCATAAATCATTCAAATTATAAAATAAAAGGTCCTTATTGGTTAACTCTAGTCAGAACCCACTGAATCATGGGAAGGAGAAGGGGCAGGGGAAGAGAAAAATTGTTTTATAGGATCAAGGTCCCAAAGTATTGCCTATAGAATAACCAGACACTGGAAACTGAGTTCCCCAGCCAGGTAACTGAATCCTTATTAACTGTGCTTGAAGTACTTTTCTGTTCCACGGAAACAGCTTTGAAACAAAGCTGTGGGGGAAAAAAAAAGTGTAGGGGGAAGGATGTATGCAAGAAGGCCAATTAAAATGGTCTTGCAATAGGTACCCAAAGGGCAATAATGGCCTGGGCCAAGATAGTGTCTATGAGAGTAGAAAAAAAGTGGGTGATGTGACATGTATTAGAGATGTAAGTCATCAAGATTGGAAACTTACTGACTGACAGGAGGAAGGGGGGAGGGATGAGATGGGAATGGCTGAGGTTGTGAAGCTGGGTGACTGGAAGAATGAGGATGTCCTCGATGGGAATGAAAAGGATAGGAAGAGGGAACAGGTGGAAAACAAGGCTCATCTTTGCAGGATGATGAAGGAAACATAATAGTCACCTGGTCCACTCTCCTTATTTTGCAGGTGAGGGGACAGAAGTGACTTATCCAAAGTCACACAAGTGAGGGCAATGGGAATATTGGAATTCAAGTCCTCCCAATCCAGCCATCTTTCCCGGCTTCTTTTGGAACCTGACCTTCCCTATTCATCAATTTCTTAATCCAATATTAGTTAAGTACTGTTTGAAAAAATAAGATTCAATGCATCCCCCAAGCAAAAATACTGTAATCCTAAATTTTGTTCCCAAGCCACTCACCACCCACACAGTTCAATAGTGTTACAGTTTACTCATTTTTCAGTTGTTTTGTACTCTTGGAGTACAGTTTGGAACAGTTTGCCATTTCCTTCTCCAGATCATTTTATAGATGAGGAAATGGAGACAAACAGGATTAAGTGACTTGTCCAGGGTCACACAGCTAGTAATGTCTAAAGCCAGCTTTGAACTCTGTGAGATGAGTCTTCCTGAATCCAGGCTTGGTGCTCCATCTACTGTGCTACCTAGCTGCCGCAATAATGTTAAGCATACAGTGAAAAACATTTTGTGGACTACAAAACCCCACTCACTCAGTACAATAAAAACCATTTTGGGGGGTAAAGGCAATTGTTAACCTGCTCTCGCCAAACATCTGAGGCCATAATGCAGAATAAATATGGTAGAAGAAGCACAAATTTGCTTCTCTGTAGAATGACTTTATTGTGATTTGGTTCTATTTGGCAATTAATCTCTTCCTTTACATAAATGTATAGAAAAGGAAGGTGTTGATTCCTTTGGAAAATGCTTACCTTGGAAATACACTAGTGGCCAAAAGCTGCAACATGGGGAGCAAAGCAATCTTTTGCAATCCTGACATAGCACCACATCTTCTTTTGTCTGTAAACATTGCGTCGGCAAGTGAGCCCCTAACAGTTCAGCTCTCCTGAGGCCATGGTTCTCTGCCCACACATGCGCTAGCTACTGCTGAGATCCGTTTTTTGTAAGCCAAGGTCAGGACAGGGAGAGTGGGGGAGAAATATGGATCCGTAAATCTACATAGATAGAGACCTCTTGAGAGACAGACACAATGTGTACCTGACTTTCCCGCATTTTTAGGAAGTCACTCATTTCATCCCAAAGGCTCAGAGCCTGAGGTAGGCATCTCCCCACCCTCTAGGAGTCTGGCTCTCAGTCTTGATTTCCATTCACATCTTTCTCTAGTTAACCCTTTGGCCTCCTCATGGTTGAGGTAAAGCTTAGGTTTCTAGAAATGCTTGGGTAACAAATAATGTTATAGCGGGTAATATGCATCTTGCACACTAAAACCTGGAAGGGGATTTAGGGCGTGAGCAGACCTTTCCTCAGTCATTTCTCAGTCCCTACTAGGTGAGTGCACCGGTGGCATCTGCATGAATCTTGGGCTCCAAGAAGCCTGGTGTGCAGCTGGACCTATCTCCACTCTTGTCCTGCTCAACGCTCCTTTCTCTTTTTCATCTCACTAGTTGTCCCAGGGCTCTCTTGGACCCTGATCTTTCCTTTCAACTCCTTGCCCTCTGAATCTCTCTGGTTCTGAGACAGCATCTCCTTTTTATGCAAGTTCCTTAGGGGGAGACCAGGACTCTCAAGCAATGGCCTAGACTGATGAAAGGAGTTGTATAGGCTTTGTTCACACTCAGTTGTGGTTGATTAAATCAAGAAGAACTCTTAATTAACAGTTAATAATGATAGTAACTATCATTCATATGGTGATTTAAGGGCTTGTAAATGATACTCAATCATTATTTCATTTTATCCTAATGATAATCCTGGGAAGTAGGTACTTTTGTTAAGCCCACTTTACAGGTGAGGAAACTGAGGCAGATAGAAGTTAAGAGACTTGTCTAGGGACACAGAGCTGGTAGGTGTCTGAGGACAGATTTGAACTCACGTCTACCTGACTCCAGACCTGGCACTCTGTGGCACCACTGTGCCATCCAGCTGCATAGGTGCCTTTAAAATGTTATTACTTAACTTCTTTACAGATTAGGAAACTGGGTCAGATCTGTTGGCTTGTTGAAGCACACAGAGGTGGTAAGTATCTGAGGCCAGATTTGAATTGAGGTCTTCCTCACTCCAGAATCACACCTCTATTCACTGATGTACCCAGAAGCTTCAATTAATTTTATATGCAATGGGATACTCAATGGGACCCTTTCCCTTTGGGTAAAACACATGCTTATAGAAAGGAGCAGAGCAGACACTCACATTTCCTCTGTCTTCATTGTCATGGTCTCCAAACGCTGCTATTCCTCTGTGTTTATGGGTACTGGGATGCAAAAGTGCATTTCCTCTCTGGTTACATGAACCAAGTCACTCACCTCCAACTTGGCCAAGTCCTTCAAAGAGTCACAGTTGTAGAACCAATTTAGCTCCACCTTACAAAGAGATCTGGACTTGGACTCACTCATTTGCAATCAAATGAAAGGCTCACATTTTCATAGTGCATTGCACTAAGCACTTTGCTCATGAGAACTTTGGGAGCTAGTATAGAAGTATTACTATGCCCTATCCAAGCCCACCCAGGGAAGCTAGGTGGTGCTATAGTGCATAGCGCACTGGGCTGGGAATCAGGAAGACTCATCTTCCTGAGTTCAAATCTGACCTCAGACTCTTACTAGATGAGCAAGTCACTTAACCCTGCTTGCCTCAGTTTCCTCATCTGTAAGTAGAACTGGAGATTGTTGAATTTTTATTCTGAGTATTCACACCTCAAAAACAGGCAAATTCTGCAAATCAGGGCTTGATTTACTGTTGTGATGATTGTCTAAACTTAAGAAAGTGAAAGAAAAAATGTTAATAGTGCAAATTAAACCTTCTAGTTCATTCATTGCTTGCCAGTCCAAAAATGTGCTATACATACTTTTCCTGCCCTAGCCCCCAGCCAATTGTTAAACATTTTCCAACACACCAATGCCTCCTGTTCCTGGCATACATACTTTTTGAATGAATGAATGTTCAGTCAAATTGCTATCTACCTTCCTCTACTGGCCCTTCAAGCAAAGAGGCTTGGGTCACCCTTACCCTGGCAGGATGATTCATGCAGCCCTGACTGGGAGTGAGTGAAGGTTTTCTGAGGACAGAGAGTCTTTCCCAAAGCATTTTCAAAGATGAGGTCCACAAGGGTATGTGGTTATGTGTTTCTTTTAACTTCAGTGAAGAGTTAGCGCTTTCAGGGTATGGATTTGCAGCATATGGTGATAGAGTTGTTTCTGTTGCTCATTGCTTTCATTCTTCAGTAGCAGATGCATTGAGAAGAGCCTCAGATTACACGATGATGGATAATAACCTATAAGAGTAGATCTTTTTAGGTACTGCAGTCATGCTACCCTTGAACATAAAAGCATCTCATTGAATAAGTGACTTCCATACATGCCTTCTCTTTTGCTTCATGACTTTGTATTCCAATCTTAGCACAATCAACCTTTCGGTCACCAAGGCTCCCACTCTGGATATCACCATGGATCTTGTCCTTTCAGTCTCTGCAGCCTCTTTCAAGCATGCCCTCTTCTCTCCACTCACACAGTCCTCACCAGCACTCAGGCTCTCCTCACCTGTGGCTTGGACTATTCAAATGGCCCATCACTCTCTCTGCCTCATTTCTTCCCTTTCCAGCCCATTGTCCACATAGCTGCCAAAGTGATTTTCCTGAAATGTAGTAGAGTTACAGCCTTTCCCCTACTCATTAAAATCCACTGGTTTCTCGGGTCAAATATAACATCCTCTGTTGGAATTTAAAATTCTTCAGACTATGGCCCATATCTATCTTCATGTTAATACTCCCCATGCACATTACAGTCAGGCATACCAGCCTACTCCCTCTCCCTCAATACACTATGCCCTATTTCTCACCTCCATGCCTTTGCACTGACTGATCACCATGCCTAGAATGCCCTTCTTCTTCACTCTCCTCTTAGAATTTCTGGTTTGTTTTTTTTCTCCCAAGAATCAACTAAAACATAATCTTTTGCCAGAAAATTTCATTGTCAATTGCAGCTGCTAGCACTTTCCCCTCTCAAGTTGCCTTCCACCATGACACAGAATTGCCTCTTTTCTGTAGAGCAGGGAGAGGAGTGGAATTATGTATCCCAGAGGACCTGAGTTCACATCACTTATAACCCCTTTGAGCTTGGGCACCTCAGCTTTCCTTGGGTTCTTCCTTACTCTCTTCCACCGTCCTGAGGAGCCAGGGATTTGGTCTTGATGATTTCTAAGGTCCCTTCTAGCCCTGAATCTTGGGTTATCAGATGCAGCAGCAGTTTTGCTTAACTATTTTTCTCCCTTTGATTTCTCAAAGGCCCCTTCCAGGCTCTAGATCCTACTATCCAATGGATGCCCCATTCCTAAGAATCATGAAAGTCTATAGGAGAGAATGGGATCTATTTTTTTTTTCATTTAGAGCCTAACAAAGCAAAAATCCATTACATTTGAATGCAAGTAATTCCCCTCTCCTGATCATAAAATAGATTCTGTGCCATGATATAACATGGCTTAAAGAGAATTACAGAATTTTAAAATAGGGTATCTTAACCCAGAGGTCATGAATTCATCTTTTAAAAAAATATTTTCACAAATGTATTTCTATACAATTGGTTTCCTTTGTAAACCTATGCATTTCATTTTATTCTACTATTTAATAACTTTATTCTGAAGGGCTTCACTGGACTCAAGGCAGTCCATGCATGGATATTGTAGATAAATATTTAATGAAGATATTTGGGACACATTTTTCAGTGGAAAACTGATTAATATTTACATTATTAACATCTAATAATGGATAGAACAGGGGTAGCTAGGTGGAGCAGTGAGTAGAGAACCCACCCTGGAGTCAGGAGGACCTGAGTTCAAATCTGGCCTCAGACACTTAACATAAAACTAGCTGTGTGACCTTGGGCAAGTCACTTAACCCCAATTGTTCTACCTTACCCTCTCAAAAAAAAAAAAAAGAACAATTGATAGGACAATAAATCGAGCCCTAATTTGTAGTTTTTGCTCATTTCTGAGCTGTAAGTGATCACAATGGAAATTTACCAATCAGCTTTCCCAAGCAGGTTGGAGCTGGCTACAGTTTAAAAGCCCTAGAGCTCAGATTCAAAGAGAGCCCTCTGGTTTGTACCTTTAATTTTAGACAGGAGGAAACTGAAATTGACAGAAGGTTTGATTTGCCCATGATCACACAAGTAGGAATTGGCAGAGCCAGAACTGTAAATCCCAACACAGTAATCTTGGTCCTGATTATTGCAAATAATCAATCCCCTGAAGTAGCTGTATTACTTAAATTCAAACTTATTTTATTACTTTACAAACTTACTTTATTCAAACTTATTACTTAAATTCAAGCATATTTCCATTGGCCTGGAACCAATGATCATATTTTTCATAATTCTAATTTTGAATATTACAAATTCAAATGTATGCAATCCCTTCAAGGGAGTCATTATCCACACTAACCAGGACCTGGCTGCTACCTCACTAGGGTGGTCCCTGGTGGGAACCCCTGCAAGCATGTTCACAAAGTAGAACTAGAGGGATGCCCAGATTGCTCTGGGTGAGAAAGTGCCTTGTGGGAAGAAATCTGGCAGTGAATAGGGCTTTTGTAAAGAGAGGGCCCATGAGGGGAAAATATGGAGACAGGGTCTGCTAAACTGTCCTTTAGTATTCTCATTCAATTGACTCATGATGATGTTACCTAGGAAAGAGAGGAATGGGAAGGGAAATATAGAAAGTGGAGGGAAGCACATGGCCCCCTTCCTGGGGATAAACATAGGGAAAAATTTTATTTCAAAAGTCATTTTGGAGAGCATAGACTTTTTGTAGGCAGTCTCTCATTTGTTTTTCTATTAGTATGGCATAGTGGAAAGAGCACTGGGCTTAGAGTCAGAGAAGACGGGTCCTGGTTATGGCTGTTAGTTACTGTATATGACTTTTGTGCAACTCACAGAGCCTTTGTTTCCCCCTCTGTAAAATTAAGGAGCTGGTGGGGTGGCTAGGTGGCACGAGTAAGAGCGCCGGCCTCGGAGTTGGGATGACCCGAGATCAGATCCGGCCTCAGAAAATGAGCCCCCACGCATAAATCAAATGACTGGCCGTGTGACCTTGAGCAAGTCACTTAACCCCAATTGCTTTATAAAAAAACAATTAAGGAGCTGGACAAAGCAGTTGACCACTAATATCTGTCTAGCTCAGAGTCCTGGGATCCCACCCAGGTGCTGGGTGCCTTGGGCTATAGAGTGTTGAAGATGTGAAGTCATGGTGGGGTAAATATTTCAATTAATCACTCCTAATTTGTTCTCCAAATGTCTGTACAAGACTTTCATTAAATAATCGTTGGCAAACATTATGTCAGTGGAAGATGCAGTCCATTTTGGGCTCGTCCAAAATGTTGTGATCATCAGCCCTTTAAAGTTTCAGAGATGTGTGTTTAGAGACTATGCCAAATAATAATCACCGTCATCATCCTTCTGATTTTCAGCCAGATGGAGAGATCCCCTTCTCTTCTTTAGCAGAGTGCCAAACACTGAATAAGGGAAGCTCCAGTCATAAAGAAATGGAGTATTGTTGCCCCTGTTCCCCTCCAAAAGAATGTAAGCTTCTTGAGGGCAGGGACTGCTTGCTTTGATCCTTGTATCTTCAGGGCCTAGTATGATGCCTTTTATATTTTTCATTGTTTTAAGTCATTTTTCAGTGGTGTTTGACTCTCTGTGACCCCATTTGGGGTTTTCTTGATAGAAACCACTAGAACCACTAGAGTGGTTTGCCATTTCCTTCTCCAGCTTACTTTTACAGATGAGAAACTGAAGGAAATAAGGTTACGCGACTTGCCAAGGGTCTTATAGCTAATAAGTGTCTGAGGCTAGATTTGAACTCAGAAGGTGAGTCTTTCTAAATCTAGGCCTGATACTCTATCTACTACAATGCCACCTAGCTGCCCTGCCTTTTGTGTAGCAGGTACTTAATAAATTTTTGTTGGATTACCCCATCATATAAAATCTTGTTGGAAAATAGCAGTCATTGCGATGTCTTCCTGAATGCAAGGATTCAGATGACCAGCAAGAGCCTCCCCTAAGGGCACACTCAGGGAAGACAGGGTCCTCAGCTTATGAGTGAAATAAGACAAACACAAATGAGAGAAAGAATATATGAAAATCCTAAAAGGCATGATGATTTGCTCTTGTCTTTGCAATGTTAGAATCTCCAAGGGTCCTGGCACAGATCTGGTGTTTAACAAATGCTTGTTGATTGATTGGTGGAAGATGATAACATTCAATTCAGTCCAACAAATACTTATGAAGCATTCAATAGTGTGCAAGGACCTATACTAGGTATGAGAGCATGTAGATAAAGGGGCACTGTTCTCTCCTCAAGGAAAGTGCATTCTTCTCTGGGGGTCATGTAGGTAGCTGGCTGAGATGGTGGGTAGAGGTCTGGACTTGTAGTCAGGAAGACTAGAATTCAAATCCTGACCCAGACACTGAGCAACATGACACTGAGCAAGTAATTTAAGCTCTCTCAGCCTCAATTTCCTTATCTGTAAAGTCGGGATAATAATACCATTTACTTCACAGGGTTATGAGGATCATATGAGATAATATACATAAAATCATAAAATGCATTGCAAACCTTGGAATTTTATAGAAATGATGATTACAATGATACAGTGAATATACAGATGTATAAAGCTAGGCCAGGAGTCAGGAGGACCTGAGTTCAAATTTGGCTTCAGACATTTACTCTCTGTGTGACCCTGGGTCAATCACTTAACCTCTGTTTACCTCAGCTTCCTCATCTATAAAATGGTATAATAATAGCATCTGCCTCCTAGGGCTGTTATGAGGATCAGATGAGACAATACTTGTAAATCACTTGGCATAGTGCCTGGTACACTCCTTCAGTCATTTCAGTCCTTTCTGACTCTCTGTGACCCATTTGGGGTTTTCTTGGCAAAGATACTGGAGTGGTTTGCTGTTTTCTTCACTAGCTCATTTTACAGATGAGGAACTGAGGCAAAGAGGATAAAGTGACTTGCCCAGGGTCATGCAGGTAAGCAGTGTTTGAGGTCAGATCTGAACTCAGGAAGATGAGTCTTCTTGACTCTAGCCCAGCATTCTATCCACTGCAGTGCCACCTAGCTGCCCTGAGGTGAATGAAGCAGAATTGAAAAGGAGGTCTTGGGAGTTAAGGAAGTTGATGTAGAAAAGTGCTGAGGTGCTCAAAGGGTCATCAGTGTAAATATGGAAGTTATCAGTGTGAATATGGACGTTATTAAGGATAACAAGAAGTTGCTGTAGAAATGATGTTTTGGGAACAGCTAGGTGGTGCTGTGAATAGAGCACTGGCCCTGGAATCAGGAGGACCTGAGTTCAAAACCAGCCGCAGACACTTGACACACTTATGTGTGACTTTGGGCAAGTCACTTAACCCCAAATGCCCTCCAAAAGGAAAAAATAAATATGTTTTGGAACAAGACATTGAACTCTTTGCCAAAAGAAAATCAGTGGCCTGGTAGTTGGTAGATGAAGGCAAAAAGTTTGGTTAGGATGATAGTTGGATACTTTCATTTTAAAGAGGGCACAAAAAGGAGAGTTGACTTAGCCAAGTTCACATGAGCCTTAGTATCTGTTTTCCAGATTCAGAATCTGTTCTAGTACACTACCCATTAAGGGTTTTATGAGATGCTCCCCAAACAGCTCCCAATGAGCCCACTGGGACTGGTGGAAGATCTTCCTAGCAGAAGGGGGCTGGAGGAGCCTGGAATTGGCACTTAGTCACCACTATATGACAAATCTCTACAACAATGAGAATTTTTGTAATGGTAGCAAACCTTTCAGAACTAAGATGTCCAAAAGAGTTGGTTCCTCTTTAAAGCAGACCCCTTAGTACACTGATTTCAAAGATATAACCATGACTGTTCTTTTTGTATTGCCAAAGGGGCTTATGGACTATTCTTTTGAGAATCCTTAATGGCAGAACAATTCTGTTTGGTGAGGAGAGCTTCAGTTTTGAAACGTGAAAAATCATTGAAAATCAAGTTCAAAGCAGGATGGTATAGGGAAAGCCTAAAAAGATCTGGGTTCAAATATTGCCTTTTCTCTTTAATACTTGCATGACCTTAGGCAAATTATTAGATACCATCTAAGGTCCCTTCTAGTTTTTTTGTTTGTTTGTTCGTTTTGCTTTTTGGAGGGGGGAAGGCTGAGGCAATTGGGGTTCAGTGACCTGCCCGTCACATAGCTAGTAAGTGTTAAGTGTATGAGGCCAGATGTGAACTCAGGTCCTCCTGACTACAGGCTGCATAGCCCAATTTGGGACCGTAGGTCCCAGAAATTGCCCATTAAGTCCCATTCCCATCTCTGACAACTTAGTTGACTGACCATAGATTAATCACCTAATCACACTAAACCTCCAGCAATTCTAAATTATGCTAGAACTAGGTTGTAATCTACAGTAATAGAAGACATTAAATTGATGAAATAACAAGTGTCAACAGGTTGTACTGAATTACATAGAAGTTAGAACCTTTAGATTTCTATGGAAATGTGACCTTAGAGATCAGTTAGGCCAGTCCTTTAATGATTTCATCAGTACTGTGAACTCCCAGTGTGGGAGCTCCCTCTGTCACTCATTTATTACTTAGTCTTAAGGAGTTATATGTGTCAACAAGAGGTTAAATGAGTTATCCAAGGTCACAGAGACATTATATATTAGGAAAAAGACTTGAGCCCAACTATTCTCTAATGTATCATTTTAGACTTATCCATAACTTAGTCTTAAATGGGTCACTAGAAAGATAAACGATTTATCCAGAGTTGAGGACTCGAACTCAGCTCTTCCTTGCTCCAAGGCTGTTCTCTATTCATTATCACACACTTTTCTGTTTTCAAATCTAGTGCTCTTTTGGATAGCTTACTCTCCCTCATGCCAAGTATCTTCTTATGTGGCCGGTCTTGTCCATTCTACCTCCCCAGCATCACTCATGTTACCCACCCTTCTCTCCATTTACACAACTATATCCCAGTCCAGGTCTTCAGATCATCTTGCCTGCACTATGACAAGAGCTTCCTAGTTCACCTCAGTCCCACAATTCTGCCTACTCTCCAATGCATCTTCCACATAGCTGCCATAGTGATAAAACTTGGATCTAACCATATCATTACCCATGTTGAAGGACATCCAGTGACTTCCCATTGTCTCTGGACTGAAATGCAAGTGCTTCAGTTTGGCACAGAGAGCCAATGCCGGGCATGCAGTAGGCATTTAAATGCTTTTGATTGGATCTACATGTAATGTAAGTAATAGACACCAGGAGTGATAATAAGATGGATATGACCCAACTGCCCCTCCTCTTAGTTAGTGAAGACAAGATTGGTATGACGTAGGGAGGTAGATGAGTGGTTAGCATTATTGACCTACATGCCTTTGGATTTTGAAACTATGGCTTTTTGTTTTCTTCTTATCTAGTTTGTCCTAGAATTTCCCCATCCTTTTTTTTTTTTTGGTTAGGTAAAACACACACACACACACACACACACACACACACACACACACACACACAATACATGGCTTTGCTGGAACACTTCAGTCCTACACTAGTGCTCTCATCTCAGCCTGATTGTTGAACATGTCAGGGTGTTGATGGATATTCTGGTGTGGATAAACATCCATGAGGGATTTAAGACAAATCTTATTTCAACAGTCAAGAAAACAAACTGGACAATTATAGGGCTCTTGGGGTAAAAAGTGCATGAACCCAGGAAGAATGATGGAAGCCTCTCCATTTCTGCCCTGAGGTAGTGGTCTCCTGAATCATGTCCACAATCACCCAGGTCAGATGACTTGGCCATCTCTGGTGTGCCAAGCACCACTACATTAGTCTGAGTAGCACTATCTGGCCTAGTTCAGGAAAGAAGAGAACTTTTGTTGACTAAACAAAATGGGGGTGCGAGAGGGACAGATATGTATTTATTTCACCGATGTCCTATATTGTTTAGAAGAAAGCATGGTGTCCTGGTAAGAACATTGAAAATGGAGTCAGACAGTCCAGGTTCTCCTCCTGCCTCTATTACTCATTACCTGGGTTGTCTTTGACTAATTCCTTCCGTTCTTTGGAGAAGATAAGGGGAACAGGTTTGATTATCAGTAAGGGCCTTCTAAGCTAGGAATGCTCTTGGCCAATTGTTTGTGCACATCTTCTCCTGAGCTCTGTTTCCACATTCCCAGTTGTCTTGTGTAGATCTATTTATTTCTCTTTGGCATCTCATACACAATGTGGCCCCAAAGGAGCTCATCATCTTCCCTTTAAGTCTATCACAAACCCATTCCAATTTTCTTCTGCATAATGAGAGCAGCACCATTCTTTAGTCACCCAGATTCATGAGACCAATGTCATCTTTATGCTTCTGTTCCTCACACACCCCATAACCAATCAGCTGCCAAATCTTGGCAAGGCTACCTCCTCAACAGAGCTCACATCCACTCTATTCTTTCTATTCACAAGGACATCAAGCTAGTTCTGTTTGTCATCACCTGTACTAATGCATTCAAATGACCTGAATTTAATACTGTATAACCTAAGTTTCTGAAGAAAGTGGAGGATGGGTTCCCTGAGTTTTCAAATGTCAAAAGTGATCATTGGTGTAAATCTAGATGGGAACCAGGGTTTACTAAGAGCCAGCATGGCTTTCTGTTAGCCAAATCACTCCAGACTAATCTTATTTCCTTTTCACTCATTGTTACTAAGCTAATAGATCTAGGGGATACTGCAGTTAAAGTTACCTAAACTTTAGCCAATCTTAGGATAACATAGGTCATTAAATTCTTAGATAAAGGATAGAGATGTGATCTATGTGTTATAATCCACTAATGTGACTTCTGGCATAGTAGAACAGCTAAACTCAAAGATTAGGTGTTAAAGGCTCAATGTCAACTTGACAATTCTCCAATGGAGAATCCCTCAGGGAAATGTGCCTGGATCTGTGTTGTCTAATATTGTTAATAATGTCTTGGGTGAAGACCTAGATGGCATACACGTCACATTTGCAGATGGCACAATTCTGGGTAGGATAGTTAATTCAGTGGATGGCAGAGCCAAGATGCAGAAAGATCTTGACATCACTGGAGCATTGGGCTGAATCTAATGAAGTGAAACTCAATAGGGATAAATGTCAAGTTTGGATTAGGCTAAAGAATTCTTCTTCCCAAGTCCAAGATGGGGAAGATATGGCCAGACAGGAGTCTGTCTCAAAAAGATCTAGGAGGGTGAGTGGATTGCATGCTCAGTATGAATGAACAACGTGGTATTGCAGCCAGAAAAGCTAATAGATTTGGGGTAGCATGAAGAGAAGCAAAGCTTTCAGCTCTAAAGACGTGATGCGCCTGGAGCCCTCCAGCTTCACCATGCCATATCTAGAGAATGCCGCTTCATTCTGGATAGCACTGCTTAAGAACATCAACAAGGCAGAACGTATTCAGAGGAGGCACCCAGGAGGAAGAAGGACTTTAGGTCCGCATTATGGTGATTGGTTGAATTATCACACTGCTTTGCTCAGCTCAACACGTAGTAGGTACTTGTTGACTTGATTTGATGAAGCTGGGATCTACAGAAGAGAAAATTCAGGATTAGCCATGTTCAGGTATTTGAAGGGTTGTCATATAGAAGAAGTCAGCATTGTTCTGCTGCTCCCCAGAGGACAACACTAGCAATTAGACGTTGAAGTTACAAAGAAACAAATGTAAGGGGGGAAACTTTATGACCAATTAGAACTCAGAAGAGGAGTGAGCTGGCTTGAGAGACAGAAGGTTATCTATCCTCTTGGAGGTCTTTAAGGACTAGCAGGATGAGTACTGGTCAAATACGTTATAATTGGGACTAATTTTCAATTGTAGGTAGGATTAGATTTAAATCCCTTTCCACTCTAACTCTGTGATGGTGGGTTATCGTCATTGTCCAGCGATGGGCTTTCCTACATCCCTCCTCTCTCCAACAATCATCAACACACCTGCAAAAATAATATTGATAGGACATAGTGCTGGTTGTGTCACACCTGTTCCCCCCTCTTCAGTGATTCAGTGCCTGGCATGAATAAGCCTTCAGTAAGTGATTGTTGACTGACTGACTGACACTGACTCACAGGCTCCTTATTATCTCTAGGACAAAATGCAAACTCTCTAGTCTGGAATTTAAGTCCTTCTATACTCTGGCTCCCAGTTAACTACCTGATGTGGTTTCACATTTCTCCCACCATACACTTTGTCTTTCTTTTTTTTTAATCTTTTTTTCTCTTCATTGTTTGTTTACTTTTAGTTTACAAGATTCAGTTCCACAATTCCTTGAGTTTCAAATTTTCTCTCCCTCTCTCCTCTCATTCCCACCCATGACTGCATACAATCAAGTATAGTATCTGCAAATATTTTCACATTAGACATTAGTCAGGTGATAAAGAAGGATTGTATTAGATGGAATGAACAATGGGAAAGAGGAAACAAAACCAAACAAGAAAAAGAAAAAGATCAGGGAGTTTGCTTCAATCTGGATCAAACTCAGTTCTTTCTAGTTCTTTCTCTGGATGTAGACATCTCTCTCCATCATTCGTCTTTTGGGGTTGACTTATATCCCTGTATTGCTGAGAAGAGTCCAGTCTATCAAAGTTGGTTATCACACATACGTTGTGTCTGTAATTCTGTACAAATTTCTCCCGGTTCTACTCTTCTCACTCAGCATCAGTTGGTATAAGCCTCTCCAGGTAAATATGAAATCCATCTGCCCCTCGTTTCTTATAGCACAATAGTATTCCATTACATTCATACACCACAACTTGTTCAGCCATTCCCCAATTGATAGACACCCCCTTAATTTCCAATTCTTTGCCACCACAAAAAGAGCTGCTATAAATATTATTGTAAATATGGGTCTTCCTCCCACTCCTATGATCTCTTTGGGATACAATCCTAGAAGTGGTATTGCTGGGTCAAAGGGTGTGAAAATATTTATAGCCCTTTGGGCATAATTCCAGATTGCTCTCCAGATTGCTCTCTCACAACTCCAACAGCAATGCATTAGTGTTCCACATCCTCTCCAGCATTTGTCATTTTCCTGTTTTGTCATCTTAGCCAATTGGACTGGTGAGATGTGGCACCTCAGAGTTGTTTTGATTTGCATTAGTGATTTGATTATTTGATTTGCTATAGTGATTTAGAGCATTTTTTCATATGCTTATAGATATCTTTAATCTTCCTCTGAAAACTGCCTGTCCATATCCTTTGACCATTTATCAATTGGGGAATGACTTGTATTCTTACAGATTTGACTCAATTCTCTGTATTTTAGAAATGAGTCCTTTGTCAGAGACATAGGTTGTAAAAATTCTTTCCCAATTACCCACTTCCCTCTTAATCTTGGCTACATTGGCTTTGTTTGTACAGAAGCTTTTCAACTTAATGTAATCAAAATTATCCATTTTGCATTTTATAATGCTCTCTAATTCTTGTTTGGTCTTAAATTCTTCCCCTCCACAGATCTGACAGTTAAACTATTCCTTGCTTTCCGAGATTGCTTACAGTATCAGCCTTTATGCCTAGATCATGCACCCATTTAGACTTGATTTTGATAAATGGTGTTAGATAATGGTCTATGCCCACTTTCTGCCATACTATATTCCAGTTTTCCCAGCAGTTTTTTTTCAAATAGTGAGTTCTTATCCCCAAAACTGGGGTCTTTGGGTCTATCAAACAATAGATTACTATAGTTATTGACCACTGAGTCTCTTGTGCCCAATCTATTCCATTGATCCACTACTCTATTCCTCAGCCAGTACCAAGTAGTTTTGATGATTGCTGCTTTATAATACAGATTAAAATCTGGTATAGCTAGTCCACCTTCCCTAGCATTTCTGTTCATTAATTCCCTTGATATTCTAGACCGTTTGTTCTGCCAGATGAATTTTGTTACTATTTTTTCTATCTCTATAAAGTAGTTTTTTGGTAAATTGATTCGTATGGCACCACTTTGTCTTTCAATCCTGTACTTGTGAGATTGAATTTTTGAACCCAAGTGTAAGACTTTGCATTTCTCCTATCAAATGTTATTTATTAGGTTTAGCCTGTCCTAATGCTTTTCATTGCTCTTGTCTTGTCTTCCCTTCTATAGAATGTAAGGTCCTTGAGGAGGAAGGTGCTGGTCCTTTCGTCTTTGTAGCCCCATTGCTTAGTACAGTGCCTGACACATATTGCTACTTAGTAAATGGTTTTTAAAATTCATTCATTCATTCATTCGTACTATTTCCAGGAGCCATCTTAAACTGGCTTGAGAGAACCAATTGTTATTTTTTTCTCAGTTTGAATTTTTACATCTTGACAACCAGCAAATACTCCAAATCATGACTTAGTTTGATGCTTTTTTTGATTATCTCAACTTCAAGTGATGGGAAAATGTTCATAATACAGATTAAACTTCAAGATGTGTCCTAAGCACACACCCCTTCCAGTTGTTAAACCTTTAGGAGTATGTTACCATGGTAACTGGTTACCATGCTCCTTTGCTATGTCCTCGCTCTCTCTGTCTCCACAGGTGCTTTTCTTTCCTTGGGATGGCCTCCCTCTTCATCTTTGCTTTTCTGAATTCTTCCTATCCTTCTGATACCTTCATTAAAGACTTCTCTGATCTCCTGGGTTGGTTTTGCTGTCTTCTAACTTAAAAGTCCTTAGAAGATGAGGTTTTCCACCTTTGTGGCCTTGCTCAACCATCTCAGCATCACCTTAAATAGCCAAGAAAAAGGACCTATGGAGATTGGTATTCTATCCTTTCTCATTTATCAGATGAGGTCATATTTTTAAAGGTCTTAGTTGGTATCCGGCACATTGCAGGTATTTATTACATTTTTGTTTCTCTCCTAAGTCACCTCTTACCTTTTTTTTTCACCTCTTAATCCTCTCCTGTCCATACCTGTTATTGCTCCCCCTCCTTCAGAGAATGACAGGATAAATTAACACTATAAATGAAGTACCTACTACGTGCCAGCCATAGGACTGGGAATACAAAGACAAAAATAAAAGCAGGCCTGAGCTAAAGGAGCTTGTGTTGTTTCAGGGGGAACACTATCTACATACATGTTTTGGTTTTACCCTCTGATTTGATGGATAACAAGAGCTCAGGCTGAGTTAATCTACCAATGTATAACAGCACCTGCTCTCCAACTTATAATCTTAGAGAGCTTGGGGGGCACAGAGAAGTCAAGGACACTGCCAGGCAAACACAGACATTATATATCAGAGGCAAGAGGAATTTCTGTGTTAAAAATCAATTCTCTACCCACTGTACCAGGCTGACTCCCAGTTGTTGTTGTTCAGTTATTTCAGTCATGTCCAACTCTTCATGACCCCATTTGGGGTTTTCTGAGCAAAGATACTGGAACCGTTTGCTGTTTCCTTCACCAGCTCATTTGACAGTGAGAAAACAGGCAAACAGGGTTAAGTGACTTGCCCAGGGTCACTCACCCAGTGTCTGAGGAAGATTTGAACTCAGGAAGATGATGAGTCTTCCTGACTCCAGGCCTGTTGCTCTATCCACTGTGCCATCAATAGGAAAAGTAATTATGAGGTAATTTCAGGATTTGAGGACACAGTAGTACCTGGGAAGGAATCAGGAAAGGCCTCATCATGTAGGTGGTAGCACCTGAGGTGACTTTTAAAGGATGAAAGAGATGCTGAGAGGCAGGGGTGGGGAGAGGGTGCATTCCAGAGGTGGGTAAAACCTATGCAAAAGTATGGGAGATGGAATGTTTCAATTCTGCAAACATTCATTAAGCACCTTTTGTGTGCTATTCATTGTGTTAGTTGCTTGGGGTTCTAAGACAAGTGCTACTCAATGTCCACCCAAGCCTGAGGTGGTTTTTGATGAGTCACAGCCCAGTCTTTGGCTCAGCCTTCTTTCAGTCAATTGGGAATTAAATGTCTCTTTCCATATATGCAGCAGGCAGCCCAGGGCTATCCATTACCCTCTATTGCATTCTCTTTGGGGAATAAAACACATACACAAATAAGTAATTTGCTGCTTATTTGACAAGTGAAAGAACTCTAGTATCTAAGCAACTCGGGAAACTCTTCATGAGGGGAGTGTCCCTTGAACTGAGGAAGATAAAGATTGAAAGACTGAAATGAGATAGCAATTTTCAGGTAAGGGAAAAACAACAACAACAACATGTCAATGACAAAAAATTTGTGGGAATGTTAAATTCAGTTCAGGGACATCATTGAGGTCAGTTTGGCTAAGATGGACAGTGAAAGGGAGTGATGCAGCCTAATTTCAGAGAGATAAATTGGAGCCAGACTGGGAAAGGCCTTGAATCTGAGGCTGAGGTATTCTTCTTATCCTAGAGGCAATAGGCAGCCAATGAAACTTTTTTTTAGCAGAGGAGTGAGGTTGTCGGATCTGTACCTGGATTTTAATACAGCAATAAATAAATAGATTAAAAGTCATTTAGAACTGGAATGGATTTTGAAGATCATTTGCTCCATCCCTCCTCATTTTATAAAATAGGAAAGTTCAGAGAAGTATTTAGACTGCTGTGGAATGACCTGGAGTATGGAGGTGGAACAGACCACCCTAATTGACCTGGAGGGGAAGTGAACAGCTGGGACTCTGGGAGATCAAGGTGGCTTCTGAGCAGGCCTCAGGGCAGCATCCTCAGGTGGGCCAGGCAGCTTGTGCCAAGGTAGGGCTGGCCCAGGAAGCAGGAGGCCGTCAGCACCATGGAGAGGGCAGTTTAGTCAAGAAGGTCTGGTGGCTGAGCTGGACACCGAGGCAGCTCTTCCTCCAAGCCACAGCAACTTCCCCTTCACAGAAAAAGCCCAGGCCAGGTGCATTTGCTCTTCCATTGCCCTCTGGGGCCTGTGTTTTAATCTCCAGACTCCTTTCTCTTCCATTCCCGAGCAGAGTTACATTCTTCCCCTTCCAGGCTTCTTTCTGTGTCCTTGTATTGACTTTCTTCACTAGAAAGTAAGCTCCTTAAGGGCAGCGAGGCTCTTTTTGCCTCTATTTGTATCTCCAACCCTTAGTATTAGGCCTGACTCATAGCAAGTGCTTACCTTTTTGACTTCAATGAAATTGGTCTCTTCTAGTATCCCTGATCTCAGACTTGGGAGGGTCCTCAGAGATCACCTATTTCACTCTCTTCATTTTGCATGAGTAAGCCAGGTACTAGGATGGAATTGAACCAAGGTCACCCACAAGTCCTAAGTATCATAGATGGAATGTGAGCCTGAATCTTCTGACTCCAGGAGCAGTTGGTAGTAAAAAAAAAAAAAAAGTAAGGGAAAGATCAGTATACATCTAGGAAACTAGATATCATGGGTATACACCCAGGAAACTGAGAATCCCTGTATATATAACCCCAAACCTGGGCATCGATGTATATACACCCAGGAAACTGGACAATATATATCCAGGAACCTGGACATCCACATACATATATCCAGGAATTCACACACACACATACACACAGGTTTGTGTACACATGCATATACACACATATATACATATACACATATCCACACACTCATATATGCCAAAAAACCCCAACCCAAACCCTGGTCATCGATGTGTATATCCACACAGGAAAATAGGCACACACACACACACACATATATATATATATATATATATATATATATATATATATATATATATATATATATATATATATATGTATATATATATATATGTATATATACAATATACACTCAGGAAACTGGCCATCCATGTTTATGTACCAATAATCTTGACAACTGGCTCCCCACTCACAACTGGGACATGTTTTATTTTACATGAATAATATTTTTAAAGGAGAAAAAATAAATATAAATCACTGACTAAATTGGGGTCCATCAGAGCCCAAAATGCCTGTAAGTTTTTAATCACTTTACTTCCCCAATTTCTCAGTTTAAATGTCCATTGAATGAAAGTATTGGAAGCACTGGCCTCCAGATTCTCTTCCAGTAATCAGTCTCTGTTTCTACAATCACAGTTACATGTTGGCCAGAGGAGAAGGGCTCCTCAAATCTCCATCTCACCTCTCTGCTGATGGAAGAAAGGCCAGGAGCATGGAGCAGAGCCCAGGGAGACTCTCTCTCTCCAGCTTCCTATTTCCCTCCCCAATCCTACCATTCTGTTCATTTTTCTAACCATCTTCACAACTCTCTTTAATCTAGTATTTTTCAAACTGCTTTAGAAAACTCAGAAACATGGCTAGTTGTTATTATTGTTGTTGTTGTTTTAGGAAATTTTTCATTGTTTGTTAATACACAATAAAAAGCATTCTTTCAGAGGATTTTATTATAAGGGATCTGACATCTTTTTTTAAATGAAGGGTGCTAAGACTATGGAAAGTTTTAGGAACCACTATTCTTCAGATTTCCATCTCCTTTACATGCCCCTGATGGAAAATGAAGGCTACCATAATCTATGCCAGGGGTGGGGAACTTGCTACCTCGAGGCCACATGTGACCCTCTAGGTCCTCAAGTATGGCCTTTGACTGAATCCAAAAGCCTGTGGCCTGTGGCCTATGGCCTTGAGGTCACAGGTTCCCCACCCCTAATTTATGCAGTCTTTCTATTCCCTCTGTCTAGTCAATTATCTAATGTCTCTCAAAGTTTCATCTCCCTGCATTGATCTCTGAAACTCTTTGCCCCATTACAGCCTCACCCATGACTATGAAGATAAATCCTTGAAGCAGTTCTATAATGAGAAAGGGGAAGGAAGCAAAGCTGCCATCATCCCCTGAGTTTGATTGTGCATCTGATTATTTTCCATTTACACTGTATACATTTTGTGTGTGTACTTGGTTGTTTGCAAGCTGTGCCCTCCATTAGGCTGGGAGCTCCTTGAGGGAGACTGTCTTTTGCCCTTCTTTGTATCCCCAGCCCTTAACAGGTGCCTAGCATAGCATATAGTAGACCCTGTACCAAATTCTTGTCGAGTAATCCTTACCCTACCATTGCAGAAACATGGGCATTAAAGAGCAGCCTCATTTTGCTTCCTTCTTGTACTCATGTTGTGACTGGCTTGTTAACCATTCAGCAAAGGGAGATCAGGAATATCTGCCAACTGTGTGAGGAACACCATGATAGCAATAGGCTGTTCCTAGCTCACACAACATCACAGGTCGACCTTGTCAAGAGGCTCTAGAGAGAGGGGGACTTCCCAAAGATGCTCTTGGGGCCCAGTGGGTCAGAGTATGAATGAGTGAAGCTAAGGTCCCCTCTCCATCCACTACTAGCCCCCAGAAACCTTGCTTTTGGTTTCAGCTACAAGCTAGGCTGTGCTAGAAAAACTGGCACTGGCTCCAGAGAGCCGGGTGTTAAATGTTCATTTGGAGCATTTGCTCTTTGTACATTGACAAATTCTACATATCACAGCTTGACCATTTTGTTGATTAGAGTCTAGACTTAAGAAAAAGGTAGAAGGGGAGGCTAGGTGGTGCAGTGAGTAGAGCGCCGGCCCTGGAGTCAGAAGGACCTGAGTTCGGACCCAGCCTCAGACACTTAACACACACAAACAAAAACCTAGATGTGTGACCTTGGGCAAGTTACTTAACCCCAACTGCCCTCCAAAAGGCAAAAAAAAAAAAAAAAAAAAAAGAGGTAGAAAAAGTGTTAGTAATGCAAAACTAAACTAAAAGTGTGTCTGGAATACATTTTGTTTTATAACAGAGAGCTGGTTGTTAAACATTTGCCAGCACACTGGTGGATGCAGGCAATCTTACCCCTCTCCAACTTTTGTCCAGTCAGTTCAATTCAGCAAACATTGACTAAATTCAATAGCCATTATATACAATGACCTTCTAGGCATCAATGAGAGAACAGTGAAAAAGGACTATAACCCCTACACTCTCCAAGCTTACAGTCTGATGTGAAGGATGAAGCATGAGCAAACAAATTCGATCAGGGTAGAGGGTGACTGAGGGAGGCACTGGAGAGCTGGGGAAAATGCTGAGAGGAATCAGAGGCTGCTCTCACTGTGGCCAGCTCGGAGGAGGGCGAGGAAGGGCTAGGAAAGGGCTACATGGAGGGGCTGGTGTCTGTGCCATTTCTGAGATGTACAGTGCTGGTCATGGATGATGGGAACAGGCAGAAAACACTGAAAAGGACCCTCTTGTGCCTTAAAGTCCAACTTAACTGCAGGAAGTCTTCCCTGCTCCCCTCTCACCCCTTACAACCACTGGGCACTTGGTCCTACCCTTCCATGATGCATTTATGATGCTGGGTGGATTTCTAGAATCATAGGCTCCTACACCCATACGTGCTGGGACCCTCCAAAATTATCTAATCCAGTAGTTGGCAAACTGTGACCTGCAGGGCCAAACCAGGCCACCACTGCTTTTGTATAATCTGTGAGCAAAGGACAGTTTTTACATTTTAAAATAAAATTATGTTGGATTATTAATCTATCACATTTCAAGATGGAGAAACTGAGGGTGGTTAAATGACTTGGCTAAGGTCACACAGGTAGTAAACTTTAATTGATTCCTTTTATCTCCCTAGATCACAAGATTACATAGGATTACGTAGATGAATGTTTCTGGTCCCTCTGTGTCCTGTAGCTCTTTGTCACTTGGAAGAAGCCTATGGCCCCTACTCAGAATCATGTTTTTAAATTCACACAACTGAATAATAGATTCCAAAGGAAACCAAAGGTTAGAGAAAATCAAGATATCATTTTTCCTCCACCCCCATTAAAATCCATGGAGCATTTGAAATTCATCCACCTCAGAACCCTTGTGGAAGAGTCTCTTTGGGCTCCTTCAGATCTTGGGTTACATAAAGTCTTATGTTTCCTCCCAGGCCCAGCACAGGGATCTGTCCATTGTAGAAAGTTAATAAATTGTTGACTGAATGAATGCATGCATGCATGAATGAATGTTGCTCAGATGGTCTTGCCTCCAGCCACCTGAAGCTCACCAACAAAAGCCTCCTTTGCTCTTCTGAGTCTTTTGCTCCAGCACACACATTCCTGAACAATTGGAAATCACCAGAGACATCAGAGTTCAGCTTCCCATGTGAAGTTGCTTTGGGATTTTACTGGGTATTTGGTTCTGACACAGGGAGAGAAAACCACATATGAGGCATCTTGTGCCTTTGGAATATGTTGTTGACCGTAAGGACTTCTTGTGTAAAAATGGAAATTTGGTTGTTTTTTTTTTTCATTTATTTTTGGAGGCAATGGGGGCTAAATGACTTACCCAGGGTCATACAGATAGTGTCAAGTGACTGGGGCCAGATTTGAACTCAGGTCATCCTGCCTCCAGGGCAGTCCTCTAGCCACCTAGATGCCTCCAAACTAAAGTTTATCAAAGGAGTGACAGTGAGAGCCTGAAAGTCAGCCAGACTCCTCAACCTTCATTAATAGGGAGAATAAGGGCACAGAAGGGAATGGAGCCCAAATTCTGCTCAAGTTAAGTTTCTCCGTGCTTGTAAGACACTTGTAAGTCTACTCAGAACATTGAACTGGGGCAACAAAGAACTTTAGAGGTCATGGGGTCCAGCCCTTTAAGTGGAGGGGACTGCGTAATGTGAGCCCAGCCCTTAGAACATGCCCAGGATGCCTCCAATGCATGGTGAGGTTGGATGGGCTTGCTTTGGGATGTGTATGATGGAAAGACCATTACTCCTGTTCCCTATGCCCTCCCTCCTCCACATCCTTAGCAGGTATCCTCGGACCATGCGGTAGGTGAGAGAGAGACAGAGAGAGGAGAAAGACAGAGGAGACAAAGACAGCAACAGAGACAGAGAGGAAGAGACAGAGAGAGACAGAGAGAGAGAAAGAAGAGACAGAAATAGAGGAAAGGGGATGAAGATAGATACAGTGATAGAGAGGAAGAGAGAAAGGAGAGACAAAGAGGAAGAGAGAGACAGAAGAGAAAGACACATAGAGACAGACACAGACAGAGGAGAGAGGGGGAGGGAGGGAAGGAGGAAGGGGGGAGGGAGGGGGAGAGAGAGAGAGAGAGAGAGAGAGAGAGAGAGAGAGAGAGAGAGAGAGAGAGAGAGAGAGAGAGAGAGAGAGAGAATGAAAATAGAGGTCTGAAGTTTGCTGCCATAGAGAGATCAAGACGAGGTAACAGGGTCAGGAGAAGACTTTCCTCACCTCCTTCCATTCAGAGAGCCTAACCCATGTGTAGATGCTAGAAAGGCGCTTTTTCTGAGTAAAGAAGGCAAAGATTAATATGCTAGGAAATAAATGACATATAAAAACAAAAGACCTCACTCAGCTAAGTCCCTGTGTTAAAGCTGTTTGCTTTGCTTTCTTCTTGTCAGTCATATTCTTTGAAACTTTAACATTTTAAAATCTAAAAATAAATGAAAAGAAAATCTGGGGAAGGTAAAGTCCAGGGAAGATGGCATTTGGTTGAATTACTCACAGAGCACTGAGTTATCTGGGCTACCCCTCGAGCTCTTCACTCTCACTATTCTCTCAGTTTGGGCAGGGGATAAGGAGGGGCGGGTCTGTGACTGCACTCAGTAGTTAAGATAACAAGCACCTGAGGTGGGGGTGGGGGTGGGGGTTGAAGACTATTCTTATTCTTAAGTCCTTTTCAAGAAGGGAAGCAGCTCAGTGGATAGAATGCTGGGGAAGACTCAAGTTCAAATTCAGCCTCAGAAACTTACCAGCTGTGTGATCCTGGTGCTGTTTAATCTCTGTTTAATTTATTCCACTGGGGAAGGAAATGAAACTCTCAAGTACTTGCCATCCCTAAGAATTAGGGATATCTCCTCAGAATTAATGGTGTCTGCTAGCTAACTGCTCTTGGGAAGCATCCTAGACAAGGCTTTGGGATTATGCTGTTGGGAGTATAGACCAGAGTTTCCTAAAGCCTAGGTTAGCCACCCCCCTCTGAGGACCCAACCCACAAGCCCAAATCCGAATTGAAGGAGTAGCCCAGAGAGGATCATATGGCTGTGTCACACCAATTATGATGTAAAACACCTTTATCCAAGCTTCCTGTCCCCCAACAAACAAAGGACAGTTTCCCTGGTTAACATATTTACTGTTCTATCATTAGGTAATTACCCTCTTAAGTCCAGATTTTGAGTTGGGCAAGCTGATCTAGGCATTTCACAGCTGTGTGAGATCAGCAATTCTCCGTACTTTGTGTATTTCCCGTGTGTGTGTGTGTGTGTGTGTGTGTGTGTGTGTGTGTGTGTGTGTGTGTGTGTGTGTGTGTGTGTGTGTGTGTGTGTGTGTGTGTGTGTGTGTGTCACATGGCTGCCTTATTGGCCTTTAATAGGAAACTAGGAGAGTGTGTTTTTCAGGGCTCCAAGGAGTATAGAGGACGATGGAGCAACCCAACCCTCAGAGGGACTGAGGAAGCATTAGAAAGTTGGGAGAGGACAACTTTTCACTTTCTAAAAATAGAGAAAGCCATTTATGAGCCCATGGTGATATGCTTATAACACCACCAGAACTATTAACCATTAATAAGACTTTGACTTATTCTCTCGATTGTTGGGTGGACTTGAAAGTTTTTGTTTTGCTCTGTTTTTAGTTTTGCCTCTGATATTTTTAGTGGCTCCCTTCTTCAAAAAAAAAAAAAAAAGCCAACAACAAAAAAAAAACAACATTTTCTAGCATGTTTGAGCAAGTAGATTCTTTCCCTAAAAGGGGTCAAAGAATCTGGGTCTCTGCAGCAATAAAGAGGAAGTGTGTCTTATCTGGGCATGCCAACAAAAGGGGGGAAGGCTCCTGCTGCAGGCTCTCCCTCCCTCTGCAGACTCCCCCTTCCCTTGCAGACTTCCCCTCCCTTTGCAGACTCCCCTTTCCTTTGCAGGCTCCCCCTCCCCCAGGTTCAGACACCCATGCCATTTCCTAGAATTTGCTTTTATGCATTTAATATAAACAGCAAACTCTTGCTAGGGAAGAGAGTGACTGATAGGTTTTTCTTTGGGAGTCAGTAGATCAGCAGATTCATGCGCTTTCACTCCCCTGGCCTTTCCCTTTCCTCCTTTCCCTTCCCCTTTCCCTTCCACTCCTCCCCCTTTCCTTCTCCCCCTCCCTTTTTCCCCCTCCCCTCCTCTTCCCTTTCTTTCTTTTCCTTTCCCTTCCCTTCCTTCCTCACCCCCGCCAATACATGGCCTTCCAGCTCAGGTCGGGAAGCCATGGTTCAGAGGAGTGGAGAGCGAGCTTTCTCTGGGATCTGTTAAGTCAGAGATGCCAGGAGTTCACCCAAGTGGAGGCGGCATGCGGGAAGCCTGAGGGGCAGGGCTGGAGCTGAGGGAGGGAGGGATTTGGGATTCTCCCGAATAGCCGCGATCGGGATGTGCTGTAGCTTTCTTTTGCAGGTTTTCCGGTCTCACCTTTCTCAGTCACGGCATACAAGGAAAATATCACCTACTTTCCTTAGAGTCTGGGGACTTGAACCCAGGGCCCGACCGACTCCCAATCCAGCATTGGTGCCGCTGCACCCACTTCTGCCTGTATGTGCCCCCACTCCAGGCCTCTTTCTATTTGCCGTCCAAGGAGGATGGCTTGGCAGCAGAATTTGCGGAGGTAGTTATTGACCTACCAAGAAATGGCCTTCCCTGATGGAAAACTCTGTCACTAGTGAGCCTGGACTGTTGGCCATTGCTTCATTTAAACCCAAACCTGATTTCAAAGGTTCAAATCAGATGAAATCACAGATCTTTAAAGTCATAAAGGAAAAGAAAAGCTAAATGGAATTCTCTGGAGTCCTACTTCCTAAGGCTCTTTTCTGATACCTTGCCATAACAACAGAGAGAGTCCTGGACTCTTGTTGGCTATACTTACAAGCACAACCTCCCAAAGTAAAGGCCAGGTCACTAACTGTGTCTGCTCTCTGAGACCCATCCCACCAAGGTCTGAGATGCTCACCATCAGATGAGTCTCAAGGTGAAGAATCCTTTCCTTGTGTTTACTAACTGGGGGAATGGGGAAAGATTCCTAAAGGAGAGTTATTTGAATAGGCTTTGCAATACAGCTGGGAATTCAAAAGATCAGATCTGATCAGTGTCTCTCTGAGCCCATTTCTTAGGGCACAGAGGGGTTTTGACCTCCATTAGTGAGATGACCCACACTGATGGAATCACAGATCTTTGAAGCATTGAAGATGACATGGTACAGTGGACAAGAAGATGAGATTTGCAGCCAGAGGATATGTTGGCCTCTGTTTCCCCATCTGTAAAATGAGCTGGAGAAGGAAATGGCAAAGCACTCCAGTATCTTTGCAAGGAAACTGTAAAAGGGGTCATGAGGTGTTGGACTCTACTGAAGCAACAGAACAACAAGTTAGAGGACCTGGATTCCAATTCTGGATCTGCCCCTTATTACCTACGCGACCTTGGGCAATAATGATAATAGACAACATTTATAGAGTATTTTCCAAATATCATTCCATTTTATCCTCGCAAAAACCCTGAGACAGAGACGCTATTCATCACCCCCATTCTCACAGACAAAGGAGCTGAGGCTAAGAAAATGACATGGCTAGTAAGTATCAGAGGCAAGGTTCAAACTCGGGGCTTCTTGGCTCCAAGTCCAGTGCTCTCTCCACTGACCCTTAGTTACTGAGTCACTTGCCCCCTCAGTCTCCTGATCTCAAAGAGGAGAGTTGAATTAGGTGACCTGGAAGCTAGCTTCCGTCTGCACTAAACCCCAGATCCCAGGAGCAGGAGTCCAACCCAGTGGCCAGCGCGAATTCCCTAAAGTGAAAGATTCAGTATTAGCGCCCTTGCTTTCTCTCTGCTGAAGAATGCATGGACATGTGCTGGGACTGGCTTCGTGAGAAGGATTTCTCAGCAGATGGATTTCCTAAGATATTCCCACTTCCCCACAGTAGCACACACATCCCCACTCACGCAGGTGAGTAGAGCTGCTTCATGTCTCTGCCAAGACTTGCCTACAAATACTTAACCTTTTGCTTTGCTAGGAACAAAGAACAGTTGTGAATGTAGCCCAGGCTGTCACTGGGGGAGTCTTTTCATGATATGCAAATGTCCTGCTTGGGGCTGCCAATGGCCAGCTGCTTTGTCAAGATTTAAGGTTTGTAAAGTGACTGCTTGACCTTCCTCACCTGAACCTCACTAGCTCCTGGAAGGAGTATCTCCACTTTGCTTATAGGGAAACAGAGAGAGAAGGTGACTTGCTCAGGGTCGCACAGCTTTAAGTTCCAGAGATGGGATTTGCTGTACTCAGGTCTTTCTGACTCCAAGCTCAGCCCTCTTTCCAGTGATGATATCATTCTGTCTCTTCTAACTCACTGCTTTCTTTCCCTAACACCATTTCTTGAGGGGCCCCAGGAATGTTCAATTCACCCTCAGCTCAATTCACTCATCAGACTTCACCTCCTCACCAACTGACTTGACCCAACCTAGGCACACTTCTCCCCTTCCACCTCTCCTTTCCGTTACCTTCTTCCATGACAGTCTAAGCTCCTTGAGCACTGACACAGTATTCCTGCTTGTATTCCTAGCTTGTATTCACATCCCGAGCACTCCCAGTGCCTAGCGCATAAATGCTTTGCTAAGTTGTTGAAATATTCCAGTGGACATTCCTTTCACACAGAATAAAGGGGAAAAAACATGTTTTATTGATTAAAAAGACAAAATTGCATCATCTCTCATCACCATCCCCACTGGAATTCTCCCCTGTAATCTAGTACAGTTAAGGAAAACAAAAACATCAGCATATTGCCCACTCTTGCCAATATGCACTACCTCCTTCTGCCCCCATAATCCACTAGCTTTCTCTTGACAGGTGGGAAGCATATTTCAACCATCATTCTTTTGATGTCTCATTGGTCACCTGATATCTTTCAGTTGGTCCCTTTATATTATGATTATTACTTTCTCCTTGTTCTCTTTATTTGGCTGTGCATCAATTCAAGTAATTCTTCCCAAGGTTCTCTGAATCCATCATGTCATGTTCCTACTACTTTCAATTGTCATGGCTTGTATAGCCATTCCCTATCTGATGAACATCTACTTTATTTTTATTTTATTTGCTACCATGAAAAAGTGCTGCTATAAGTATATTTGAATACTTGGGACATTTTCCTACATCTTTGACACTGAGGCTATAAGCCATGTTATAGAATACATGTATTTTTTTTTTAACTTTTTGAGTATTCTTTGATTGTTTCCAGGATTGTTTAGGACAATTCACAGCTCCACCAACAGCACATTAGTTTACCTGGCCTTTGCTCATCTTTGCCAATTGCTGAAAGTGAAATGAAACCTCAGAGTTGATTTAACTTGTGACCTCACTTTTCACAGAATGAAACTGAGTGGGGAAGAGTGGGGAAACTGAGGTCCAGAGGGATTGTTTTTTGGAGTAGTGGGAAAGGGGCTTTTTTTACATGATAGTAGGGGTTTGTTTGTTTGCTTCAGAATGGGTAGTTCTTTTATATAATTTTTCATCAGATTTAATTTCCTCCTGAGATGCCCTTGTTCTAGCTTTCTTCCATACTTTATCAATAAAAGTAGCACCATTACTTATATTTTCGGAGTACACTGTTGTTGTCAAGGTCTTTTTTTCTTCAAATGCTATATTAACTTCTGGTTTACATCATTCATTTCCGTCAGATTTTGAGTTACACTTTTATCCCCATTTTCCCCCTAACCACCATCCCAGAATAGCAATCCCATGGGATATCTCCTCATCCAATCTGCTCTCTCCCATCTCTTCTCCCATACCCCCTTCAACTTTTCCAGTAGGGAAAGGTGAATCCCTGTACCCCAATGGCAAGGTCTTTTTGAAACTCTCTTTCATCCTGCATCACGGAGTGACTTCCCACATTTGATGAAGGAAATGATTTTTTGTTTTCTTTGCCATATGAACTTGGTCCACTCAAAACAATGGATATTTATGCAAAAATATCTCCATTCACATCTGAGAGCATAAGTCAAAGGAATTCTGTCCCATCATTTAGTGGCCATTCCTGTGGCAGCTGGGCTACTGTACATTTGTCAGCACTTAAGCGAATGAATGGCCCCAAACTTCAAAACTTGGACTATTGTAAAGGAAGGAAATACAGCACTTATTGATGCAGAGTAAATGGTGTCATTGTTAAGTCTGGACATTGAAAATACCAACAATGCAAGCAGGGCTTTCACCAGACTAAAATATAGAGTGAGCTGGCAACTGAGCTAACACTTGCTTGGCAAGAATAATTCATTCAAACCAGTATCTACCAGATAGTCCACTTACTTTCCCTGCCTTCCCATTGTACTTCAGGTAGGTACTCCTAGTCAATGCCCTGGTTTTTCCCTTGCCCCAGCCTCCCCAACAGGGGAATTAAAGTCTCTGCCTCTCCTCTTCCATATGGGGTTGTGTCCTGAAGTCTCTCTCTTCCTCCCCAGGAGGCCTTGTGCTCTATTCTTAGGCCCCCCGTCCCATCTCCTCTTTCTTGTCCTGGGACCATGTGAATAATCTTGCCCCTGGAGCCTTTATTGTTAGTGATTCTTTACTATATTCCAGTTTGTGCAAGGATAGTATTGCTGTTTTGTTTTGCTGTCTAAATGTAGTCTGGTGTTTTCTCAAAGCTCAGAAAGATTCTGTTGGATCAATATTGCACTTCACAGGTAATTTAAGTAGACATAGCATAGCATAAAGCTTAGAGCTTCCCATCCCCATTACTGACTCATCAGGAACTAGCCAAAGATATTAAGGGTTTTCTCTGTTTAGAAACTACTTTGGCCCCACTGACAAATGGAACAAAATCACCCTTGACAATAGGATCAGCACAGAAAAGCTCTGGGAGAATACTGAGGTGCCATGGATTCAGGAATAGAGCTTGGTTGTTCTGTAACAGAGAAAAAGTGAGAAATTGCATCCAAAAATAAAAAGACATCTGGGGCACACAGAAGATAAAAACTTGGTGATCATCTATTCAGAGAAGAACACTCAGGCTGGTGAGAGAA
This sequence comes from Gymnobelideus leadbeateri, assembly GCA_011680675.1. Classification (NCBI taxonomy): domain Eukaryota; kingdom Metazoa; phylum Chordata; class Mammalia; order Diprotodontia; family Petauridae; genus Gymnobelideus; species Gymnobelideus leadbeateri. The sequence continues at coordinate 658,255 of WOXC01000419.1, read as the reverse complement.
TGGGAGCTGCCTTAGTTTCTTCACCTGTAAAACGGGAATATTAATAACATGTGTTGTTGTTCAGCCATTTCAGTGGTGTCAAACCTTTCATAACCCCATGTGGGGTTTTCTTGGCAAAGACACTGGAATGATTTGTCATTTCCTTCTCTACTCATTTTATAGATGAGGAAAATGAGGCAAACAGTGTTAAGTGACTTGCCCAGAGTATAGAGCTTAGTGTCTGAGGCCAGATTTGAACTCACATCCTCTTCATTCCAAGGTCAGCACTTTATCACTACACCACCTAGCTGCCCTCGAGTGACTTCTGTGAGGATCAAATGAGATAATGCATCTAAATCGTATATCAATGTGGTCTATTTAATTTATTATATCACTAATAGTTATTGTTATCAGTAATATTGCTAATTAATTGATACATGTTGAATATAAACATGGAATATTTAATGATCATAATAAATATGGATTGAGGATCTAAGCTTTCTAAGGGTAAGAGCTGTGTTGCTTTCATCTTTCTAATCCTAACACCAAACAGAGTGTGTCATATGTGGTGAGTACTTCACAAATGTTGCATCATCATCATATCACCACCACCACTATCATCATCAACATCATCATTGCTAGCATTTGTGTAGCACCTACTATGTGCCAGGGACTGGGTGAAGCACTTTATAATTATTATTAAATGAATCCTCATAACAAGCTTGGGAGTTAGATATTGAAAGAAATTGGGGCCAAATTGGAGCTTATTTGCAGGTCAAATTGTAAATATGCCTAGAAGGCTCAAATCTTGGGTAACTTGATTTTAAAACAAAAGTGGGAATAGGTGAGGATGATGACCTCTGTGATCTTGGGCAAATGACTTCAACTTCCAGTTCCTTCATCTGTAAAATGAGAGGATAAACTAAATAGCCTCAGTATTCCTTCCTACCCTAGAGCTACAAATCTATGAAATATGCTGGGACGAGTGGACCAGGGAGAAAGAATGAAGATAACCAAAGATCCTTAGACCACTGGTGTCAAGCACAAATAGAAAGGGAAACTGGTAAACCTAAACAGAATCCCTGTGTGCCACATGGCAATGTAACTTTAAAATGTAATGTTTTATCTGTTTTATTACTGTATTTTACTTTGTATTGTATTTTTGTATTACTTCAGATTACTGTTGCATTGTAGTGTATGATATTATTGTGTTAATTTCTATTTGTTTTGTTACATATTTTCCCAGTGGTTTGGATAATGCTTGGGAGTGTTGTGGGCTACATGGCTCATGGGACATGTGTTTGACATCTTTATAAATGTAGGCCACAGTTGATACCTCCTATCATGTAGTTTTTCCTCAAGAAAATAATTAGAAAATCCCAGCCATTGCAAAAACACTGCATAACTACAGAACAAAGTAATCTTGGTTATATTTTGATTGATAGAGAATCCATATGGCACACAGGGATTCTGTTTAGGTTTAGCAGCTTCCATTTCTATTTGTGCTTGACACCAGTGGTCTAAGGATCTTTGGTTACCTTCATTCTTTCTTCCTGGTCCACTCGTCCCAGCATATTTCATGATATGGGAGTCATTCTTTAGTCAGCAAAGTTTAGTTAGACCTCTTTGACTTGTTAGAGCAAAGATAAAAATTAGTTCAATTAGAAGAAAGCATAAAAACTAGGGGAAAGAAAGATATGGTAATCAATTAAAACAGCTTCATCCTGACCTATTCAAGTAAGTCATTTGTGGTGAAAACTGGGAGGTAGAAGGAAGAAAGGACATAGAAACAGAGTATAGGAATTGCATATGAAGGTTCAACAAGTGCAATTCAATTGACTTAAAGAGGTCCCCAAACACTTTTGGTCAGCAAACTCTTGCTTTTGACTGCCACAGCTCTCTACTTTGCAAGTAAGTCAACACTAGTTTAGATGAGAAATTTATTTATAAAATATTCTGGAAAAGGATGATGAAAGATGATGAATAGTATCCTCTCAGCAATTCCCTTAGCTTAGTGGACTCAGAGCCTACCTTATAATTCTAGATCTATGATCCCAAGTCCTGTCTTCAGTAGAGATCATGAAAGAATAATTCAGGGAAATCTAATTGGGGAGAACTCTTCCATTTGGCATTGAGAACTCAATAATTGGCTCCTACTCATAATTTTAGAGATATACTGGCCTACTTTTCATGTTCCTTGCACATGGTATTCCATCTCCTGCCTCCATGTCTTTGTACTGGCTGTCCATCATGCCTGGAATTTTCTCTATCCTCACAGTTTCCTCTTAGGAACTATAGATCTCTTCAAGCTTTAGCTTCTTCATCAAGAAGCCTAAGAAGACCCAGTTATTAACCATCAGCAGGATCTACTAGGTAGAATGACTAGTACAGGGCACTCTCTCCTTCTGGGGGAGTCACTTAGCAGCCCAATCTCTGTGCTTAAGGGTAGTGAACCAAGAGAGAAGAATGCCCAGTGGGAGCAAGTGATTCATTTTCAGGTCTTTTGATTCCAAATCCAACTCTTTATTGATTGCACTACACTGTCTTCTGCAATGAATGCCAGAGGACTATTGACCCCAGACAGCATTAGAGAAATCAGCTTCTTAACTTTTGACTGGCCTTTCCTCTACTCTCTATCACCACCCCCATCATCCTTCTGCTTGAGTATGAACATGTCACAGTTTCCAAGAACTCAGCTTATCTATAAGCAGTTGTTCTAATATTAATGAGCACTTAGATACACCTTGCTCTCTTGATCACATGAGTTTGTCTGCCAACCACAGATCTCATTGAGTGGATTTTGCTTGAGGTTAACCTCTTCCCTCTTAATGTTGACACTTCTTGGACTTGTTTGCAGAGTAATATTTTCCGACATTGTCTTCCTTCCCACTTGGAGCCTATAGCTCTAGGGCAGCAAAAGGCAGTGAAAAGAACATGGAATTTGAATTCTGGGAAGCACTAAATTTGAGAATACTTCCAAGTAATTTTTGAACATTTCAAAAAATCATCATGCTTGGTGCAAGGTGGCAGAACACTGCAATGGAGGTTAGGAGCCCTGAATTCAAGTCATAGCTCTTTCATTTACTAGCCTTGACCCTGGGCAAATTCCTTCATCTCACTGAGCCTTAGTTTGCTCTTCTACATGAGGAGAACAAGATTAACACTATACTGGATTCTTATGATGGCCATTCTTGGGGGATTGCCTGGGAAAAAGACTGGATTCAGAATCAGAAAATCTGTGTTCAAATCCTGAATCTTCCATTGGCCACCTCAATGACTTTGGGCAAGATGCTGGAATTCTCTGGGCATCAGTTTCATCAACTGTGATATGATAGGGTCTGACTAGAAAAACTTGGATGTTCTTTATAGTTCTAAATCTATCATTCTATAACTAATGGTCCCCATCTTGTAGTGACTACTTTATTCTGCTCATTCTACCTTTTTACCCACTGGTGCCCATTGCAAAGGGGCTCCCTCCATCTCTTGACCTGCAGCAGGACCTGAGAACCAGGTAGTTGTTCCCATCCCAGAGAATCCAGTGTGTGGTTCTTAAGGATTTAGTGGAATGAAAAGGTGATCGTTTTGGAGACAGAGAAGCTGCATTCAAATCTTGGCTCAATCATTTACCACCTGGGCTGCCTTGATCAGGTCAAGATATCCCATTTACCCAGGCCTCAGTTTCTTTCACTGTAAAATGAAGAAGCTGGATTCAGTTCCATCATCCCTCCCAACTCTAAAGCTAAGTGATCTCACAATAGAGATCCAATTTCTGGAAAAATGTCTTTTCTGGGTACAAGGCACAGGGGTTCTTAACTTGGAGTTCACAGATCAATTTTAGGAGGTCCATACATCTGGATGATGAAAAAAATTACATCTTTATTTTTACTTACTTCTGACTGAAATTTATAATTTCCTACAAATATTTTAAAAAATTGTGCTCAGAAGGATTTCTGGGCTTCCACAGACTGTCAAACGGGTTAATGAAACAAAGCAGTGAAGAGCCCCTACTCCTGAGGAAACTCCCAATTCCCTGCACCACCCAGTCCTTAACAACAAATACTCTGAACTACAGATGAATTAGGGCGTAGACTCTATCTGTATCTCAGTTCTCCCATTATCTGGTGACTTCCTAGGGGATAAGGCAGAAGAAATGGAAGGATCAGGGATGAGGAAATATAGATGACTGACCCTGGGATCAAGAGGGAAGGAAGAATGGATTTTCCTCCATCTTTGCCCTCTCCCTCCCTCCACCCTCCCTTTTCAGAGGGGCTAAATTATGAGTGGTTAATTATTGTGACAAGTCAAGGTCCCAAGAAGGAAATAGATAGGTCAGGCATTTCATTCTACCTCAAGAATGACTGTGGAGATGTTGTGACCTCTTCCTCTGATAATCTGATAATTTTGCTCCAAAAAATGAGTCAACATCTTCCAGACTCAAATGTTTTCCCCAAATGTTTGGGACAAGCAATTCACTGAAGTTTTGGTTTGGAGTTGATATTGATTGGTTTTTGACTCAGCTAAAGTCATATAATAGGGTACCTAGTTCCAGAAACAGTACGTTTTATTCTCTGGCAATCTGTTTGGAAACATTTTCCTGAGGCTTTATTACATATCACTGAGTAAAGAATACCACCATTACTCTTAAACATTAGATTCAAATTATAACTATTTTTATTAGAAAACAACATTTGGGCAACATTGGGAGTTGGAATAGAGGTTATAGTCTATGCATTTTTGTTGTTCCAAGAAGAAAATACATTGAGGAAGAACTAAGGTAGTGGGGAGGAGTCATGAATCACCCAGCCTCAGTGTTGGAAAGGACCACTGAGGCCTTCTTTTCCAACCAAAACCTGAACAGGAATTCCCACTTCAGCATCCTCAAAGAGTCTTGGTCTAGACTTCATTTGAATACATTAAATATGCCCCAAAGTAGCACATTCCAATTCCAGAGAGTTCTTCTGGTAGGAAGTTTTCCTGGTATCAAGCAAAAATTTGCTCCCTTAAATTTTTTCCCAAATTATTCCTCCATGGGCTCTCTGAGAACCAATGAAATAAGTCAAATGCATTTTATAATAGCTCTCCAAAAATTAAAAAGAGGAGATAGGACAGCTAGGTAAAGCAGTGAATAGAGCACCAGCCCTGGAGTCAGGAGGACCTGAGTTCAAATCCAGCCTCAGACACTTAACACTTACTAGCCATTTGACCTTGGACAAGTCATTTAACCTCAATTGCCTTGCCTTTCCCCCTCCAAAGAGCAAAAAAAGCAAACAACAACAACAACAAAAATCAAAGAACACCAAATGCTAAAAAGATCTCAATCCCCTCCCCCCCACCAAGCCTTCTTTATTCCAGATTAAATAAACTCATTAAGTAGACGGTCATTTGCAAAAATTTGAGACCCTTTACCAGCTTGGTTGCCTTCCTTAGGCACTCTTCAAATCACCATCTTTCTTAAAATGTGGGACCCAGAAACAGCAAATCTCTAACAGACAATTGGATCCAAATGATGGACAGCCACTTATCTACTACTGCTACTACCACCAGCACCACTATTATTTCTCCTCCTCCTCTTGCTATCTCTTTCTATAAAGGAAGTGACACATAGAAATTAGAGAGAAACATGGCCAAAATAAACAACACCATCAAGTTTATATATTTCTGAAGAAGGATCTACAGGTTAGTCTTTAATAACACACACAAAAGAAATCCTTCTTTCTCAAGGAAAATGAAGAAAGAAAGGGAAAAAAACCAACAAACTGATTACAAATAGATTGTACTAAATGTTTTCCAGGCCAATGATGAATAAAATGACTTCTCACTTCCCCTGAAAATTTTTAGGGCATATTGTAGACTACAGTGCATAAACACTACATTATACTGGATGTTTAGTTTATAAGCCCAAAGAACAATTGCACATAGTCCATATCTCTTTATGGTACCTCTAAAAATTTAATGTAGTATTATTAATCAATGTATTAATCAGTAAGTTAATTAATTTATAATTATTAATTGAATATTAAATAATAATTAATTATTCAGTAAACCTTTATTTATTAAGTGCCTACTATGTTACAGAACTATTCTAAATGCTGAGTATACAAAAAGAAACAAAAGACAGTTCCTACCCTCAAGGTACTTATAGTCTAATGGAGGAAACAACATGCAAGCATATGTATAGTATAAAGAGGAAGTGATTAATGAGGGAAGGTACTAGAATGAAGAGGAATTGGGGAAGCTTTCCTATAGAAGGTGGATTTTAGTTAAGACTTAAAGGAAGCCAGGGAGGTCTATAGTTACAGCAGAGGAGTGAAAGCATTCTAGGCAGGGGAACAGTCAGAAAAAACTGCCTAGAGTTGAAAGATAGAGTAACTTATTTGTGGAACAGCCAGGAAGCCAATGTCCCTGGATTGCAGAATAGGTGATGGTGGTTATAGTGTATAAAGACTGGAAAGGTGGGTGGAGGTAGGTCATGAAGAGCTTTGAATGCCAAATAGAACATTTTAGATTTGATTCTGGAGGTGATAGGGAACCATTGGAGCTTATTATGTATGTGACATGACTGGACCTGCACTTTAGGAAAATCACTTTAGTGACTGAATGAAGGAGGAATTGGAGTGGGGAGAGATTTGAAGTAGGCAGTCCCTCCGCCTCCCCACCAGGCAGACTGCAACAAAAAGACTGTGAGGGGCAGCTGGGCGGGGCAGTGAATAGGAGGACCTGAGTTCAAATTGGGCCCCAGACACTCAACACAACAACAACAAAACTAGCCACATGACCTTGGGCAAGTCACTTAATCCCAATTGCCCTATGTCCCCCCACCAAAAAAAGCCAAAAAAAAAATCTGAGTGTGAGGTGGTGAGAGCCTACAGCAGGGTGGAAGACCATGTCAGAGAAGAGAAGAGGTCGGATTTCAGAGACATTACAGAGGTGAAATTGGTAGGCCTTGGCAACAGATTGAATATGGGAAGTGGGTTGAGAGACATGAAGAATCCAGGAGGACTCCTAGGTTGTGAGTCTAAGGGACTGGGAGGTTGGTGCCCTCAAAAGTAATAGGAGAAGGTAGGGGAGAGTTTGAGGAAAAGAGAATGACTTCTGTTTTGGACAAGTTTAGCTTAAGATGTCACTGGACATCCAGTTGTAGATATCTGAAAGGCAGTTGGAGATGTGAGATGGGAGGGCAGCAGAGAGGATGGGGCAGAACATGTAGATGTGAGGTTCATAAACAGAGGAGTGATAACTGACTCCCTGGGAGTCCATGAGATCACCAGGTGAAGAGGGAGAAGAGAAGAGGACCCAGGCAAGAAACTTTGAGGGACAGCAATTATTAGAGGGTGTGAGCAGGAGAAGGGCCCAGCAAAGGAGACTAAGGGATGTCAGAGAGGTTGGAGGACAACCTAAAGAGAAGAGAATATTGAGAACAAGAGAGTGATCAATAGTATCAGAGACCACAGAGAGATCAATGAGAATGAGGACTGAGATGAGGGTTGGATTTGGCAGAGAGATCACTGGCAACTTTGGAGAAAGCATGTTTGGTGGAACGTGAGGTCAGAAGCTAGATTGTAAGGGGTCAAGAAGAGTGCCAGAGGACAGAAGGTGGCACCTATTAGAGACAGCCCTTTTGAGTTGTTTAGCTGCTGCTATTGGTCCTTCATATCAAAGAGGATCAATAACATCACGGGGTGATGTCTTGACTTGCCTGTTGGATTTGGATTTGAGTGAGGCAGGGCTGCCCAAAGTCGTCAGCCTTACTCTTCTTCCAGAGTCATTGAAATCCAGTGGCAGGACAAAAGTCAGCATGACTGGCCGTGACCTGGAATGCAGAGGATGACCTTTGATCTTTGATGTCTGGTCAAGCTCTAAGTGCCCCACAGTGCCTGCTTCAGCCTCCTTCATGACCATTGGAACACATTGCTCTCACCCACCCATCCTACTAGGGGAGTCTTCACATGCTTGGGGTAGACACCCCCTAACTCACTCATGTGTTTGAGGCTACTTAGCTGGGCTGTCTGCAGAGACAGTTGTACAAGGCATGGCTGCAGAATTTGTTCCAGCTTTTTGTAGCCACAGGTCAGAGCTGGATGAGAGGTGGATACCAGAGGCAGATAAGCAGGCCTGAAGAGCAAAGCCCTCTGCAAAGAACAGAAAAGATAGAGTCTGATGGTTAGTGGGGATGGAAGGACCAAGTGGGAGTTTTTATCAGGATAGGGGAGACTTGGGCATGTTTGTCAGCAGAGGGCACAGTGACTGCAAAGGTGTCATCAGAACCAGAAAGGCTAGAACTCAAGCCATACCTGAGACATACGGGCTTTATGACCCTGGGTGAATCACTCACATTCTCAGGGTTTTGGGCACCTCAGTAAGACTGAGACATTGTAGAGAGGTTCCTGACTAAATTGTGCTGGTAGAAGTTTCTCATGTGGGCTCGCTACACCAATGACAGCAGAAGTCCAGTTCTTCTCCTGACATTGTACATTTGTCTTCTCATGTATTCAATCATATATGCATATGTCTTCCCTGCCCCTGAAAACATTTGCAGAGAAGGCACTGACCTGAAATGATGAAGAGGGTTTCTTTACCTGGGAGTTCCCTATACCAATGAAATCCTTTCTAATTCTCTGAGGTGACCACAAGTAGAGCCCTCCATGCTAATCCTGGAGGAATCTTCATTCAGGTTAGGCTTCTGTCTTCTTAAGCAGTGAGCATCCCATTTCCCTGGGCATCCCAGAGAAAGATGGCAGTGAGAGGTCAGTCAGGCACCCGAATCCCCCCTCACATACACACTTGCATCCTGTTCTAGTCCAAAGCCCCTGCTGGAATCTACCACCTCTCCTGTGATCTCATCCCAGGTGGGCCTCCCCCACTGCCTGAAATCACTTGGGCTCATCTTACGTGAAATCCCTAGCAAATTCCCCCATGCACTCCTTCCTGAAGACCTTTGTCATGTCCTCCAAGGCTCCAATCCCATTCCAGCCTCATTCCCTATCTTCAGATGATCTTGTCTCTTACCTGACTGAGCATATCATTCCTGAGGAGCTTACTCACTCCTTCTTGCATCCCCCTTTCTGTTTGTCACCACACCCTCCTACCAGCTGCCAAGTTCTCTCTATATTATTTTGTCCTTCTTTCTCTCTTCAGTGTCAAGAAAAGAGGGAACTTTCTCATGTTTCCCAAGGCTAGCTCCTTGACCAGTGAACGCACTTGACCCTAGATCCTTCTGTCTCCTTTTGGAGTCTGTCCCATCAATTTCTCTCATCAATTTATACAACTTCAGTCTCTCCATCACAATTAGCTTCCAACAAGCATGTCCTAAAAAGAAAAAAATACACTTTCCTTGACCTTGCTATGTCATTTTCTCTCCTTCCTTTCCATGGCAAATGTCTCCCTCACCTTCATTTTACAGATGAGGAAACTGAGGCCCCAAGGCTTTTGCCCCAGGTCCTTCAGGTAGGCATTAGTAGTACCCCCCAGTGCCACCTCCTCACCCATACCTTCTCCTCCACTCCCTGCATCCTAGGGATGCCATAGTGCAGATGTCCCTGGATGCCTCCTGTTGGCAGCTCTTGGGCTCACCTTTACACACAACATAATCTTTGCCCTTACTCTCCCTTCCTTCTTTCTCTTTTCCCTCCTATGTCTTTTCTCTTCCTTTTTCACTCACTGCATTCTTTTCTCCATCCCCTCTCCCCCTTTAACATTAAGAAGATATTGATCTGTTCTATAAAGTCACTTGTCATAGAGGCAGGGAGGTGAGAGCCAGGGCTGCCCTCTGCACCAGGATGTCTGACTCTTTGCTCAGCTCTGGCACTTGCCTGCCAAGCACCCTTGAACTATATGAGTTGCTAAATTCTAAGCTCTCTTCCACTTTTAAATCCTGTAACATTGGATTATTTGTAATGATTCACTAAGCAAAGATGACTAACAAAGTATTATACCTGACGGAGCACTTTAAATGCCTTGAGGGAAAGGAATTAACTTTCAACTAAAATTTCATTCCTTACAAGAATAAATGAAATACGATAGGTTTTTGGCCACTTTGCCTGGAAACTGGGCTGATCTTGCCTGCTTGTGGAGGTGGGCAGTAGTGGAGTGCACTGCAAAGGGAAGTCCGATTGGGAGCAGAAGGCCTGGGTTCAGATCCTGGCCCTGTACTTATAATCTGGTGCCTTTGGTCAAGTCACTACTCCTCTCTGGATCTGTTTCCATGTCCTTGATTTATATAATAAGGGGCTTGGACTAGATGACCACTGGGGCTCCTTCCAGTTCTCATCAATGATCCTGTGGGGGTATGTATGTATTAATGGGATATAAGATTTTCCCTGCTCATTAATAGGTCTCATGTGGAGCCCATTAAGGGAAGCTTACTTAGGGGAGGATTGCTTGTAAGAAGGCTTTCACACCTTTTGTTAATTTCTAATTAGGCCCTCTGGATTTAAAAAGGGCATATATACTCTGAAGTTAGCATTTGGCTTTAGGACTCACTCTTTGGAAGAGTATTCTTGTGATTTGACCAGATTAGACTCTGGATAGCCATTAAGGAGTGCTCCTCCTTCCCCCTGGCTTTGAAAAACCCATATGTTGGTGCTTCTCTCTCTCTGGTAACTATGTATGTATTGCCTTGGTCAGACAGTTGGAGCTGTCTGTTGATCAGTACTAATCTCTCAGACAGTTAGAAGCCCTGTCTGTTGGCCTTTATTTCTCTGCTTGTATTTTTTTTTCTATTTTCTTTGTTTGTATTTTCTCTGAAGTTCAAGGTGCTGATATTTCCCTTGAACTAATGAATGTAATTAAAAAATATTGTTGATGGCTTGAATAGCTAGCTTTCCTAGTAAAGCAGATCTAAGAACCTGTGGTAGCAGCCATCCTGGGGATGCCAGTGTGGTTGCTGCTACAGGGTAGCATGAAAAGGAAATGACATTGATGTGGTTCTTATGGAATATGCTTTTTATTATTAATTAGACATATGGCCAGTCAGATACTGTCCATGGGAAAGAGAATCGTGGAATGCCTTAGCACAGTGCCTGGCATATGGGAGGTACTACTTAATAGATACTAGTTAATGGACTGATCCTAGGCCCAAGGATGTGTCTGACATGTCACCTTGGACAGTGAGTGGAGGGCTCTGTCAGGGCCACAGCTGGAGAGTAAGTGCACTGGGGAACATCTATCCCTGTCTATGCTTCCAGTGACACAGGCAAAAGAGGTTGGAATATTTGGTTTGTCAGGACAAAGATATCAGAGAGGCAAAATAGGACTTGAAATAAGGGGGGAAGCCCTTAACAATGAGAAGTATGCTCCAGTGGCATGGGCTGCCTCTGTTATTTTCAAACAGAAACTGGGCCCCATGTTGGAAGTGAACAAACATTTAGAGCTGACTACACTGACCATTAAGGACACTGTTACCAAATTCATCAACAAACATGCCTACTATGTGCCAGGCTTATTGAGTGGTAACACTTTGTAGCTTTAGGGATGTGGATGAAAGCGGGGGGTGAGAGACTGGAGATAGACCAGTTGATAGCTAAAGATAGTGTGTAGTTAACCTTCATAGAGCCCTTTAAGGTTTGTGGGAGGTCACTTTTAATAGTTTGAGTGAGAGGTGAGTAGATCCTGAATCAGTATGGTGCACATTCCAGGGGAACAGAAGAGATGTGAAAGAAATGTTATGAAGGTAAAATGACCAAGACTAGGCAAGTCATTGGTTACATGGGGTGAGCGGCAAGGAAGAGTTGAGGGTAAGTCACTGGGTGACTAGAAAGATAATGGTGTCCTTAACAGATGGAGGGAAGTTAGGAAGAGGGGCCCATCTGGGGGGAGACTGACTACTTCTCTTTGGTATATGTTGAGCTTGAGATAGTTATGGGATGCTCCATTCAAAATAGGCAGTTGGTGCTGCTGAACTGGATATTAGCATCTAATCATAGCATGAGAGACTCAGAGAACTTCAGAGAACTTGTAGGCCAAACACTTCATTTTGCATATTTAGAAGTCACTTATATTAAATGGAAACAGAGAGAGACAGAGACAGAGAGAGAGAGATGGTGGGGGAGGGAAGGAGAGGGAAAGCAGGAAAGAGATCTAAGGATGTACATAGTTAAGGGGCAGAGCTCAGATGATGATGGTCAGCAGCATCAAATACTGCCAAAAGGTCAAGACAGATGAAAACTGAGGCAAGGCCCTGGGATTCCTTGGATTTCGCCATTCTAGAGACCACTGATACATTGAGAGAGAGGAGTCTCAGTATCGTGGTAAGGTCAGGAGGTGCACTGCAGGAGTCTGCGGCGTTGGTAAGTTAGTGAGTACAAGAGAAGTGAACGGGGTGGGATTAAGGAGGCTTCCCCAGCCCTTCCCACTCTCCCTCGTTCTCCCACGAAAGGGCAGAGGACCATCAGACATCACTTCGGACCAAGACATGTGAAGCTTTGTTTTCTTTCTTTCTCTCTCTCTTTCTTTCTCTCTCTCTCTCTTTCTTTCTTTCTCTTTCTTTCTTTCTTTCTTTCTTTCTTTCTTTCTTTCTCTTTCTTTCTTTCTTTCTTTCTTTCTTTCTTTCTTTCTTTCTTTCTTTCTTTCTTTCTTTCCTTCCTTCCTTCCTTCCTTCTTTCCTTCCTTCCTTCCTTCTTTCCTTCCTTCCTTCCTTCTTTCTTTCTTTCTTTCTTTCTTTCTTTCTTTCTTTCTTTCTTTCTTTCTTTCTTTCTTTCTTTCTTTCTTTCTGTTTTCGTCTTGTTTTGTTGTTAGGATGGGGAAGACTTAGGTATGTTTGTAAGCACCAGGGAAGGAAACAGTCAAGAGGGAGAGAATGCAGATCTTATCACTCAGGGATGTTGTGAGCCCAAGTGATGTCCTGAATTTAGACTACTGGATGGAAAGTACAATGGATACAGATTCACAGATCTTAAAGTGCTATATGCAGCAGCAACAGCAGCATTAACCTATAGTCTCCAGTTACCACTATGATGATAGCTTAGTTTCCTGAGCCTTCTACTGACCCACTGCTGAGCTCAAGAGATGTTTGTATAGCAATGCACAGATGTGCTGATAAATGCTTAACAACAAGACTCATCCTTCCCCCCTAAAAATTGTGCACACATAGTTTTAAACATAATCTGAATCATTAATGTTTTCGTAAGTCTGTGCAATCAGTAAAACGATGAATCAAGTTCTGACTTGTAGTGATTGTGTGTTTCCCAGCCATCTTTGTAACTGGTGAAGTTGTCCCCTTCTTACTTACTCCTGTAGTTTTCCCTCCCCCAACATTGGTTCCTTGGTTCCCCTGTAGTGCTCTCAGTGTAGGTGATAGCAGAAACCAGACAGTGGCTGAAAGCCTGGACTGCCATGATCAGACTGCCATGGCTGAACAGAAATGAAAAATGCAAAACAGTGAAAAGGACTGCCTGGTGAGTGGGTTCCAATGTCAAAGTCCACCCCATGGATTTATGTTTTCTGGATGGGCTTTATTCAGACCTTGTGGCACCAAGGATCCTGGACTTAGGAAGAGGAGGACATGTCATTGATTATATCAAGGACCCTTGCTTTAGGGGAAGGATAGATTTGGATGAAGAAGCAGGGATGTCCATGGCAAGGGTACAATTAGTGAAGATGTAGATGTGGGCCAACTGAGGCAGCAAGATGTGTGATTCGAGCTTTGAACAAGGAGGTACCCATAAGTAGGGCCCAAAAGCATAGTGCACATTTGGATGGCTGTAAGATGACCATGACCATGACCTGAAAGGCCAACCAGTGTGGAGCTCAGGTTTGGAGCTAAGCATCTGAAAAGGTTTGAGCTTACCCCAAAAGGCACATTTCCAGTTGGCATAGTTGATTGTGGCAACCAGGCTAGTATTCCCTTGAGTCCAGAGTTTGGGCTTCCTTCTAACTTGGCCTTAAGCATTAATTTCAGATGGGAACAGTTCCCTGCCCAACAGGCCTGGCCTATATAGCGAACCCAATGTATGCACAGTCAAAGGCATGGTGTCCTTTGCTTTGGATCTGGAAATTCTATGTGGATGAGACATAGTATGGAAACATGTCCCAGGCCATTTGACTGCTCCCAGGAATCACATTTTATGGCTTCGGCCCACAAATATGGACTTTGACATCATTTTCAGGATCTAGGATTTGGTCATCATGGGGAACTCCTGACGTGTCAACTTCCTCTACCCATCTAGATATCAGTAGATTAGCCCCAGGAATTGCCAGAGACCCATCAAAGTTGTGGCTTTGTGGTCATGCAACTGGCAAGTTAGAGAAGCAGGATATGAACCCAGATCTACCTACCTCCCTATTTATCCAAACCCTAATGGTATCCACTGTGACTTTGCTTTATTTTTTGAAAGTCTATTTTTGATTATGCCCCCTCTAGGGACTTGGGTCTCCAGTATGGCAGATGGGACATGAAATGACCTTGGCAGCATGGCTTTAAGCTTCCGCTTTATTAAGCAATGCTTGCTAATTGCATAACAAAGCAGGACCAGGTCTCCTTGCCTTTGGCACAGGATGACAAATCCTGGGAGAGACACTTTTTTATTTATTAAAAAACAATAAGACTAATTGACCTAAAACCAGGATTAAAAAATAGTTCATCTGATTTCTGATTGGAGGAAAGATTAAGGACTTTCTATGGTGGGAGGGGGAGAGCAAACAGGTGCAATTCTCTAAATTCAGAAAAAGAGGTGCTGCATTCCCCCTAGAACATGAAAACAGTAACTGATTGACCAGTATGGGGCCAGCTCTCAGGTCAGACACATGAATTGCTTTGGATGTATACTTGTGAGAAAACTTGCTTTTGGCTCTGACCCAGTTTTTGGTCAGCATAATCTAGGTCCTTAGTCAAGAGTCTTTAAGTAGCAGGTAGAGATGGTCCAGCTTCCCAGCTGTGCAGGACTAGGTTCAAGTAATGCAACAATGCAGTAAAACTTTCTTACAAGAGAGAAATTGGACCAGACCCAAACTTGAACAGAAAAGGAACTGAGCCAGATCCCAAGCCAAGTCACAAGATGGCAGCAGTGTGGGCCACTAGGTTCCCTGGTTAGCACCCCAATGCTTACTTCCCTCAGCAGTCCAGCTCTATCCTGAAATACCTGTGTGTGACCTTGAGGAAATGCTTGCCTGTTCTGGGCCTGAAGTCATGTTCTCTAAAGTAAGGGGCTGTCTGGAAAACCTCTGAGATCTCTTCCAGCTCTAGATAGATGATGCTGTCATCCACTGATGGCCTTTATTTAGGTGTGACGGAAGCATACCCACGTGTTGAGATCTTGCATGTTGTGGTTACTTGTGTAAAACCGCAGGAAGTTTTGAAAAATAAACTTGAATGCGCCAGTTTACACATTGGGAATTTTCTTGAATTTCCACTATTGGAGTCCATAAAATCGATGACATAACAAATGTTTTCTGGTACATTTTAATGTACATATCTAAACAAAGGGAACCACTCAGTTGATTCAGCTGGTACCATCTAAGGACGTCATCATGGGCCAAACAAGCACTGTCTTGCAGGATTCAGTCTTTCACTCAGACCGAGTTGTTTGGATATCATATGTAATCAGGATACAGACCATGAAAACTGTCATCAGAAAACAATCGACTTAGTAGAAATGAGTTAATAGAAGTGAGGGGGGAAGGAAACCTAGTGTGTTTTTTCTAAGAATTCAGCCTTGAGACTGATGGGTAAATGAAGAAGGATGGGAGGCTTGAACCCAAAGGGGCTGGGCTGCTTGGCCCCTCCCAGTTCTGTACTCAGGAATGGGGTTTGGTCCAATGCTCAGTCCTAGGAGGGCCTGCTCTGGAAACAAGATGGGCCTAGGCTCTCTTCTCACATCTTTAACTCATTAACCTACCAACACAGTGTTCCAGACCTAGATGATTTCACTTATACCTGAGGTGGAATATCTAGAGTTTAATTAAAAGAAAAGGAGTAATAAAGTATTAAATTCATAAGTCATTTGGAATTTATTAGTCACCTAACATGTGCCAAACACTGTGCTAAGTCCTGGGGATATGAATGGGAGGGAAGGAGGTAATAAGCTTTTATATAAAGCCTACTATGTGCCAAACACTGTGCTAAGCACTTTTTATTTTTACAAATATTATTTCATTTGGTCTTCACAACAATCTCGTGAAGTAGATCTTATTATATTAGTAATTTTACAGTTGAGGAAACTGAGGAAAACAGAGATTAAGTGACTGGTTCAAGCTCATACAACTAGTAAGTGAGGCTGGATTTGAAATAAGGTCTTCATGACTCCAGACCCAGGGCTTTATCCACTACACCAGGAAGACACTGAAGATAAGTAAGAGAGTGGGGATAAAAGAATGGGCAATCTGCCAGAGAAGACAAGATGAACTGAGATCCTGTGTGTGTGTGTGTGTGTGTGTGTGTGTGTGTGTGTGTGTGTGTGTGTGTGTAAAAATTTGTTTTGTCCTAGAATATCGCTCCCTCTTCATGTGAGATGATTGAAGAAGGAGATCTTAGGAGAAGGCATTTTAATGATATGAGATGACCAAGAATGAAGAAAAGAGAGCTGATAGGGAAGAAGAGGGAGTTCTTGGTGAACAGGCTCAATATTTTTTCAATGAAACTGAAGCAAGGACCTCAACTAAGAGGCTTGGGGGAGGGGAAGTCATAGGATGTCTACAAAGGGATGAAAAGGAATTGGGGTTAGAAATGGAAAAAAAAAATCCAACAAAGGGTGTGTGATAGTAAATCAATTAGGGAGGGCACAAGGATTGCCTTGCCACAATGAGGGCCCAATTGAGGTTATGCAAGAGAAATTTTTATTGGACCCACTCTACTCACTTTTGTGATTTTTCTCCAGCTTTGTTTAGCAACATGTGAATAGGGAATGAAGACAGCATGTAGTAGGATTAGGCTTGGCAGGGCAATCCTGGCAATAGGCAAGGGACTCAAGAGAAGAGAATAGAGAAGAGTTAAAGTGGTTCACCTCTACAAGTTGGAGAAAGGAGAGGAGTGTATTCAGTGTAGAGGACATGGTCTGGGAAATAACTAGAGGGAAGAAATTTGAGATGACAACGAGGAAGAAAAGCAGTAGAGATTATAAGAAAAAGGAAAAGACAAAAAAAAGAATGACAAAAATATAATTAGATAAAAGAATTTCAGAGTTCATGAACATGGAAGTGGAATACATGTGAGTGGCAAGATGAAGGGTATGATCATCTCTGAGTGTAGCTGGTATAGGATGTAGGACTAGGTCATGGGAAGAGAAAAAGTTGAGAAACTGGGAAGTTAGAATATTTGAGGGAGTATCTATCTATCTATCTATCTATCTATCTATCTATCTATCTATCTATCTTGAAGTCTCCCAGTATAAGGGCAGGAGTTGGAGAAGGAAAGAATGTGAGTTAAGTGACTGAACTCACTGAGGAAGGAAGAGTATTCTGGAAGTCAGTAAGTAGATAACCACTAATAGAATCATTATTGGATAAATTTTGATAGAATGAACCTACAAGGAGGAGAGATTAGTGAGGGGTGATGGTAGAAGAAGAATCTAGAAATGACAATGGAGAGTAAGGAATATCCTAATTGTATCACATTAACCCATGAGATGGGGCCAGTGTGAGTGAAAGTGCAATGGGGAGGAGGGGATCATGCCTTGTGTCAAGGCAAGTGGTCTGGAGTTATATCAGTGTGCTAGAAGGATCAATGAAATGGCTAATCCAGGCAAAGGACTTTGCTCCCAGCAAGAGCAATTGATATGTAGTTGTAAAATATGAATCAGGATGGGATAGGTAATTTATTCCTATACACAAAGAAAATACTAAACACAAAAGACTCACAAGTACACAGTTATTAAAAGAAAACTAAACAACAACAAAAAAGAAACTCTAGCAAGCTAGAGTCCATTTTCCTTTCAGTGGGCATCCTCAACAAGAATGCTGGGCTAGTTCCCAGGGATGCTTCCCTTCCTCATAGCTTTGACCTAATGGGGCCTCTGAACTTCTCGAATATTTCAAGTCTGGACATGTACATTTCTGAATGTTTGTTCTCCTGAGATCAGTCAAGAATAAACACAAAATGGGATAGCCAGGGACTGACCCAAGTGCAAGCTTGCCTTCTTGACTCCTCCCACACCCACCCCATACTAACTGAAATATGGGTTTAGTTGCTATAATACTGGGGTGGAACCAACCTTTTTTTCTCCCATTATTTAAAGTCTTGGCATTACATGATGACAACTGCAAAATTGAATGGAGGTAGGGTTTAAAAATGTCTTTTCTCTGAACTGATACAGCACCCCACCCCCTCTCCTGCTGTCACAGAGTGCAAGGTGCCCAAGAGACCCCTTGGGATCTGACACACCCTATGAAAGTATAGAAGGCTTTCATCTGGATAGAAGCAAGTCCTAAAGCTGCCACATTTTTGTCCAGGAGCAGGAATGCCAACTCTGAGCCTGCTCCATGGAATGTTCCCTGTTGGACAATCTAATCTTGACACATACTTTATATGCAAGATAATAGACCTAGATCTGGGAAGGGGCATAGTGGTTATCTAGACAATCCTCCACCCCCACTACCACCCCCCATTTTACTTATAAGGGAACTGAGACACAGATGGTTTCTCCAAGGTCACATGATGAGTATGTATCTAAGCCAGCATTTGAGCCCTATGACCTCCCACTCCAGGAAGTACTTTACCCTCATATAAAGTCCATTTGACCCTAAAAAGGAATCTCAAGTTGTTCATATTACAACTACATTATCATTTTTTTTTTAAAGTGGAGAATGGGCCATAGATTATCCTTTAGAAGTAAGGTTGGTCATTCTTCTGAGTCTGGCTTCCTTTTAAATTCTTTTTGTTTAAATTATTGTAATCATTGTGTATATTATTCCCCAGATTCTGTTTATTTCTCTCTGAATGAGTTGATACAAGGCTGCCTATTTTCTCCGAAATCCTCACATTGGTCATTTATGATGATGTAATAATTCGCCCACACGCTTGAGATTCCATCAATGTAGAAAAGAGGAATTCTGATCTTTCTGGTGACGAACTTTCAAATGTTCCACAACTTAAAGCCTTAGAGAGGTGGCTGGGGTACTGAGAAGGCAGTTCACTTACCTAGGGCCTTCTAGGCAGTGTCAGAGGCCAGACTCAAACCCAGGCCTTCCTGACTCAGAGGCTGACTCGATTTCCTCTAATCCATGCTGCCTCCCCTGGCATAATAATTGGCCATGTCATCTAGCAGTGTGTGTAGTCACGCTTCAGTCACTGGACATCTATATTATCTTCCCACCAAGTATTTGTTATAAATATTTTGGCACACATTGTGTCTTTCCTTATATTTTTAATTTTCTTAGGGGTTTCTGAGAGACATGAGAGGATTCAAGGTCCCAAAAGAAGAAAGGACTGAACCCAGGTCACACAGGTTGTAAAGAAGGAAAGGCAGAAATTGGTCCTCTGACCCTGTGTCCAACATTGTTTGACCTGCCGCTATTGAGTTGGCCATGGCCCTGGTCACAGTACAGCTTAGTTCCTCCAAGGGAGAGCATCTATGGGATGTAGGTGAACCCCTGAAATCAATGTCCACTTACTATGATAGTTCATAGTCACTAAAGGGATGAGGCACAGGTTTTATGAGTCCACTTTTTAAAAATTTAATATTTTATTTCCTCCCCAATTACATGTAAAAACAATTTTAACATTCTTTTTTCAAATTTTGAGTTCCAAATTCTCTCTCTCCCATCCCCAATCATTGAGAAGGCAAACAATTTGACATAACTTATACATGTATAGTCATGCTAAATACATTTCTATGTAAGTTGTGCTATGAAAGAAAACATATTTAAAAAAAGAAAGTAAAGAAAAAGTATCTTTGATACCATCAGTTCTTTTTTTGGAGATTGCACCTTTTATCACAAGTCCTTTGGAATTATCTTGGATCATTGCATTGCTGAGAAAAGCCAAGTTATTCATAGTAGATCATAATACAATATTGCTGCTGTTGTGAACACTATTCTTCTGGTTCTGCTCATTTCACTTTATATCAGTTCACGTAAATATTTCCAAGTTTTTCTGAGAGTCTTCTGTTCATCATTTCTTATAGCACAATAATATTCCATCACAATCATATGGTACAACTTGTTCATCCATTCCCCGTTGATGGACACTCTCTCAATTCCAATTCTTTGACACCACTAAAAGAGCTGCTATAACTATTTTTGTACCCATAGGTCCTTTTCCTTTTTTAAAAATCTCTTTGAGATATAGGCCTAGTAGTGGCATTGTTTAGTCAAAGGATATGCATGTGGACCCATATTTTTTAAAATAACTTTGTTCTTTTAAAAAAATTTTTATTTACAGTTCTGAATTCTTTTCTTACTTCCTCCCCCTTCCCCACCCATTGAGAAGGCAAGAAATATGATACTCATTATACATATGAAATCATGCAAAAACATATTTCTACATTTTAAAAACATTTAATTTTTATGTGTGCCCACTTTTGACTATGCCCCAGCCCAGCCACTCAGCCTGACCAGAAATTCTATATCCACTATCTAAATTCCCTGGGATAAGGCTTCTGAATCCAAATTGGAGGATAACAGGCATGGCATGTCATAAAATAATTTGCAATATAGACATGAAATTCTCACCTCTGATCAAAGGTTCTCTGCCCAATGACCTTTGGTTATGCTTTCTTACAATAGATGGGTTGTGACTTTCATACCTTAGGGGGCAGGATTTGGGTCATTTCTATAAGAACCTCCCAGGTGAGGAAAACCTTCTAACAGTGCAGGTTGGCACCTTCTCTACAACTTATAGTGACAGAGTTGTCTCAGAACTTATCAGAAGCATGATGTACACCAATGCCTTTCTAGCTTCAAGAATAGGGTTTTCTCCATTATGCCACCCTGCCTTTTTAGAGGTCAAAAAAAGGAAAGCATTCAAAATATAGAGAATTGTCTTTGGGGAAACACAGTCTATGAGAATGCTTGGAAATTGTCATTCTAAGAGAAGTTTCTTTCACAGAGTGCATGGCTGATTTAGATCACTCCATTGACTTTTTTTTTAATTTAAAAAAGTTGTTATTCCATGAACACTAATGTAAAATAAAATTTAACATTAAAATCCAAAATTTCAATTTTAAATTCCCATCAGATTCTCGAGCAATCCATTACTAGAGTTATGACTGACAAAAAAATTGTCTGCAATGACTTTCATTCTTGTAATCTTTACAATGGACTGTTTCATCACAAAAAATTTTTTAAAAAATCTCCCGCATCTCGATCTTTGCACAGCCTGTTCTCCACGACTAGAATGCACTCTGTTCTCATTTCAGTTTCTTTGAGTTCTGAGCTTCCTTAAAGACTGAGTGAGGGACAGCTCCTACATGAAGCCATTACTGAGTTCTCCAGACCAGGGGTTCTCAAATTTTCTTTTTTCTCATAGCACAGTATTACTAATAAAACTGATAGCTAGCATTTATATACACTGGGAAATGTGCTAAGCAGCTTCAAATTTTTACTTCACCTGTTCCTCACAATAACTCCATTGAAGTAAGTGCTGCTCTTATTCCCATTTTAGAGATGATGAAATTGAGGCCAACAGAGGTTAAATGGCTTGTCTATGCTCACACCAGTAGTGTCTGAGGTCAGATATGAACTAAGGTCTTGTGGACTCCAGTTCTGACACTGGGTTCTTTACCAATCACCTATCTGCCCTGATGATCATTGTTTGCTTGAGAAATACCAGCACACTATGAAAGACATGAACATATGCATCTAATTGTAAGTGCACATAATCACTATATTCTTCATTGTACTCAGCAGAAATTCACAATAACTCTGAGAGCATATTTTTTTGAGAACAACTGCCATAAACATGAGTATTCTTTTCCCCTTCCTTTTTTTTTTAATTGTCTATCCCTTTAATTTTACAGATGGCTTCTAAGAGTGAACAATAAAATATAAATAACATTTAGGATATAAAGATTGATGTAACTCTTTCAAAATGGAGATTCTTGTCCTAAGACAAAACTCTAGATATCCTTTTTAAAGAACTACATTCTCTCAATATTGAAATTTTTTTAATATATATTTGAAACATTTAATTTTAAGACCTCGAATTTCAGATCCATTCCCTTCCTCCCTTGCCACCCATTCCCTCTGGGAAGATAAGTAATTCAGTATGTGTTGTACATGTATAGCTATGCAAAATATTACCATAGTAGATATATTGGACAAGGCTGCTTATAATTCCCTCCCACCCATCCCACCCCCCACCTGGTCCTTTCCCTACTTGAAACTGTCCCTCTTCTATACTGGGTACTTCCAACCTCCCCTCACCCCAAGAATGCCCTCCCATCCATCATCCCTCCTCTCATCCCCCTTCCCCCTATTCTGCTGCAGGTTGAGATATCCCATTTAGTATGTATGTCATTCTCTCCCTGAACCAAATTCAATGAGAATGTGGTTTTGCCTTTTTGCCTTCCTATTCTTCCTCTCCCTTGCAACCACTTCCCCTTGCTTCTTCTACATGAGATAGTTTACCCTACCCTGTCTCTCCCCATCTCCTCTTGCCACTTTCCTCTCTCACCTCATAATTTCATCCCTTGAGTATTCTCCCTTCCCAACAAATTCAACCTATGCCCTCTATCCATATATAACTGTAACCATATACACACACATTCACATATGTATTCATGTGATCACATACCCTTCTTCCATTATTTTCATAGTGAGAAAGATATCATCAGTCACAGTTATTGCTTTTCCATATAGAAATGTAAATAGGTCAACTTTGATAAGTTCCTTTTGATTTCTTTTCCCTGATTACCTTCTCAGGCATCTCTTGCTTCTTGTGTCTGGATGTCAAATTTTCTATTCAACTCTGGTTTTTTCCTCAAGAATGCTTGAGGAAATGCTATTCCACTGAATGATCATATTTTCCCCTGAAACAAAATACTCAATTTTACTGGGTAGGTGACCCTTGGCTTCAGTCCCAGCTCTTTTGCCCTCTGGAATATGATATTCCATGCCCTTCGATCCCTCAGTGTAGAAGCTGCCAGGTCCTGTGCTATTCTGATTGTGTTTCCACAATATTGAAATTGTTTCTTCCTGGCTGCTTGTAGTATTTTCTCCTTGATCTGGGGATTCTGGAACCTAGCTATAATATTCCTGGGAGTTTTCTTTTTGGGATCTTTTTCAGGAGGTGATCTGTGGATTCTTTCAACCTCTATTTTGCCCTCTGGATCTAAAACATCAGGGCAGTTTTCCTTGAGAATTTCTTGAAGGGTGATTTCTAGGTTCTTTCTTGATCATGGCTTTCAGGTAGTCCAATAATTTTTAAATTGTCTCTCCTGATCTATTTTCCAGGTCAGTGGTTTTTCCCATGAGATATTTCACATTGCCTTCTAATCTTTCATTTGTTTGGATCTGCTTTACAGCATCTTGATTTCTCATAAAGTCATTAGCTTCCATTTGCTCCAGTCTAACTCTGAAGGAATGAATCTCCTCAGTAAGCTTTTGAGATTCTTTTTCCATCTGGCAAATTTGGGTTTTTAAGGCATTCTTCTCCTCATTGCCCTCTTGGGCCTCCTATGCCATTTGAGTTAGTCTATTTTTTTTTTAATTTTTTTTTTTTAAGCAATTGGGGTTAAGTAACTTGTTCAAGGTTACACGGCTAGTCATTATTTTTGTGTGGGTGCTCATTTTCTGAGGCCGGATTCGATCTCGGGTCATCCCAACTCCGAGGCCCGCACTCTTACTCACTGTGCCACCTAGCCGCCCCTGAGTTAGTCTATTTTTTAAGGTGTTATTTTCCTCAGTCAGGCTGTTGACCCTTATTTCATACTTTTCCTGCATCCTCATTTCTCTTCCCAATTTTTCCTCCACTTCCCTCATTTGACTTTTAAAGTCCTTCTTAAGGTCCTCTATGGCCTGTAACCCGCTCATATTTTCCTTTGGGGCTTTTGGAGGAGGATTTCTGACCTCAAAATCCTCTTCCTGTCCTATGCTTTGATCCTCTTTGCCCCCAAAATAGGAGTCTAAGGTTGCATTTTTCTTTTTATTTTGTTTCCTTTGCCTTGACATGTTGCCACTTAATTACTTGACTTTTGGGCTTGTTGCCACAGTAGGACTCTGCCACCAGACAGGAGAGCTTTCGTCCCAAGAGTTGGGGTCTTCACAGCTTTCTGGCAAGCTGGATACCCACCCCAGACCTCACCACCAGATCACAATCCAGATCCAGGGAGGTTAAAGCAAGAGCAATTATCCTCCAAGACTGATTGCTGGATCTCTCTACAGTTCAAAGGCCAGGAGCTGGAGCTGCCACTGAAAACTACAAAATGGCGTGTCTCCTCAGTGGCTTCTAGCCCCCAGGGGAGGAAGCTGACTCGTTCCCCAAATACTGGTCCCAAAGTCCACAGGGCACTAACCTCTCACTTTATCCTAGGCATATCTGAGTTGATAATTCTGGAATCACCACAGCTGCTGGTGTTTTGGGGTCCCTCCAGCCGGCTGCTGGCCCGGCCACCCTGGGGCTAAAACTGCAGCTCACGTGGACCTGGGCTCAGCTCTCTGGCCGTGTGCTGCCGGCTCCCAGAACGCTGCGCTGGTCCTTCCTGCAGGGCTGCTGGGCTGTCCTCAGCGGGAGGTTAGCTTCTCTGTGTCACTCTGTGGGTGCTGGGGCTTAAGAAATTGTTCACAGTCCCCTTTTACATAGTTTGGAGGTGATCTGGGGGGAGAGTGCCTTGGTCGCACTGTTTCTACTCTGCCATCTTGGCTCCGCCCCCTCTTTTCCCCTTTCAACTAATTTATGTTAACATATTGGTATAAAGGTGCTATCCTTCTTTTCCCCATCCCCCCACCCCCAATAGAAAGAAAGCTGCTTAAAGATAGCTTGTCTATGTATCCATCATGCCTTTTACAGACATGGTGCTTAACAAATATTTATTGAATATAACCAAAAATGAAATCCCCCAAAATGAAGTGAAGCCATGAATGTGGACTCTGGGTAAGCCACCTGACCAAAATCCCAGGGCCCAGGGCAGCACAGGGTCTGTCTATCCGTCTGTTCACCTTCTCTCTCCTAACATAATGACACCCTCCTTCCTCAACCATAAGTGTCATCACTGTTCCTACATCAGACCTTATTATTCACTCTATCACTCCCTCCTTCCCCTGCCTTTGGGTCATCCATTGTTTAGATTCTTTTAAGATTATGGTGTTCCATGATTTGTATCCACAGAGCATCCCTGAGAAATGATGGTACTAACATAAGATTTTTGTGTCTGGAAGAGCTTCAGATCATCCGAAACAGTGGTGCCCTTGAAAGCTTCTTAAA
Source organism: Gymnobelideus leadbeateri (assembly GCA_011680675.1). NCBI lineage: Eukaryota > Metazoa > Chordata > Mammalia > Diprotodontia > Petauridae > Gymnobelideus > Gymnobelideus leadbeateri. The sequence continues at coordinate 632,988 of WOXC01000419.1, read as the reverse complement.
AGACCCCTAGGAGGGTGGCTAGGTGGCACAGTGAGTAGAGCGTCGGCCCCAGAGTCAGAAGGACCCGAGTTCGAATCCGGCCTCAGACACTTAACGCACACACAAACAAAAAAAAAAAAAACCTAGCCGTGTGACCTTGGGCAAGTCACTTAATCCCAATTGCCCTCCAAAAAGCAAAAAAAAAAAAAAGACCCTTAGGACCTATACCCAGTTTTATCTTGGCACACAAAGATTGTGATTCCTTCCCGTTCTCCCTTTCCCTTTGAAGGCACAGGGTAGAGCAGACAGCGTGCTTGATTTGGAGTCAGGAGCTGAGGCCTTAAGGACGTCCCTTCTGGCCAGGCCTCAGTTTCTTCATCTGTAAAATAAGAGGATGAGATTCGGTCGCCTCTTCTCCAGATTACAGGAATCCCCCTCTTTGGGTTTGATTCTGTTCTGTTCTTTTGCCTTTCTACTGAGATACACTTCATCTGGAAAGGCTACAAGCCAAGATCAAGGTGGAGGGAGCGTTGATGCAGGATTTTCTGTTTGTGGGTGATTGTGCATTCAGTGCAGCCTCTGAGGCTGAGATGTAACAAAGTATGGATCACTTCTTTGCTGCTTGTGTTCATTTTGACCTAACAGTTAACACCAAGAACACACAGGTGCCCCATCAGTCACCACCACACCATCCATATGTGGTGCCAGCAGTTACAGCAAAGGGAGACATTTTGAATGCTGTGGATAAGTTTACTTACCTTGGCAGTGTCCTTTCCAGGGATGTACACATTGGTAGAGAGGTTGATACAGGCATTGCCGGAGTGAGCTTGGTGTTTGGGAGGCTATGAAGGAAGGTGTGGGAGAGAAGAGGTAGTAGACTGACTACCAGACTGAAGGCCCACAGAGCCCTTGTGCTGACGTCATTGTTGCATGCCGGGATAGTCTACCAGCATCGTGCCAGGAAATTTGAATTGCTTCCATTGGAATTGTCTTAGGAAGATTCCAAAAGTCACCTGGCAGGATAAGGGATCAGACACTCCATTCCTTTCCCCAACTGAGCTACCCAGCATTCAAACTGTACTGAAGAGAGCACAACTCCAATAGGCTGGGCATGTTGTTTGAAAGCTAAACATACACTTTCCAAAAAGACTCTTTTATGGAGAACTCACACAAGTCAAGCATTCACATGGTGGTCAGAAGAAGAGATACAAGGACACTCTCAGAGTCTCTTTTAAGAACTTTGGAGCCCACATCAGAAAAGGTGCTGTGTTGTATGAGTAAAGCAGAATTGAAACATCTCAAAGGAAATGTAGGATGTGCAAATCTAGAGAACCCACCCCAAATGTTCACATGGACTATTTGTGCCCAACCTGTGGTAGAACATTCTGACATTGTGTTGGCCTGATCAGCCCCAGATGGATACACTGTAACTTGACTCTAGCCTAGTGATGTCATTTTGGTCCTCTTCAAGAACAAAGGACAACAACCAACCAACCATGTCACATTTCTCTAGAGGATGATTGCTCTTGGAATCAGGCCATCTGGGTTCAATGTCTAGTTTGACCATTAGTTACTGACCTCATTAGTTCCCATGAGCTCAGTTATCTCTAATGAGAGTATGATGTCTAGACCTAAACATCCAACCCCAAGAGTCTCTCTAGAGAGCCAGTCCTGCTTTACCAACTGTATATTAGGTGTTTCAAAATGGATGTTCTGTAGGCTTCTTTAGCCCACATGTCAGAAACAGAACTATTTTTCTTTTCCCTCCAGAGTTTCTTATTTCAGTTGAGGGCAGTTCTCCATTTTGGTGTCAGCCTTCTCTCATCACTCTCACACACATACCCAATCAGTTGTACTGCCCATCCTACTCTCACTACATCTCTCCCATCTACCCCACCACCACTACCACCATGGTCAAAACTCTACACAGAGTGGTTTCTTTAAAGCACAAATCTGACTATACCCCACCCTGGCTCAATAAACTCCAAGGGCTCCCTACTGCCTTCAGGCTTGAGCCCTCTCCTCTTGCCACTTAAAGACTTTAAAACATTGCTCCAACCTCCCTTTCCAGCCTCAGTGTTCATTCCTTATTTTCATGCACTTTGCTTGAGCCAGACTGGTCTTCCTGATCTTCTTCACATGGCACTTCCTTTCCCACCTCATCTCTGTGTCTTTGCATAGCACCCCCCCCCCCAGGAATGTACCCCCTCATCACCTCTATCTTTTGGAATCTCTGGTTTCCTTCAAAGCTCAAGTCAAGTCCCTTCTACATAAGGCCATTTCTGTTTCTCCCCAGATGCTAGTGTTCTCCCTCCCTCAAAAATACTTAACATTTAAAAATACATTTTATATATTTATTTTGCATATGTTTAATATGAGAACATATTGTTTTCCCAGCTCCCTGAAGGCAGGGATTATTACATATTTGTATCCTCAGTACACCTGAATATCTGCCACATAGTAAGTGCTTAACACGTGTTGGTTGATTGTCATTTTGGACAAGCTCATCAACATTTCTGTTTTGCCAGAATAGGAATCATAGTTCTGATAGACTTCACAAAGCTTACTTTTTAGTAGAAGTCCAGATTTTGATTGTGTTAAGGTGTTGTTATGGGTTAGGGTTGGCCAGCTCTCTTCAAAGGTCCTCCCTCATTAGAGACCTCGTTAAATTCCCAGCAAAGAGTACAGCCAAGAATCACAACCCTGTCATGGCCCTTCAAGGTCACCTAGTCTGTCCTAGTCTTGAACAGGAATCTTCCCTACATCTCAGACAAATGGCCATCTGGCCTTTTCTCAGAAGCCTCCAGTGATGGGGAGCTTGCCACCTGCCACAGTAGCCCTTTCCACTTTGGAGTGTTTAGAAGTTTTGGGAAGTGTTTGCTTCCTTCAACCAAGCCTAAAATTGTACCATTGCAATTTCTCTCCATTACTTTCCAAATAAAAGCTGTCACATAATTCAAGGATGTGCCCTCTAACCCAAATGAGTATTGTTAAGAGTTAATAACCATGTTTGGAAAGCTAAAATAACTCTTTAGGTAATATCCTGGACCTGGAACAAAACCACGTAGAGTGGAGCACTTAAATATGAATGGATTTTTTTTTTAATATTGTGCTCCTTGGATATGCCTAGATCTTTCCTTCTTTACTATCCTTGCACTGTGAATATGGCAGAAGGCCACCCCCACCCAACTTGGAGGGAATTGGAGTCCAGGTAACACACGCAGTGCATAAGCCCCAAAGCTTAGTTCCATTGTCTCAGCCCTGAGCAAGGCACCGTGGGGCTGGCAGGGGCCTCCTCCCGCTTGCAGGCTGTTTCCTGCTTGCGAAGCAGTGGCCCCTTCTGGGAGAGCTAAAGTATTTCAGCCAACATCCAGGATTTGGTTTAACATTCCTGTCTCTGTGGAATATTCAAATGCTCTCCAGTCAAATTCATAAAATAGACGTTTTCCTTTCTCTGCCTTTGCTGTCTTTATGACCCAGTGAAATTCATATTCAGCGTCTGCTGGAAAGATGTCAGAGGAAATTTGGCTGTCAAGCCTTTTTAATTTAATACTGCCAAATAAAGGCAACGCTGCAGAGAGGGCTTAACCAGCAGAAACTTACCCACGGGGGCTTTATCTTTATTAAGTATTCAAATTTAGCTTGAAAAACAATTTAATCTTACATGATGGGACTTAATTATGACCCTCACCCCCCTTTTCTCGTGTAGCCAGAAGACCCCACAAAATATTTACGATCCTCAAAACCCAAACACAAAAAACACCGAAAACTCACTACAAGATAGTTCTCTTTGCATGCATAGATGATAATTTAATTAGCGTTGACAGCAGAGGCTAGGAAATGAGGAACACCTCATTTGTAAAGGAGAGGAAGTCAGCTCAAATATGAATTGGTTTTTTCCTATTCTTTAGTATGAGTGGCTCTTGCTGTCTACAAGTTGTCCAAGTGTGGATGTGGCTGAAGTCACCCCTTCCCCAGACTCTGTGGGAAACAAGACTCTGGCTAAGGCATACACGCACGTTTGTGTTCGTGGATTTTTCTTCTCTATCTCCTTCCAGTAATTTCTCATAATTACTGCCTCCTGCCCATATTATCCCATCCCAAACAGAGATGCTGCTTGTTGGTATATCTTCTTCCCCAACCAATTCCGGACTAGGCAGTGGCCGGTGACGATGGGCTGGCGGGTTAGCCAAGCCCTCCTTTGGGACTTGTTCCTGCCTCTCTCCCACCTCGCTTCTCATCAGAGGTCCCCACCATGGAAGAGGTAAAAGTAAATGAAGTGCAGACTGAACGGCCTTCAGAGACAGGAGATTCTGTGATCTCGGGTTCTGGGCAGCTCAGAGAGGAGCTGGGAATAGGGCAGAGCTTCTCAGGACTGCCTAGAGTCTCTCTCCCGGCTCACCTACAGAATACGACTTGGAAAGGAGACTTGAGAACCTAAACTATTGGGCAAAGTGTTGACTTTCTCCCAGTCTCAGAAACCTTCTCAGTCGGTCCTTCTTGCAGGTATTCAGGAAGCAGACAGTCGTCAGGCAGTTGGGGGGGGGGGGGGGAGTTAAGGGACAGCTCCCAGCAGTCACAGATTTCCAGTGTTTCCTAGGAGTGGCTTTAGTTTGCAGCCCAGCAGGGGAACAGCGCAGGGTAGGAGCTTTCCCAAGATTTGCCCACTAGTATGCTAGGAAGCGAGTTGGTTTAGCAAGCGGGCAGGGAGCGGCTGCCGACCCCCCAGCCCCGGGCCGTAGGGCTAGCCCAGTCAAAGCTCCAAGAGGAGAGGAGCTCACCTTTCCCCTGCATTCCCGGGGCCTGGCACTTTCGCTGTGGGCCTCAGGTGAGAAAGGAGGGAGGGAGTGTCCACCCAGGCGGAGCCCAGGACAGGAAGTAAAGGGACTTTCCCATTGGGGCTCTAGGAAAATCCCCCTACCTGGTTCTTATTTAGCGCCAGCAAAAGAGTTTACAACCCCCTCCACCAGCGCCCCGCAGGAGCAGCCCGAGCAGGGGGGCGCCAGCAGAGCAGCCCCGGGCCGGGGAGCAAGCCGAGATCCAGAGAGGTAGAGACAGAGAGACATATACAGACACATAGGAAGACACGTAAACAACGGGAGAGGCAGAGGAAGAGAGAGCAGAGACACGAGGATAGAAAGGAAGAGTGAGGAGAGACAGGAGGCTGTGGGGGAGCCCGAGCCGGCGACCCCTGCCTTCCCATTCCCGGGGAGCCGTTAGATTGTGTCTTCCACCTTCCGAGCTCCCTGGGGAGCGGTGGGAGGTGGGCAGCTCCGGCGTCCTTCTGGGAGTCCCAGGACTTGGGCTTTGCCACACACTACGAGCAAGTGGCTTCCCCTCTCTGGGCCTCAGTCTCCCCCTTTGTCGAATGAGGGGGATCCTTGGGCTAGGTGGCCTCCAAGGTCCCCAGCAGCTGTAAAGTTTCGGATTACAGCAGCGGCGGCCAATCGCAGCCCCTAGAGCCAGCCTCCCTTCCCGACGCGGGGAGAGCGCTGTCCCGGGCAGCCGCCTAAAGGGGGCTCCTCGGAACGGCCCGGCCGGCCCCGCCGCTGCCCTCCCTCCTTCCCTCGGGAGCCGGGCCCCGGGCCCCGGGCCCCTAGCCCCTAGCCCCTAGCCGCAAGCACTGAGCCACAGCCGCTCCCCAGAGCAGGAGAGCCTAGCTGCGGCGCCTCGGCGGCTCCAGGCCAGGGCCCAGGGGGTGTGTGGTGTGGAGGGGGAGGGGCGCGGGAGGGGGAGGGGCAGGGCCGGGGGAAGGGGAGGGGAGGGGAGGGGAGGTGCGGCGTGGCGTGTCGTCCAACCTGCTGGCGAGGAGGTGGGTGGTTGGCGGGGCAATGAAAAGGGCAGGCGAGGAGTTTCCCCCAAACTTTGAGCAACTCCTTCGGTCGGCGCTCTACAGCCGGCGGAGAAAGCAGCGGCAGCGGCAGGGCAGCCACGATCATGGGCCTGGGCAGAGAGTGAGCTGAGCGTCTCGGGTCTGCCTGCCTGCTGCTCCTTCTGCCTGGCCGCTCTCCCTCCCTACGTAGTCCACCTTCCTCCTCGCGAGCTCCACGTTCAGTGCCGGCGAGTGGGGACTCCGAACGTGTGCAAGGGCGAGCCCGAACCGGAACCCAAGAGCACTGGCCAGGTGACCCACACGCACCCTCCGTCGGCTCCCGGCACGCTGTTGGGCTCTCGGTCTGTCTGACTTTCGTCCCCCGAGGCCCTCCGAAGACCCCGGCAGCCCACTCAGGGCGCTCTGAGCATCCCCAGACGCCAACTTCGGCCAGGACGCCCGCGGGGCCACAAAGTTGCGGCGCGACTGCCGGGAAGAGAAACCGAGAGCCTTCGGACAGCTGGCCAGGGGGATCTCCAAGCGCCCGCTGCCGAGATGTCCGAGAAGAAGGACGGCAAGTCCAGGGGGAAAGGGAAAAAGAAGGAACGAGGCTCGGGTCAGAAGACTGTGGCCCCAGAGGGCGGTGAGTGCCGACCCAGCGACGCCCCTCTCCGCCTCTCTCCTTTCCTCTCCTCCTTTCTCTTCTCTCTTAGCTTTGCCCCCATTGGGTCCCACCCTGCCTTCCCCAGAGAACCCAGCCCTATCCAGTCGATCCGGCAGCGGGCAGGTAGCAGAAGCAGCGGCGGCAGCAAAGCATCCTGAAACCTGGAGCCATAGTCTCCTCCTTCGTCCTGTGGCGGGGGTGGGCGTGGGGCAGGGAAAAGGGCTAGGGCGGACCTCGGGGTCTCTGGCCCAACCTCTCCCTTACCTGGCTGCTCTGCGTCTGTCAGCTCCAGAGCCGAACGCTAAGAGCTGGAAAGGACCGCCCTCAGGCCGAGCCCACTTTCCGGGTTTGGAAACTGAGGCCCCGGGAAGGCAGGCAGGTAGTTAGAACCAAGGGCTCCCGGCTGCTCTCTCCCGGGCTGTAGCCTTACAGCTGCTTCCCTATGTGGACGCCGAAGTTTCTCTTGAGTTATTCCTCCTGGGACCCGAATCCTGGAGTCGGGCCTCGGGGGATACTGGGGTAGTAGTGCGGCAATGATGAGCGCATTGGACGGGCGCCGGCTGCCACCTAGTGGAGCGGGCCAGAAGAAGTTGCAGAGTGGGGAGCAGGCTTGGTGTGAATGGAAGAGGGCCTTCCTCCCTGCGGGGTGTATGAATGTGTCAGGGGTGAAAAGGCAGGGAAAGGACAGGTGCCGACGCTGGGGTGAGGAGAGGATCCTGCAGATGCATCGGTTCTCCCCGATTCACGCTGACCATCCTACACTTGTGATCAGCAGCCTAGAATTCCTTTCAAGTCAGCCCAACCAGGCGATCTCCCACTCCACCAAACTTCTCAGATAAAGGCTTCCAGATCCCCCAAATCCTGACTGAGTTTCCTTCCGAAATCATCCGTATGCGCTCCCGTAAGCCCCACAGGGGAGCAGAACTCCGCTGTCCCTCTTTCAGGCGCCCAGGGGCCTCTTGGTTAGGGCTTGTACCTCCTCTGGGAGAGGGATTGGAAATGGAGACGTTTGGCTCGGGGTCTTTGTTTGACACCTTTTTCCTACTCCTGTGTTGGCCTCCACCTCCAGAGACGGTAGGTGCCCTTGTGCTAGGCAGTCCCTGTTTAAAAATACATTGCTGGGCGTCCTCCGTAGAATACATGCCAATAACCTTTAGAAGAATGAACGAATTAAACGTTGGCTTTAAAAGAATCTTTGACAATGGGGTTTTTCTCTCTAGCTCGTGGCTGTTGAGTCGTTTCAGTCTTGTGACCCCATTTGGGTTTTCTTGGCAAAGATACTGGGGTGACTTGTCATCTCCAGCCCATTTTACAGATGAAGGAGCTGAGGCCAACAGGTCCAAATGGCAGCATTTCTTAAAGACTTCCTGGGCTAGGTTTTGAGAGCAATGAAGCCTTATTCCTGACATCCTTGAGTCCGTAGTTTAATAGTAGAGGACAGACTCCTAAGGTAGAGAGCCATGCTATAAGTGAGGAGTGAGGGAGGGCTGGACCTGTGATTTAGAATGGGGGGGAATTCAGGGTTTGGAAGTCCCTCCACCAGTGAAGATCAGCGATTCCTCTGGAACTAAAGTCTTGGTTGCCTAGGCCCTTTGAGATGAAATGATTTGCTTAAGATCACAGCTGGTATCTGTCTGACTGCCTGACTCCAAGCAGGTGACCATTGAAAATGCTGCTTTTCTGTCCCTTAGTTTCCACTACTTCTCATGCTAATGTCCAGTATCATTTGATCTGTGCACCAAATAATAGCTAACAGTTTGCATAGCACCCTAAGGTTTGCAAACTGCTTTACCAAGGTTTTCCAGTTGATCTTGACCACTACTATGGGGAGCAGGTGTTTTTATTCATTTCTCTTTTATAGGTGGGAGAACTGAGGCTTTTGTGACTTGTTCTGGGTCTTACAGCTAGCAATGGACTGAGACTCCCTTTGAACTGCAGCCAAGAATTCCATCTACTACCCTCTTGGACAGCTTCTACACATCAAAGAAATGTAAAACCTAGTTCTAGGTGAGGTGTGGAGTGGAGTGAAAGCCCTCTGCCCTTTGGGAAGCCTGAAACGGTTGGGAGGGGCCAGAGAGTAGAGGACCTTCCAGGCCAAGAAAAGGCTTTGAAATTTCCCTCTGTGGAAAGTAAGGTGCTTAAAGATTTTGAGAACAGCCAATGACATCACTGGATCTGTGGGCATGGGAGATTGCTTTGGCAAGGGCATGAGGGCTAAGTAGGAAGGAGACAAGAGGGGATGCTAAGTGCTCCTTGAGCAGTCCAGACAACTGATGTTCTACATCATATATGTGAAAAATGATGGCCTTTCTTCCACCTCCCATGTTTCCCATAATCATCAGGAGGCTCTTGGGAATTAAAGGGGGAAAGGATGTTAGAAATCATATGTATGAGTCAAGAAGCATTTATTAGCCACCTACTGTGTGTCAGGCACCATGCCAAGTTACCCCCTTTTATGGAAGAGGGAATTGAGGCCCAAGGAGAGTTACTTGTCCAAAGTCATGGTGCTCCCAAGAGATGAATTTTAATTGCAAAGCTAGTGTATCTTCTCTCATCACATCACAGTGCAGGAAGCGGGGAGAACATGGTGTCTTCATTGTCTGTCTGTATGCTGTCTCCTGGTAATAGGCCTTGACCTTCTCTTGGTTGGGGTGTATGAATGCTGCTTTGTGGGGATAGCTTCTTCTGGGAATAGAGCTTGGAGCTCTGTTGGGTAGAGTGCATCAGATAGGACTGGTTTGGAAGCACCCACTCTAGCCTACCAGCTATTATCTACCCTTCGACCAGGAAACAGAAATTCCAACTGGCACGCCCCTTACTTTGTTCTTAGCTTGGGAGCCTGGGAGAACACTCTCTCTACTCCTTTCACAGACACCCTGTGGTAGAGATCATTCCCATTTTACATATGAGGAAACTGAGGCCCAGTGAAGTGAAACAGTGTGATAGAGCTGAGACTCTCACTCAGGTCTGCTGGATCCTGGCCTAGGACTTCTCCTATATCAGGCTCCCATCCAGTTGTCAGTACAGGCTTGGACATATCAGTTGGTCCCATTCCATTCAAGTACTTTTTGGTGTCTTTGTCTGGTTCATTGTCTTCCTGTCCCTGAAGGCTCTGCCTAGAGCAGTCTTGAGTCCCTCCAGTCTCTCACTTTGCCATCTCATCAGCTCTCCTGGGGTTAGGGAAAACTCCCCACCTTCTCCACCCTGGTCTGACATCTCGCTGTCTCACAAGGCTGTTGTGAGGAAGGCACTGAGGAAATGGGGATTCTTTGCACCTTTGTTAAATTTATTCCCATCCATCCTGGCTCTCCTTGCTGACTTGTAAGCTTCTCAAATAAGGTTCTCTATAATTGTTCTTTTTTATCTTTCAATTCTCAACAAATGGCCCTGCAGTCAACAAGTCCTTAATAACTGATGAATTGAGGTTCAGAGTGAATGTGGAAAATCAGGGCACAGTAGTTTTGGAGCCAGAGGGGAGGCCACAGAACCTTTACTCTTCTACTTGTTACTCAAGTGATTTGGGGATCAAAGATGAAAAGTTTTACATTTTAGATCACAGCCTGTTAAAAAAAAATTCCTTAGTTTTACAGATAAGGTAACTGAGTCCAGGATGGATTTAGTGATGTGCCTACAGTCTCCAGCTGGTGTATCTCAGAGGCTGGAACTGAAGCCAGGTCTTTCTAACTTCAGGCCCAGTTCTCCACCCACTGTCCCATGATAAACTTTTGTTAATTTAATCTCTGAATCTGTTACTTCATCTATAAGATTTAAGGGGTCTCAGAGAACCCATCTATGACCCTGCAAATCCTATGAATGTTTGCCTCCCTTTTATGGCTGAATTACTGATATAATTGGATCCCTAAACACCGAAGCATTTCCCCCAGGATCCCCTGCCCCCATTCCTTATAACAGCAACCCCCCCAAACTGGGCCAGCAGAAGGACATTCTGGCAGTTTCTGCCCTTGGATATGACTGTGCTGTGTTAGAATTGCCAGGAGAGTAAAAATGAGCCCCACTGTGCACTGGGTCAGACAGAGGCTTGGCCATACACACATCTTTTGAAAAGAGGGACGTCTTCACTGGACCTCTGTGTTGTTTAAGGGAATCATTGGTGTCTAATTCTTAGACTGATGCATTTCTGTACCAGCACCTAAGCCGTGACTGGTTTGCAGATGTTTGGGATCATTAGTGCTTCTCTGATCAAGCTTCTGACACATCCCAAGCCCAAAAATTACTGATGCTTTGACTCTTACCCATGTAAGAACCCTTGGCATGCATTCTTCTGCATGTACCCAGGGCTCCATAACATGCCAGCTTACTGGATCCTGGGACCCTTTTCAGATGTTCTGATTTCTTGTGTAATTTGGGTAGTTCTCGCTATTACTGAAAGGTTCAACACCCTCCCTCCCTTCCTTCCTTCCTTCTCCTGCCAAGGCTATGGAGAGAGGATGAAATCTCCATTAGAGACACAATTCCTATGATGCTTGGATGCTTGGTTGCTGTGGTTTCTCCTCAGCGGTTACAAAGCTTGGCTTTGTAAACAGCTTAAACTGGGTTAACTTTATCAAGCCTAACTCTAGAACAATTGTGTCCACATTTGCCTGTAACCTGTCCAAACATTTGTAAGTACAAGGGGTGGAAAAATGAGAAATATAGGCTTCCAAGTGGGTAGAAACTGACAGCATGCTCTCCCCATGACATCACTCCTTAGGGTAAATAGCAAGAACCAGGCATTATGGGGCAGACAAAGCAGAACAGTGTGATAGAGACAATGGGAAAGAAGTGCTTCAGTCTAAATACAAAAACCTGCATCCCCTTTGTTTTTCTCTCCACTTAATAAAGAAAGAAACAAGAGCTAACTGTAATGGCCTTATTGATAGAATAAAATATGAACCATTTTGCAGAGGAAAATGCCAGGAAGTCTATGAGAGTAAGGAGCACACATCTCATAGATTTAAAGTTTACATGGTTCATCCAAAGATAGTTCATCCATGTTATAGATGAGGAAACTAAGGTTCTGAGGACACAAGGGACTCCCCCAAGTGGCTAACCCAGAAGCAAGTCTTGGAGTGGGCAAGTCAGACTGGGATCTCTGCTCTCCTTAGTCCTTGGGGGAGTCACTTTCTCTCTTGGGGTCTCAGTTTCCTCATCTGTAAAATGAGTGGAGCAGATGATTTCCAACTCTAAGTGGGCTAGGTTTTAAAAAATAAAGAATTATTATTGCACCAAACTGTAGGAATTCTATAATCTATTGTTTCCAAGACAAAACTGAATCAGCCTTTCAGAGCCAGAAAGAGTTTTCAGGACTTTGTCACCTCAACTTACAAATAGGGAAAATGAGGATGAGTGGGACAGGATTTCTCTAAATGGGCTATTCAGTGATGTACAGTGGATTAATGACAGGGCCAGAACTCTAACAGAATGGAGTTAGTAGGTATAGTGTTGGATGCAAAGTTAGGAAGATCTGGGGGGAAATTCTGACTCAGACCCTTATTAGCTCTGTGACCCTCTTATTACCAAGTTTTTAACCTCCCTGGCCCTCAGTTCTCTCATTTGTAAAATAATGTGATGGGGGGGAGGGGGCCCATGAAAAAAATAAGGTGATTGTCCTCCAAGGTCCTTTCCAGTTTTCAGTCTATGATCCCAAAATAACAACTCCTAATCCAGGGATGTTCCTGGATCATACTGAGTATCAGTGGTCAGAAACAAACCTTTCAAAAACTAACCACAAGGATTTCCAGAATAAAACTGGTTAAGAAAACATGATATGAAATTTGTTTGACTTTTGTGTTCATGCACAAGATTATTTGACACAATTTTGAGATATTCCATTTCATTTTGAAATACCGAATTTGTTATCCATAGAAATACAGTGAGTAAGCATATCTAGCCATGACTACCAATATCAGTTGTTTTTGGGCTGGATATTGTCAAGGAATTGTAGGCAAGGCAAAGAAAGCTGGTCAGTCCCATGGCAAGAGTTAAGGCTGACAGGTGGTCAGCCAGAATGCTCCATTGGTAGGTACCACAGCAATGTCTGGAGATGGTGAAGAAGGTCTCTAGTCTGTGGATTCCATGTGGAATACTATGGAAGGATGTGGGCAAGATCTGTACTGGTTGTTAATATGTAGATGGATGGGTTGTGACAGGAGGGTCCTCCAGAACTGGTGAGAGTTCAGATCCATTGGAATATGTATAATAGGGGCATGGCCAACTGCGTATTCCAATCAGAGTCTTCCCCTTGAGACCTAGTTACTCTCTGTGCTCTGGCATCATGGAAATTGCAGTCAGACTTTCCCTTATTAGCAATGCTCTTCCTCCTTCCACAGTCACAGTCAGTAATATACTTATGAAAATCTGTGTTGAACTTTGTGCAGATACTGAGAGTCGAGCAAGCCTCGGCATCACTTTATCTCTGACAGAAACCCCTTGAGGTTTTGAAACCTGAGCTCCCAGTAACACTTGAGCTGATGCTTAGACTGAGTTTTATCACATGGCCTTTGTTGTGCTTCTCTTGAGGGATGACTTGAGATGCATGTTAGAGAAAGTGGGCCTTAGTGAGGTTTCCAAAGGGGAGGATAGTTGCTGTCCTCTTGTCTGATGTAATGGGATAGTCTCTTGCCTTCTTGGCTTTGTGAAACAAGGTGCAGGTGCAGGAATGTAAATTATCCTCCTCTCTCTTTCCCCCTCATCCCCTTGCATCTCCCATGTGATCCAAACCAGGATGGGGAGGAGCTGGATTTCTGGAAGGGAAATCAGGGTTTTATTAGTATCAGAGCTATAACTGGGGGGAAAGGTTCAAAGAAGGGGTGTGTGGGAGCTCTGCTGGGATGTGACTGTCAAGGGAGAATGCTTGAGAAGCCACGAGGTGCTGCCATGTAAAGGACTGAATGTCTGGGGAGAAAGGGGGCAGAGGTAGGCCAGAACCATGGACTAGGGGAGAGAGAAGTACATCTCTGGATGGTGCCATTCACAGCCTCTGTATTCCATCACTTCGTAACAAAGCCCACCCACCCACATTATGGCTCTGCCTCGCATTCCGAATGGAGCCATCCTGTATTTGGTTTTAACTACAGGGCAAGTTGGTCATGTTCTGTTATGACAGAGGAAAACAAACTCAGGAGTGGCATTTGTTAAGAGTCATTCTGGATGTTCAGAAGACTTACATCTTTATGCTCTCCTTAACCCTAGAACATGGCTTTCTTTGCAATGTGGGAAAAGGAGAATGGAAACTTCTTTTGGCTTGAGAGGAGTCCGTTGGGAATGAGGCCATTGACTGACTGGCTGGAGAAGCCAGGGTATGGCAGGAGGGGGCCCCACAGGTGCTACACTGGAATGGAAAACAGGGCTGCCTGAAGGCTTCCCCAGCAGAGTTAAATGCTCTTACCATATGGAAGTAATGCTAGTAATAGTGATGATGATGATGGTGGTGAGCATTTATAAGGCCATTAACAATGGCAAACCACCCTATAGAATACAGTTACATATATGTGTATATGTGTGTGTACTTACATATCTATACATATATGTATACATACATATGTATATGTACATATATTTGCTCCAACAATTTTGTGAGGCAAGTGTTATAACTATCCCCATTTGGCAGATGAAGAAACCAAGGCTGAGAGAGCTTAAGTAGCTTGTCCAAGGTGACCCAGCTGGTCAGTGCCTTGTCTTCCTGATCCCAAATCCAGCTCTTTCCATGATACTGCCTAAGGGCCTGTGAGCATTTGAAAACAAAGCAAAACCCAGTTTCACTGGGGATTCATTTTGGAGGCTTGACAACTATGAAAGATCTGTGTTGTCTCTCCTTTTGCTCCACCAGAATATGGTCTCAGGATACGGGGAGACAAATATGTTTGTAGATTATACATACACACATGTATATGAATGTTTATTGTTATCTATGATTTACACACATGTGTGCATATGTTTGTACACACACATCTATCATGTATAGTTCCGTGTTATGGGGACAAAACCAAAAATCATTGTTAACTCTAAGATCCTTTCCCACTGTGATCTAGCTAGGTAACTCAGTGAATAATGTACTGGGTCTGGAGTCAGGAAGACCTGAGTTCAAATTGAGCCTCCCAGACTTACTAGCTGTGTGACCCTGGGCTACTCACCTAATCTCCTGCCTCACTTTCTCCATCAGCCAAGCAGGTATAATAATAGCACCTAGCTCCCAGGGCTGCTGTGAGAATCAAGTGAGAACATGATTGTCGAGTGCCTGGCATACCAGAGGAGCTTAATAATCGCTTGTTTCCATGCTTCCTTCCTGCGAGATCCTTGAGAACAGGGACTGCCTTTGGCCCTCCTTGGTACCTCCAGAGCTTGGTGTGGACTGAGCTCTGCAATCCTGTGATGTGCAGGTGGAATACTGGAGACTGGCCCAGGCCATTTCTTTCTGAACAAAGTGGCCAGAGAGGAGAGCCTTTGTTCCTGTTTCTCCTCTTCCCCAGATTACTGTTAGCTAGGTCTGGGGTTCTGTGCTGTATGGAAATCCCTGGAAAAGAGACAAGGATCAAGAGTCTTGGCTCACTTAATTAGTGCTAGATGACCTTGGGCAGCCCCCCCCCCCCCCATGCCCACTCCCCCTGTGCTTCCCCTGAAAATTCCAGGCTCCAGAGAGGCCAAGGCTCCTTCCAAACCAACCCCAGTCTCCCTGTTTGTGTCTCTCTTTCTGACTCTTGCTGCTATCACCAGCTGCTGTCCTGCAGAGGGCGCTCAAGGAGCACCTCACTTGCCCCTTGTTAGATAAATGTTCGAGGTTTGATGTTGAAAGAACAGGACCACAGCTTGGGAGCTGCCAAGGTCCTGACAGGGTCATCCAACCCAGCACCCTCATTCCCCACTGATGAAATGGGGACCCTGGGAAGGGCTGTGCTTCATGCAAAGTCACACAGAGCTCTGCACTTGATGACCCCTGGAGTCTACCCAGAGATGGGCAATTGGAGGGTCCCAAGCCAAAACGTCAGGTAGGAACTCCAAAGCTTGGCTATCCACCATGTTGGAAATGGGCCTGAGACTTGCCAATTTTGCTGAGGGTCCCAGCATCCTCCCTCACTCAGGATTTTATCCGGAGCCAGGCACACCACAGTGCAGTGTACTCCCTCACCTCAAGTGCCCAGTGGGTTACAAACATGGAAACCTTCGTCATAGCAGGAACTGAACAGTATCTGTTCAGATGAGGTCCCTTAGGTCCTGCCCATCCCAGTTAAGCTGCCTCACTTTACTGGGACTCTCCCATGACAGTCCCCATCATCATCACCAGCACGAGGCTGTTCCTATTGTCTTGAGGATGGCAAAACCTTTTTCTTGCAAACAGTCTCATGATAGAGACCGATCTGAAGTGCTCATCCCTGTGTAACAGATGAGGATACTGAGTCCCAAAGCAGTGAAGTGTCTTGGGTCACACGGCAATGGAAGTGTCAGCAGCCCAAGGCACAGCCAGAGCTCCTTCCACCCTCCCAGTCTGGTTCCTCTAAATTAAGGAACAGTGGCAGAGTCTTGGGCATCCTATGCAAACTCAGGTAGATGTGGCAGGCAGGGAAGTCTCTTGAGAAGCTTGGAAGATATCAGTGACAGGTCCATAAATAGAAGAAAAACTAGAGATCCATGCTTACTTGTGGCTGTGATTTCCACTGTGTACTCTGTTTTCCCCATCACCCCCCGCCAGCTTCCCAATAAACAGGGAGGTCTGGAGGCTAGACTGCACCTCTTGGGGGGGTGTTTTACCAGACTGCTCTGATACAGTGACTGGCAGCACCATCTGCTCAGAGTTTTCCTGCATGTCCTTTGATCCCCTCCAGGCTTTGTCACCACCATTGAGAGTGAAACTTACTAGCTGTTCTCCTTGGCACTTTAAAAGTGTCATTGTGAGCTGTGGGGAACTGTGACCTGGCCCTTCTGACAGCTGCTTAAGAAGAGGAAGGTCTCTGCACGCGTTTGATAAAAGTGAATCCTGGGGGCTTTGCTAGCCTGTTCCCACCCTTTAGTTCCACAGTCCCAGCAGGCTGGAAGCTACCTCCCAAAGACCCTCAGTGATCAGAGGGATGGAAAGTCAGACTAACTTGGATTTTTTTTTAGACTTGACATTCTTGGTGCTGGATTTACAAAATGTATCTGAGAGTTTTGTAATGGCAGGATCACAGAATGAGTAGGGGGCTGGGCTTTGAGTCAGGAAAATTAGCTTCAGATCCTGGTTGTGGCATTGCACAGTTGAGGATGGGATGGATGGTGCCGTGGACCTGACTAGGTTTAAATCCTTTGCCTGCCAGTGTGGCTAGGGCACTTCTCTCTGGGCTTCTGTTTCCTCATTTGTAAAGTGAAGAAGTCACACCAGATATCCTTTAAACCTCGGATCCTTTGGTGAATTCCCTTAGCCTCTTTAAGACTCAATTTCCTCCTCTCTGAGGCCTGATCTGAACTCAGGAAGATGAGTTCTTGACTCCAGGCCCAGCACTCTGTCCACTTGCACCACCTACTTGCCCATTAATCAATATAATGGGTATTATTTAACTCTGCAGGGTACCAGTAAAACAATATGGGATGTGGAAAGGGGCGGATCCCCCTTGAGAAGGTGTGCCTGAGGACAGCAGAAGATAAACTGACAAGCATAGGATGGAGAATGGCCCCTGTCCACAACTTTGTCCTTACAAAGGCCATAAGGTCTGAGAACAGTAAACCGGGGACTTTGTGGGCTCTTTGGACTTATCAGTCAGATCTACATGAGAGGGTCAATGGTCAGGGAAGTTCTGATTTGGGGTATGGGCATTAAAGCCACAACAGCAGCAACAACAACAATAGAAAGAAGATAAAACCCTTTGGAATAGAAGGGGATGTTGGCCATCCCCATCATCCTCTCTGCTGTTGAAATGGTCCTGACAGTGCTTTCAGAGAGTCAACAGAAAATGGGTTTGTATCATAATATCATTAAGCTGTGGGAGACAATCACTCGATCCATTCCAGCAAAAGTCCTCAGAACACTAAACATCAGATAATAGTGACAGGATGGTATCATGTCTTGCTGAGCATTTTTGATCTGAGTTCCATCCAAAGAGAGAGACAGAGACAGAGATAGACAGAGAGAGAGGAAGAGAGAGACAGAGAGAGAGAGAGAGAGAGAGGGAGAGACAGACAGACAGAGAGACAGAGAAAAGGGGAGAGAGAGGGGGAGGAGGGGGACAGAGACAGAGACATGAGAGAGGAAAGATGATATTTCTAATAATATTTCTAATTTATATGATTATAATGGTAATCAAAATGATTACAAGTATAATTAACATAACATTCTAATGACTCAAATTTATAATATTTTATGGTTCACAAATGACTTGCATAAATAACTAGCTAACAGCTCCTTGTTATGGAATAGAAGCAGTTTCTCCAGCACAGCCTCCTCCCCCCACTGTGAGAATCATCACCCTGCTCAGCAGCACCAGTGGGCGGGTTTCTCCAAGGCCCCTTGTATACACACGCTTGAAGCATGTAGGGTCACTCTGCAATGACTACCCTGTGAGGTAAATGCTGGTATTAACCTCATTTTACAGATAAGGAAACAGACCCAGAAAGGATGTCATTCATAGGCACAAGCTAGCTAGTGACCTCAGGTAGGATTTGGACTTGGGTCCTCTTTGCTGGACTTTCAGCACTCTATTCATCATGCCATGAATATGCCATGCATAATGCTGCCAGGTGGTATAGTCAGTGGGTAGTGTGGGTAGAGGCTTCCTAGCTGGGTGATGCTAGATTCCCTTAATTTGTCAGCCTCAATTCCCTCCCCTGTGAAATGAGAATAATGACAGCATCTGCTGCCCAGGGCTGGTATAAAGTGCCTGGCCCCAGGGCTGCCACATAAAGGCATGTGACCTTGGGGAAATGCTTCTTCCACCCAGGCCTCAGTCCTCTCATCAGAGAGGATGGGTTGGATAGGATTCTCTCCTGTATCTTGACCTCTCTGCTTGTGTGCCTTCTTTGTGAGTCTCAAGCATCTTCATCTGTACAATGGGGATAATAGTGCTTTCATGCTGACTTTATCTGGGTATTGGGAGGATGGAACATGGGCAGCCCTACAGGACCTGACGTGAGTTGTTACTGTTATTAGCCCATTGCTGAGGGAGGGAGGACAGGAGGGAGGACAGGTAGCAATTCTTCTCCGCTGTTTGCACAGCAGAAACATGAGAACATAAAGGTAAACTGACTCACATAAAGTCACACAGCTATGCAGTCCAGTATGACCTTTAAGTGTTTGGGTTTGCTGCCTAGCTATAGCAATGAAGAAAACCTGCATGTTTTTCCCCTTTACAAACATTTGTAAAGTACCTGTGTCCACACACAGGGATATAAACAAAGATGAAGCAGTCCCTCCAGGAGACAGCATGCATATATGGGAATATAGACATGCAGCTATAGGCCAGGGAATTTCTCTGGGTGGAAGTGATTTTGAGCCTGGGCTTTGGCCCCCAAAGTCCCTTGACAAGTCCAGCAAACCCCGTGCCTCTTCTGGATTGCCATGTTCATGACCCATTGGTGGCTCCAAACTCCTGGGCCAAGCAATCAATGGTCCATTTATGGCCAATTCCATGAACGAGACATCTAGTTCAACCCCCTTCATTCTACAGAGGAAGAAACTGAGGCACAGAGAGGCAAGGGACTTCTTATCTCAACAGAAGCAAAGCAACAACCTTCAATAAATGCGTATTTTCAGAAAACTAGAGTATGTTTGGCTTAGGAATCTCACAAGTTTTCTAATCAACCCTGAGAAAATAAGCAAATCAAGAGATTCCCCGGTTTTCAGAGTTCTGTTTGCACTTTCTTTCTGGGGATGAGGACTCTGAGGGGAAGAGACTTGCCAAGGTCACAGAGCTGGTTT
This sequence comes from Gymnobelideus leadbeateri, assembly GCA_011680675.1. Classification (NCBI taxonomy): domain Eukaryota; kingdom Metazoa; phylum Chordata; class Mammalia; order Diprotodontia; family Petauridae; genus Gymnobelideus; species Gymnobelideus leadbeateri. The sequence goes on along the minus strand of WOXC01000419.1, from coordinate 613,653 downwards.
GTGGCAAAACTGGGCCCTCCATCCCAGGCTTCTGTCCTGGGGTTTGGGTCTTGGTTTTATTCTGGTAGCATTTCCTATCCTAAATTTGGACCAGCCATAGTGTCCTTCACTCCTCGGTGCTTTGGCTGGTGGCTTCCCTAGTAACTCTGAGATCTTTCTTAGTGGTACCAGCAAGCTCCTCAGAAGGAAAGACAGCAGCCTTGTGATGTCTGCAGGCAGCCCAGCCAGCACATTGGCATCAGATGCAGTGGTGCTTCAAACTCGGACTCCAGTTTCTTCATCTGTAAATTGGGGATCATAGTGACACCTTCCTGCCAGGGTGATCATGAGGTTCAAATGAGAGAATGTGTATGAGGCACTTTGTCAGCCCCCTGAAGCCCTTCCTATTCTGTCAATAGCCCTCATGCTTAGCTTTACTATTCATCCATCTATAGTCTTAGCAGCACTGATAGATGATGTCATAGTGACCAGGACCCCATGAATCAGTTTTCAAAATTCAATAGTTCTACCTTTCCCAAGTCTTAGGAAGATGGATGGCATTGCTCTTTTCTGAGTGCTAAGTCTAAGTATGATGGAGTGGGGGTGTTTCTATGAGAGGAGTAAGGATGCCTTGACCTCCATAGATGGTCTGAGACCATTAAGTCACCATCATGCTGGGTCCCCAAGTTGCCTTTTGTGCTGCCACTGCTGAAGACCTCCAACCAGTCTGTAAGGTGGTGCCCAGAGGAGAAAGGTCTCCCTTTAATCCCTGGTTTGGATTTTGGACCAAGGAGGAGGGTGTTTTGGTTAGTTTCACTATCCACAGAATGGTTGTCTGGCTCAGGCTGTGTTGACTTAAATGCCTTCAGAAGGGACACATACACAGAGGTACAAATGGACACACATCCAGTAAGCTGTAGACTTAAGTCAGTAGTGATCTTCTTACTCTAGGAAGCAGACTTGGTAAGTTGGTCTTTGCAGTCATTGGGTGTTGTTCAGTTCTGTCAGCTGTGAGCCCATTTGACATACTGGAGTGGTTTGCCATTTCCTTCTCAAGCTCATTTTTACAGATGAGAAACTGAGGGAAACAGTGCTAAGTGGCTTGCCCAAGGTCACACGACTAGTATGCATCTGAGGTCAAATATGAACTCCCGGACTGGCACCCCATTCACTGTGCCACCAGCTGCCATAACAACAACTGCTACTACTATTGCTGTTGTGCTGGTGCTACTGCTACTGCTACTTCTGCTACTGCTACTGCTACTATTACTATTACTATTACTACTACTTCTGCTACTGCTACTGCTACTGCTACTATTACTACTACTACTACTACTACTACTACTACTACTACACATTTATATAGTGCTTTCAGATTTGCAAAGTGCTATACAAACATTTCATTTTATCCTTGCATCAACCCTGGGAGTTAGGTGCTTCTGATTATCACCATTTTTATAGTTGAGGAATGAGGCAAGCAGAGCTTAAGTGAGGTGGCCAAGGTCACCGAGCTAACAAGAATCCTGCATCTGGACTTGGGGGCCCTGGATAGGAAGTCCAGCTTTGCCCCTCACTGCATCTGTGACCTGAGACGAGGCCCTTCTCTGGCTGAGTTCTCCTTTCCCTTTCCTCTGAAGGCACTGATGTGGACACTGAGGTCTGCCTCAAAGCTCTGCTCCCTTGCTATTGGTAGAAATGCTCGGAATGGGGCTTTCTCCCCCTCCCTTGGTTTTCTTTCATTCTCTCACTGCTGGGAAGCAGTGACATTCCTCCTCTGCACCCTCCTTGTGACTCTAACCTGCTTCATCTTTCTAGCTGCTTTTTTCAGAAGAAAAATGAACAAACACAAAACTATTCATTAACTCCCAATGTTTTTCAAATTTTCCCCCAAAATCCACTGTCACTAAGTCAGGGCAAGTGACTTTACTTTTCACAGCCTCAGTTTACTCAGCTGTAAAATGGGAATGATGAATACTTGGACCTAAACTATGTGGTTATTGTGAGGCTCAGACTAATGTCTGTGAGGTTTTCCTCCTCCTCCTCTTCCTCTTTCTCTGCTTCCTCCTAATTTTCCGAATTCTGCTTAGAGTTCCTATGTTTTTTGAAGAGACTGTCTGCCAGTTTCCCTCAGATGACCCCTTCTAATACTTTGTACCATTTCCAAGCATCCCTGGCTTTACCATTTTTCTAAAGCAAGAGGATGATCCCCCTTCAGGTCATTTGGAAGTATGCTGAACTGAGCTGTGTTATTCAGTGAACAATCTCCCCAGTAAGATGGATGGAAGTCTCTGTGTTTCTAGGTCTCCCAAGTATAGAGATGGACAACCTCTGTGTTTCTGTTTCATTGCAGGGAATCTATGCAATATTGTATATTGAGAAGTCAGCAGAAGGAAAAGGTGTGCTCCTATAAAAATCCTGCTTCCCTAACCATTCTCCAAATTCATATAAATGGCACCTCAGGCTTCTTCCCAGAGGGAGGCAAGTAGCTGTTTTTAAACATGTAGAAGTATTTAAACAAACCTAATGCTAGCAAAGACCATGGCATGGGTCCAAGAAGACAAGGGTTTTAATTGATTGGCAGCATGGATTTCACCCAGACAAAAAGTGCTGAAAGTTCTGTCCTTTTTGGAGCTGTGAGTGGCTGCATGGGTCAGTATCCTTACTTTAATTGTTGACTTCCTCCTCATCTCTTATTAGCTACTGAGCAAATTTGGAGAAAAAAGCTTCAACCACCTATCCACAAGGTCAGTGGGAGAACCAGAATGGGGACCCGTCTAAGCCAAGCAGCCATGCTGCATTGGAGTGGTGCAAAATGGAGGAGCTGGTAGAGGTTTGCCCTCAAATCTTAGGGGTGATACTAACCACCCAAAAAAAGGCTAGATAGCAATTAAGTGGTCCCCCCACTTCTGGGAGTCATTCAAAGATGGCACATTTAGACCTACATAGACAAGGGTTAGCAAACCTCTGTAGGCAAAGTGAGCTAGTTTTGGACTAGTTCTCTAATAAGGAGACCTTCAGGAAATGTAAATGAGCTAGAGAGCACTATTTTGGCACTTAAGAGAGCCTTTTCCCTGAGTCAGTCCCTCATGTTTCAGTGTTGGGAGGGAATGATGATGTGACTGGCAATACTTTGCCAGAAGATCAGTAGTCCCTAAACACTTAGTCCCATGCTCCTTTTAATCAGGTAATGGTCTTGAAACACCAAATAACTCAGGGACATAATGCAAGTCTGGATTGAGGTTCTTAGCATTACAATTTTGTGGGTTCAACCAGTTAAACACAGACACATACACACATATTTTCTTGTTTAAATATGCCTTAGGCAGAGCTTGTTCTCCCTTTGGTATCTGGCTGTATTTATCAAGTTTATAGACACAATCCAATCCAGCAATCCTTTAAGCACCTACTACATGTAAGGCACCATGCCAAGTGCCAAGACACCATACAAAGACCATTTCCTAAAACAGCCTCTGTCCTCAAGGAGCTTCTATTTTACTTAAGACAGGACTTCAGCTAGGGCGATGATGATGATGATGGTGTGTGCATGTGTGTGTGTGTGCACATACATATATACATACATGCATACACATATGTATATACACATGTGTATATTCATGTGTATTGTGTATGTGTATATGTGTATTTCATTCCCCCTATTCAGTGACAAAAACCATTCATCTTATCCATCCAGAACATTAACCAGGAAGTGGCTTATCCTCAGAATGTTTCCATATGAATTCTATTTAAAAAGATGAGCCTTAGATAGTAGAGGTAACCACAACAACAATAGTATGATAACAGATATTGCCTGAGGGCTTAGTCATGTATGGCAAATCTAGGAAAGGCCTGGGAATAAGGAGAAAAGGAGATGTTGGATGGCCACATGTTTAAAATACATGTCTTATTTTAACCATGCCACAAACACAATGTCAGGACCGGTTGGCATAGAATGCAATATTTCCCATGGATCCCCTTTATGCTCTTTATTCAGCTCAGTCCTGAGCTCATTGTCCTCCTTCTTCAATAGAAACGAGTGTGGTTTCCAAGTAAAGGAAGTGGGGCTTATCCCCCCAAATATTGTACTAATTGCTCAATGCCTCCAGATGACAGCAAATGATAAGGCTTCACTGAGAAACAAAACCAATCATCTTATCTCACAGAAGCCTTTTCCAATTAAAAAGAAAAAAAAGGACTTTGGGAATTAACAAGTATAAAATGAATACAAATAAAAATTAGAGACTGAGTGTTTTGGGCTTGAATCCAGAGGTTACATTGGGCCAATGGATAAAGGTGATACTTGGACATGCTTTGGTCTTCTCCAGGCCAACACATCAATCATAAGGCTATCAGAGAGAAAACTGAAGCTGTGTGTGTGGACTTTGTGGCATCCTGGAGCCAAAGACCAATGGAAAGAACACTTTCAGTGTAATTCATAGCTTCTAAATCCCAGTTTTAGCCTCAATGTATGTAACAATAAAATAGATGACAATGGTTACTATAATAGCAATGGTACCCCCTCAGACAAAACAGAACAGAACAAAACAATATTAATGAAATATAGAGTTCATTATCACAAGACAGCTATGGAAAGATGAATAGTTCTTTAAGAAAAAGGCAGAAGATGATTGGTAGATATTTTCAGGGAACATTTTAAGCACATCAAACACTTGAAGAAATATATGACCTTAATATCAAAGATTAGAAGAGAAGCAGATCATATACCCCTCATAGCTATGAGTAGATAATGATCGCTCCTTCACCAACCAAATGATGGAGGCAATTGCAAAAGTTAAAATTAGATAACTTTGATTACATGAAAAAGAAATGCCTTTGGAACAAACATATGCAATTTCACAAATCAATAAGTACATACCCCAGGATTTCTCCAGTGCCACTCATAACTGGTTTACCTGCACAGATAGCCTATGAAATGGCTATAATCCAAGAGGGGAAGAAAAATGGCTGAAAACCACATCAACTCATTCAACAAAATGCTGACAGCAAACTCTTGAACATGACTGAGTCATACAGACTTGGTTCCAGAAATTGAGGGATCTATGATATTGCTATTAAGACCAGGTCATCACCCCTAGAAAGTGTACAAAAAGCACCCTAATCAGCCCAAACTTATTGATTGATATGAATTGTCGAAGGAAATAGTAGACACTATGTAGCATATCACTGGAGATTTCAACCAATGAATACCTATTTAATAATCTGATCAAATGGCCAGAATTATAAACCAGAAACTGTCTATCCTTCATAAATAGAGTTATCAAATCTGCATATGACAAAGGCCAACCCCTGACAATTCGGGGGCCCGGAATAAATTAACTAGTGAAACTGGAACACTACCATTGTCAAGTGTTACTTAAAAACATGCAGAATAACATCGTATCATAAATATTTGAGAAGTATGTTTTCAATAGATGTTGCCATTCTGAATATGCAACATCCAAACTACACAGAATGTATAAACATAAAGACTTAGAAAAAGAAAGCAAAACTATGTGTGAACAGGCTTCCACATACATAGACATCAGAGGGCATCTACATGCATAAAATAATGCTAATAATGTAATGAGGCAGCTAGGCTGCATAGTGGATAGAGCACTGGCCTTGCAATCAGGAAGACGTCTTCCTGAGTTTAAATCTGGCCACAAATGCTTTGACCCTGGACAAGTGGACCCTGCTTCCCTAATTTTCCTCATCTGTAAAATGAGCTGGAGAAGGAGACGGCAAAGCACTCCAGTATCTTAGCCAAGAAAACCCCAAAATGGGGTCACAGAGAATTGGACATGACTGAAACAACTCAACAACAAAAGACGATGATTATAATAAGTTTTAGATTGAAAGCTTATTCATTTGTGTACTCTATAAATAATAGAACATGAACTTGACCCAGGACCATGTCCATCCAAAATCCCAGCAGAAAACCATCATTATAATGATAGTTCCTATTTGTAGGGTTTATAAAGAATCTCTCCTTCAAGGGGCCCTATGAGCCTTGCCCAATGCATCATATCTACTGTGTAGGAGAATTGGATTTCCCTGTGAGTTTCTTGATTCTAGCCCTAGAAGGGAGGGATGGCTGCAGAGCATTTGAGGAAGGGATGGAGAGGGCGTGGAAAGCACCAGAGAACCTTCTGTGTCCCAGGAACAATGTCCTTTGCTTTTCTTAATTGTTGTTCCCTCCAGGTCCGCATCCCTCCAGACCCATTATCTCCAGAACTGCCATATCAAGTGCCCCTGGCATGCTTCACTGGTGGTATTCTAAAACCCGCTGTGTAATGTTGGTGGCATGCTACTAGGCCTCTATGAGTTTACAAAGTCAGACTAGGAGCTAGGTTTGAGAGCTAGTTACTAGGGACCTTCAAAGCCACCCCACTCCTATCCCATCTTCTCATCTTAACAACAATGCCTAATCTGGCCTCCCTCCTGCTACACTGTGACCCTTCATTTTACAGAAAAGAACACCAAGGCACAGGAAAACAGCAACTTGCCAATGATCCCACCTCTAAATAGGAAGAAGCAGAGCCAAGATTTGATCCCAACCCAGGGCTCCTCCCATTACAGAATGCCACCTTCCCTACTGCTCCCCAAAGGGGCAAGTTTACTGGGGCTGGAAGGGAAGCCTTGAACCAACCTCACACCATCTCTGGGGAAGCTGGTGGGCCACACCCCTTTGCTTTCAGTTCTCTATTTATTATCCTTTTCTTTCTCCTCTTCCCTCATCCCCCTCCCCCCAGGGCTGTAGCCACATGTGCTATTTCTGACTCTGGGCAGGATCATGGTTGGGATGGGATGGGATGGGATGGGATGTTTATTAGGCGAGAGGGGGAGGAGAGCAGCTGTGGAGCCTAGGGAAGTGGCTGGCCCGCCGTAATCATGTTTGGTAGGTCAAGGGTGAGACTTAGCCTGAAGGGATTTGTCCCATGCCCCTGGCGAGCAGAGAATTTCTAATCCTGTCCAGATGTTTCCGTTCTCCTCAGTGCATAAGTTACATTCAACATAAAAATCCTGTGTGCTGGGTTTGGTGCTTGGTCACTGGCTGATGGGGAATTTGGGATTTCTTAGAGGGCACAGGCACTCTGGTTTGGATAGGAAGGCTTCCTTCGAGTTAGTTGTTATCACAATCATTTTCAAGAGAATTGTAAAGTTCATGGAACCCAGCTGAGTCCATATACCTTGTGTTGCTGGCTTTCAGGTTCTGCTTTTGCTCATCTCCAAATGATCAAGTTGTTGAAGGTGAAGAAAGATTCAGTCTGGTTAACTTTATGAGCTGCAGCACAGCTATGTATTAGGGGAAAGGAAATGTGTTATGGAACTCCTCACCACCCCTCCCCCCACCCCAGGATAACTCTTAGAGCATCGTGAGATTGGCTTGAGGGGTGCATTAGTGGAGACCACACTAGAATTGTGTTCAAGAAATGTGGGACCACAGAGAAGAGGAGGAGCCATTGATAGGATCGGGCTTTGATCACAGGGATGTATTTTCTCTGTTATCCCCAGTACCTGACCAAGGGGGGTGAGGCTCATTCCAGATAAAATGGAATTAGCGTTAGATGAGTCACAGTGGGAAAGGACATTAATATGTGGTGTTTTGGGCGCCTTATCTGGGCCTCTCCATTTCCTTCCTGGTTGCTCCCAGGTTTTATGCTGCAATGGTAATCCTCCTAAAAAAAGGGTGGGATCACCACCATTCTGGTAAGTAGGTGCCATTTGCATCCCCATTTGTGCCAGTGGGCTTACCCAGGGGCTGCATTTGAAAGCACTCTTCCTGGTCCCAAAGCACCAACTAGCTTCTTATAAATTTTGTCTTCCACTGAAACGTCTGCTCAATTGCTACTGGTTCTGGTCCTTGTGACCAGCAGGGGGGGAATGAATCCCCTTTGTACATGACAGCATGAAAATACTGAGTTCTGGTAACATCCTCCATCCTTACCACACTGTGTTCAGGTCAGTCATTTCCCAGGCTGACTCTCCTGGTGCCAGGCTACACTAAGGATGGTACTTCAGAGTCAAACAGCTCTTCTGACTGCCTTGTCGTTTTGTTGAGTTGTATTTGTACTCCCACGGTTGAGCACTGTGCCTGGTACATAGCAAAGATGCTTTAGAAATGCTTGTCATCTGGCCCCAGCCACCTCAGTTTACAAATATAGACACTGAACCTCAGAGAAATTAGGTGACTACCCCATAGCAGAGGCAGTATTGGAATCCAGGTTCTCTGACTCCAAATCAAAAGCTTGTTCCACTTCCCACATTAAGGTCTCTGTCATCTGAAGGAGCTGGTATAAACAGGTTTATGGAATGGGATACCCAGGAAACTCCCTTTGCCCAGCCCTGAGGGGGAGAGGAAGGGCCTCCCAACACTCTACACCCTATCTTCTTATGTTTAGTGTGATTGGTTTTCTGATGTAGACTAGTCCACAAAGGCTTTGGGCTTCTGGTTATCTGGGAACCTTCTCATTTCTTGGGGAGGAAAGGCTGTCTCTCCATATTAGCACCAGTGCTTAAACCAGTCTTCCAACTACTGGGCACTTGATAAATGATTTTACGCTGATTGATTGAAAAGTTGAATTCTTTTTTTTTAACTCTGATAATCACTGACCAGCAGGCAAAATGTTGGACAGCTGCCATGTGGAGCTGGGGACACTGGCGCAAGTGAAAAAATGCAGAGAGGGTTTGGTTTCTTTGGGGTTAGGGTTGGATTCTGCCCCAGAGATCATTCTCCCTTGCCCTCATTTTCTTTCTTAATATAAATTTGTATTGTTATCTTTTTGTTTTTCCTAATTTTATCTAAATTCCCCTCTGTTTCTCCCCCTCCCAGGGAGTCTGCCCCTAGAACAAAGAATTTAATCCCTTCTTTCTCAATGATCTAATTGAAAGTTTCAAAGATTTGGGCTGATTTGGGCATCCTCCCTCTATGAGTTGCTTTCCAGAGTAAGTTCATAACCTCAGATTTCTACCTCACCTCCCTTTGTCTCTTTGTTCTTGCAAAATGCACATACTTTAGGGGATGCTTTAGAGGGGAGGAAGGAAGGTGCCCTGGGGAGAGGGCTGTGTATGTGGCTTCCAGGACCCCAGGCTACCTTTCTCTTCAATATAGCCTTCCTCCCCAACCTCAGGTCAGAACTGCTAGGAAATCAACCCTCAGGGCAGCTGAACACCTCCACCCAGGAGGGTGCAAAGATCTCCCTTCCCACAGATTATTCTAAAGTACTAGGCCAGTGTATTCTCTCTGGGCCTCTGTATAATGAAGAGGTTGCCCTAGATGGCCTCTAAAACTCCTTCCTGCCCCAACAGCCTACGAGTCTGAAGGAGCTTTTCAGTGTCCTTCAGGGTCTACAGACATCTAAGTAATTACTAGTGGAGAGTCCTGGACTTGGAGTCAAGAGGCCCTAAATTCAAATCCAGCCATCAACACTTAAGTGGCTAAATACAGCAGAGGGAATATGGTCAGTCTCCTAAATCCTTCCTCACCTAGTTGACCTCATCTGTGAAAGAAAGACAGTAATAGCGCTGACCTTTTGAAGTCTTGAGATCAAATGAGGGAATATTTGGAAAGCCTTAGCAAATTAAAAAATACCATACCTAGTTATTCTATCATGCATTCCTCCCTGCTGAATGCAAATAGAAGATGGAGCCTCAAGCTCCAGTCATCAGAGAAAGTAGGAATTCCTTTTCCTCTTCCCAAATCACCCACTGGGAGCAGCTGAGCATTTGGACATCTCTCTTCCTAAACCTCCCCACCCCCCAAAAAGGGAGAAAATACACTAGCAATGTGACAGACAAATATATGGAAAGCACCTGTGTCAAAGCTTTAATCTGTATTTATAATGTATGTATTATCTCTGTTTATATATGTATACATACACACATATACATACACACTTATTATCAGTCATATCTGACTCTTCTGTGACCCCATTTGGGAGGTTCTTGGCAGAGATACTGGAGGGGTTGGCCATTTCCTTCTCTAGCTCATTTTATAGACGAGGAAACTGAGGCAAACAGGGTGAAATGACTTGCCCAAGGTCACTCAGCTAGTAAATATCTGAGGCCAGATTTGAACTTGAACATGAGTCTTCCCTCACTCCAGGCCAGGCACTCTATCCACTGTGCCACCTAGCTGCCCCATATATGCTATATGTTATGTATAATTAATATATGTTCTGAAATGGAATATATTACATATAAAATAATCACAATATGCAATTATTATATGTAATAATACATTATATAATTTTAATAATTATATTACTCTTCAGGACCCTGTGATTATTATTATATGGAGAACAAAGAAAGAAGAGGGAATTTGTTTCTTTAACTCAAGAGTTTGGGTGGCATTCTGTTTACCTGGATAAGCCTGCTTCTGAAGGATTTCTGCCCACTGTGGACCACCAAGGGAGACATCCCAGTGAAGTGGAAAGGCCACTGTTCTTTAAGCCACTTCATCATTTTCTTCTGTTTCCTCAGCTCTAAAAGGAGGACTACACTAATCGTATCTACTTCATAAGGTTGCTGTGAAGACCAAATATACTTGTCCAGCACCTAGCAGAGTCAAGCATCATAGCATACAGGTGGAATAGAATAAATGCTTGTTCTCCTCCCTGGCCCTGTTGAGTTTGGGAGAGTTTAGGGGTGCTCAAGACTCCAGATTATCAACATGCTGAGTCCTGCCAAATGAATTTGACTCAAACCTTCTCTCAGCCAAAGTAAAACAAAATTTATCAAAGATTCACCATAATGAGTAGATTCTTAAGGAACCTAAATATTTGCAACCCTTGTATTGATAGGATCAAGGGTGGGAAGCTGCTGGACAATGGAGGGCTTGACTAAGTTAAGAGTGACAAAGATTTGGGCCTAGCAGTAATGCAAGGTTTATGGTCTCAGGCAAATGCCTCATCAAGTGGGAGATTGGATGAGGTTCCCATATCCTGAACATCCTCAGCAGCATTTTCAGAGTCCAGCCTACATCTCAGAACTTCTTGTGTTTTGTTTGTTTTTGTGCTTAGCGTGATGGAGGGCCACTTCTTTGAGTTATTTTAAATCAAAAGGTCATACAGAAGTAAATGAAGTATTAGTGAATTCAGTCTTGGAAAGCCCAAGAATAGTGGATATCTGGAGCATCTAAGGATTGGGGCAATTGTTTTTGATTGTTCTTGGCCTCATAGTCATAGCTCTAGAAGGGAAAAGAATCTTAAAGGTCATTTAGTCCAACTGCCATATTTTACAGTTTAGCAAACTGACACCTAGAGACATTAAGTGTCCAAGATGGCACAAAGTTGGAATTTGAACCAAAGACTTCGAATTTGACAGCTTTTGCCCTGACCTCTTCAACATTCTTTTTGAACAGAAATATTGGAAATTACTCTATAAATATGAGTGACCAAATTTTCTGCTTCTGTTTACCACCAAATACAGATGAAGGGATGGGCCCCAGAGAGATAGAATCACAGAATTCTGTGGCAGAGCCCTCAGTGCTATCTATGCAGCCTGATATGTGAAATGAATCCTTATGATAGTTCACTCATTTCTTTACTCGAAGACCTCCAGTTTGAGGGACCTGCCTCCTGACAGGGGGGGTAGGGTGCTCCAGCAAAGCTGAAGCCAAAGATCCTGACTTCAAATCCTGGCTCTGCCACTTCTTACCCAACTGACCCTGAGCAAATCACCTACACTCTGAGGTCCTCAGTTTCTCATCTGTTAAACAAGACTATTGAGCTCCTTGGCCTCAGAAATTCTTTCTAGCTCTCCAGTTACAATCTTTGGTGTTTCAAGTCATCCCATTCAACTTGTGACTTGAGAAGTTCCTCAGAATAACACATTAACAAGCATGTATTTATTGTCTTCTGCAGCTTAATGTGAGAATATATGTTCTTTTAAATATTTAATATGTACAGTTGATACACATACTTTGCCATAGCCAAGGTGGAAATTAGTTTTGCTTGACTGCTCATTTGTTTAAAAAATGTCATTTTTCTTTTTTTCCCCTATGGGGGATGTGGTAAGGAAGAAAAAAGAATATTTGGTAATGGGAACAATAATTAAAAATATATACATGCCTGTCTATGGAGGGTAGCCATAAGCAGCTTGTGGGATCATAAATGATTCATGACGACAAATTGAAGACATATTTTCCTCCCCATATTACCATAATGCTGGACTATTCCATCAGATTATGAGGTCCTTGAAGGCAAGGGCTAGCTTTCCCTTTGCTTGGAATCTCCATGCTTGCCATAGTTCCAGATGTTCAGTCAATGCTTGCTGTTGACTGCTGTTTCCCCTGCTGCTGCAAATGAGCTGTCCCATGCCAGATTCACCTGTAGCTCATTCATCATCTGTCTCTCTTGTGCATTTTTGCCTTCTATCTCCTATCATGTTTGTTTGCTTCCCCTGTACTTTCTTCCTCTGTTGTTTTAGTTGACTTGAAGTCAGGAAGGATGCTAGTTCAGAAAGATTCCCTAATTTATCAATATTTTTAAAACCTCATTGAGCATATCCCTAGTCTTCATACTGTAACCAAATAAAATGAGACAGTGAGAGATTACAAGAGAATGAGAGAGAATGCTAGGATTGCTCATGAAGATTATCTGAAGATATGAATCCCACGCTTCCAAGGGTTTCTGCCATTATTCATTAGTATCTTTTGTCCCTTCTAGGATGACTGAGGTGCTATTTGCTCTCCTGGCCTAGCCATATGACCTAGTTATGCCACATGCACCTCTGGAATACTTGGGCCATCTCCCACAGAGGCTTCAGCTATCTTTCTTTTCATTCTTGAAATGAGATCAGATGCACAACATGGAGTCATTGTAGCCTTCCTTTCCTCTTAAGATGCTTGTTAGGTGAGAAGCTGGGTGAGGGGAGTGTCTACACATCCCTGGGTATAGATGAGGAAGTGAAAATGCATGTGAAAAGTTGCATTGATTCCATTGATCTCCATAGAGAGTTTATTGCTGGCTCCTCCTAACCAAACCCTGATCAGATCCCCTTTGATGTGAAATGGCACCTAAGAACTATTTGAAAGCAAGTTAAAGACAAATTTCACAGTCAATCCATAAGCATTTAGTAAGAGTTTACTGTGTGCACAGCACTTGCAATGCAAGTAAAAACCACAGCTCTTTGTTATGAGAAGATGGAAGCATTTTCAGCCCAAGCAGAGCTAGTGTTTGTCCAAGAGTCTAGAGGTCATCGATGGGGTAGAAGTCATTTGCTGATAAAGGCATGTGTGTCCTTTGTGAGAAGCAGGGCAGGCCAGGCTTGTGTCAGAATGCAGCTTTGGCAGGTTGTGGTGCTAATTCTATGTTGAACCATTGTCTTCAGAAGAATAGGGATCAATATTTGTGAATTCTCTTTGATCCCAATATTGTTCACCAGTGTCTAGATGAGGATGGTTTCAACTTGATGGAGTTGAGAAGAGTTAAGAATTCTGGTTTTCCCAGTCTTACTCTAGTCACTGGCTGTGTATCTCAGCCTAAGTCACTTAAAGTCTTTGAACTTTGAACAGTATAGTCCCCATCAGAGGGTTTTTGTGAGGGTACAAGGTGATCACAGAAACTAGGAGGGGGCTAGGATTCAACAGAAACCAAGGGAACATTTAATTAGGAGAAATGAATAGGTGTATGGAGAAAGCTCAGTCCCCAGCTTTCAGTATTGATTGCCGCCTAT